>OY728123.1:876061705-876406142 GCA_963277665.1 Viscum album | reverse complement strand
AACAATTCCCATTTTTTCTATAGGGAATATAAAGCAAAGATAAATAGAAATCATCCTTCTTTATCTTTGAGAAGGAGAGAGAATTTGCATAACAAAGAGTTTCTGCTTGGTTAAAATTGAAGGTAAAAATATTACTATTTTAAATAATTAAATCAATATTTAATTTTATTTAATATTCATTTATATTTTAGGTATTGATTTTTCCTACTGACTCTGTCTCTGAGGAAATAAGATCTTTGTATTTTGGTCTTAATACCTTGGTTTGTGACAGTAAATCAATTGTTATCAATGGGTACATATTTTTCATCACTGACCGAGAAAAGAACATGAGAACACAACATGATGGTGTTATGTTTATTGCTGGAACAAACTATTATTATAGTGCATCATATAGTAGACCTAGATTTGAAATTTATGTTATTATGGAGTTGTTGAAAAAATAATAATATTGGATTATTACTCTCATGGACAAGTCACTACGATGAAATGCCATTGGTTTGATTCGATGATGAGACATAGAACATTTATTGATGATTTTGGATTTCAAGTAATTAATATAACTCACACTCTTGCTACTGATGAACCATATGTATTGGAATTAACGGCGAAAGAATTTTTTTATGTCAAAGACCATCTTCAACCTGAATTTGGTGTCATTATTGAAGTAATTCCTAGAATATTTTTTAATGGTGGTGATGATGGATTGACACCATCCTTACTAACATTGGAACCAATCCATTTATTAATTTTTATGACTCTAATACCTCAATTTGCAGAGCTGACTGTGAATCTGAATTTGTGGTGGGGAATATTTAGAGTCATCCATCCATGTTCTCAATTCTTTTGGTTTAGCTCAAATTCGGTTGTTAAGGTTGGTACTATTCAAATTGATTTAATATTTATTACAAATATGTTGTATCCGACCTTACCTTAATGTGAATTTTCAATATTTGGTTGCAGTTTTGTTTGAATTTCATTTTCTAATTTGGAATTGAACTGTATTCAAACACAAGAAACCAATATTTCTAACTTTTTGAACATTTCAATGTTTTAATGACCATAGATGCTTGACCCAGAACCCATAAATACCCTTATCCCCTATATTATATTTTTTTGGGTTACACATTAGTTACCATTTTCTAATTACTTCCATATTTTTTGTCAAATGTAGGAAATGAAACTGATTGAAGAGATGTGACAAAAAAAGATGAAAAACAACAACCATCGCATGGATGAGATGGGAATTCTGCCACTAGTGCCTATTGTGAGTATTTTATTTAATATATATATATTTTTTAATAACATATAATGTCCTATGATTAATTTTTTTTAAATTTTTTTTCAAGATCCACCACTCAGGAGACAATTATTTAACGAGGATCCTAGTACTGGTCTCAATTATCAGGATGATGGTACGTGCGAGGGTGGTACGAGAGCTAGACGATCTAGTCGGCATACCCAATTAGACTCTACCCCTCCCACTAACATACCATCTATCCCACATTCTGATCCCAGTGTGTCATTAGGGGAACATGGGATATTTGGGCCTCCATACTTTCACCACCCTTATAATTTGAGCCTATTCACCCATATTTACCATGTCTGATGATGATTCCCACTTTCCATACATATCAGGCATTTGGCCATCCATTCATGCCTTCTTATTTTTCTTCTACTTCATTCTCTATGAGCTTTTATATTCCATGTTCTTTGACTCCTATTCCTCCATATTTTGTGCCTACGGAGCATACACTGGGACCCACTCCACATGCACAGGGCATTCCTTCAATTTCTGTGAATCCAGTGGAGTCCACTGATCAGACTACCGTAGGTATATTTTAGAACCCTAACAAATTTTTATATCATAATTTATTTTCATTGTAACATGTATTAATATAACTTTTGTTTTTCTTTCATAACAAATACTTCTACTAATAGGAGGTGTGGGAGGGGGCGTACACGCATGCATGAGATGTGGAACCACCGCACATAGTTGATGGTGGACTACAATGAAGATAATAAAATGGTAGAAAAACTAGGCAACAATGTTGATGTTTTTTGGAAATGCTTTCCAAATACTCCGAAATCATTCCCATCATCCCGCTCTCATAGAGATAGTTTCCAAAAAAAAGTCATGGATAATTCTTGGGAATAGATATGGTAAAAAAATTCGGTTGGATTTATTGTAATATATATTTTTTTGGTATTTATATATATGAAAATTTTTGTGTTAGCTTTGGTTTAATTTCCTCGATGTTGCGAGTGCATGGTCAGCACATTTACAAGAATTAGGTGAGCTTTGGAGAGGCTACAAACATGATTTGTATATTGGCTGGCATGCTAAAGTTGGCACAGAGTTGGAGGCCGTACCTATCATGCTTGACTGCCCAATAGAACAGTATCGACAAATGATTAATCATTGGATGACTACCAAGTTTAAGGTATTAATCACATTTGATCTTTTTAAATGAAAATTTTCATGATTTCCATTAATTCTATCATTTGTATTATTGAAATTTTTTTGAGGAATCATATAGAAAAAATACACAAAACATTGATTCTAAAAATAATACCTTCACACCTTGGTATGTACTATGATGTCAGATCATGAGAAGAAGTAGGTACAACAATTTATATTTTTTAAAAAACATTCACTTTCTATTGATTCCTCTATAATTTAGTCAATTTATAAAGTTTTGATATAAATTTAATTATGAAATTAATTTTTGGTAACTTATTTAAAGTTATGGTTTTCTATATTCAATGTCATTATAGAGGAAAGAATTGAATATTAAAGGATGTGTGCCTAGATCAAAACTTTTTTACTCCAGTAGAAAGAAAAAATATGGAAGTGATGTTAATGAAGCGACACAACAGTAGATTGTAAGTTTTACTTTGATGATTTCAAATTTTAATATCTATTTTTTGACTTAATAATCTACTTAAATTTGAAATAGAATTATTTATAGGATATTGATTCCCAAGAACCTAACAATTTTGGTCCAAATGATCATTTACATTAGGTGTTGGTAGATGAGCACTCTAGAAGAGTACTCTGCTGACCTGAGAAGTGTATAGTCCCAAAAAGATATTGGCCATCTTCAGGTATCAGTTATACATACACTGAGTTTGAAATGGTTAATTCAGAGGTAGAACACTATGAAAAAATGACCACACAAGTGGAATAATAAACTGAAAGAGAAAACACTAAATTCATGAAATTGATGCAATTTTTATGTCCATCACTTCCACGAGAGGACAGTGTAGCTTGTGAGGCATATATGTAGTCGATAAATTCACTATATAGTGAACCAGGTGGCAATTCTTGTGGTGGTTGAGATGATGTGTTTTTTGGCAATGGTGATGGTGATGGAAAGGAAGAGGTCGAGGGTGAGGATGATGCTGAGGATAAGGGCGAGGAGGAGGGTAAAGAGGTGGGCGAGGAGGAGGCCATAGATGAGGAAGGGGATGAGGATGAGGATGAGGGTGGGGACGAGGGTGGGGATGATGATGGGGATAGAGATGAGTATGAGGATGAGGGTGATGATGATGATGATGATAGTGATGGTGATGAGGGACATATTTATATGATACATTTTTACTGATATTATTGATATTTTATGTTTGATGATTTGTTTTGACAGATATTAATGAGATTTAATGTTTGATGATTTTATGTGACTGAATATACGTTACATATTTTTCCTCTATTTATTTTGTATTTTTTCATTTGGTTTCACTGCAATGTTGATTCAAGTCTCTCCTTTGATTCAATTATCCCCTTTGATAAGCATCATTTTAGTGATTATCCTATTTTATTTTATCATATGTTGGGTCATTCCAAGAACTAGTGATATTTGGATTGGAATATTATAGTTTTTGAGTTTTTTGGGTGTTTCATGGTTTACCCACCTAGTTAGGAGTAAACACATGGTTCACATGTAGAGGGTTCAGTCATAGAGATAGAGACATATTTAAATGTGTTTTGAGATTATAATAAAGGGTTTCTCTTTTGAAATTCAAGTTTTCTTGTTTGAAATTAAATATATTTGCATGTAAGAATTAATTAATTACCATTGAGACCATTTGAAATGGATTTAATGGTGTGTGATAGATTTTTATTTCATTTCATTTTTGATGGAGTAAAAACTATCAACTGATTTGATTTCATTTTTGATGGAGTGGGGGTGTGGGTTTTGTAGGTTGTGAGGGGGGTGTGTGAGGGGGAGGGGGGCTGTCCAGGGTGGTGGGGACTATCTAGTGGGGTGAAGGGTGTGCAGGGTGGGTGCTTTCTAGGGGGTGGGGGTGTGGGTTGTGTAGGTGTGGTATGGGGTTGTGCACGTTGGGAGTGGGAGGGGGGCTGTCTAGGGAGAGGGGGTTTTGGGGTGTTCGTTGTCCATGTGGGATGGGGATGTGCGAGGGGGGGTCTATCCGGGGGTAGGGTGTTCAGGGTGTGTGTAGGGGGGTGGGGGCTGTCCAGGGGGAGGTGCGGAGGTTGTAGAGGGGGTGGTGGTCTTCCGGGTGGTAGGGGTTGTCCAAGGGGTGGGGGTTGTGGGGGGGGGGGGTGGATGTCCAGGGGGGGCTATCCAGGGGGTGGATGGTGTGTAGTGGGAGGGTGGGGCTCTACAATGGAAGGGGTTGGCTGTAGGGGGGTTATAGAGGGGGGTGTAGTGGGAGGGGGGCTTTGTAGTGGGAGGGGTGTGCAGTGAGAGGGTTGGGGGTGGTTGTGGGGGGGATGTGGGGGAGCTGTGTAATGGGAGGGGGGCTGTAGGGGGAATCATTGGCCAAAAGACCGAAAACACCCTATATAAACTACTACCCAACTCACCTAACTCGCTAGCCCATTGGGGTCCATCAATTGGATGATGAGTCCTTATGGGTAGCAAGAATTATTCCTACCCCATTAGATATCCAATGATATTTAGAGGGGGGGTGTAGTGGGAGGGGGGATGTAGGGGGAATCATTGGCTACCAGACCAAAAACACCCTCAATAAACTACTACCCATCACACCTCACTCGCTAGCCAATTGGGGTCCATGGATTAGATGGTGAGTCCTTCTGGGTAGTAGGAATTCTTTCTAGCCCATTGGTTTGACAATTATTTTTGTTTGGTTGAAAGTTTTTGAACCACTCCATTGGATAGATGATGGATTTAGAAGTATCCATGGATGCTTCAGGCCCCCTCCACTAAAAACCCGATCTTTCAGCCCCTTATCAGCCTTCATTAAAGTCTATAAAATCCTATTTAATATGTTGAAGTAGGAAAAATATTATTTCCATCCTTGATTATATATATGATCCATCCACTAGATGAAAATTTTAGGTTCCCTTGGAAATTCAAAACCCATAATGATGCAAGTCATTACAATATCTTCACCATATTACTTATAATCATTGAGAAGTTGTGGTATCATATGAATAATTCATTATGATCCACCTCAATATTATTTATACGCATATATTTATGTGTATTTTTTCCTTGAACACAAATACATCACCTCTAGGCTATGCTCACCCTCAAAGGCCCACTACACACCTGCTAAATTACTTTAAGCACAAAACAGAAGAATCTGAGCCAAAAGATCACTATTCTCTAAAATCAAGACCATGGTCACTGTATCTTTTTACCTCAAAACACCACAGTTTCATCAACCAATTTATCCCAAAACATTAAGGTTATCCCCTAAATATTAATTTCTATACATATTAGGATTATAATAATCAAAATACATGCTTGGTGTTATCCAGTTCCATCACGCTTGATCACACAAATCACGACTTATAAGTCAATACCCAAATCTCATTATTTGTTCTGAGTCGAACCAACAAGTATTCTTGGACTAATACCACCTGAAAATTCTGAAACTTATAGAAATTCCCCAAAAAATTCTTAAATTCCTCTTTCATAATTGATACAATGAGATAGATATGGTTCCTTCCCATCACATTTAGGTTCACATGGAAAACAACAGTCGGTACTTTTCTATCCATATTTCTACAAAGGTGACTAGCTCCAAAAGCAACACTACCTGAATCTACCAATAAAGATTTCCTTGGCCTCAGAGGTATCATTAAATTGATCAAACATCCTTACCAAATTCCAAGCTTACATCAATGAAATTTCTTTAGTTGGTTCACCAAACACTTACACCATCCACAAGGCTTTGAAACTTGCGATAATTCACCAATGATATGAATCCCTCTTGGTATGAATTGATTTTACCCTGATCCTAAAAAAATATCTATTATCTATCCATTGATACATTTAAATAAAATAATAGTAATTCATCAAGAAACCAAATAATCTAAGGTCATTTACACATTGATCTTCTAGAGTCACCATGACCATTCATTGGTTAGTCTTACACAGTACCATGACCCTTCCCACAAGAGGGCCATTAAATTATGACCACATCGATGGATACCACCATATAATTAACCTTATTTTCTCCTTTCTATGATTCTATAAGTCTTCTTGACCTGAACTAGTCCATATCTGAATGAAAATGACTAAGTGTGACAATCTATTCATGCCTAATTGTCAAGCACAACACTAAGCACTATACAAACCAATAATAATCAAAATGAAATTAAATATATCCAATGATCCATTATTTTTGTTTATAATGTTTTCTAGTATCCTATTCATGGGTTATGAATTCATACTGATACATGTATTTTACCCTCACATGATGAACAATATCAAACCATAACTTCTGCACACACAAAATCACGGATTGATCTCACAATGGTACAACAATAAATTATCAATGGTGTCTCCCACAAAAAAGACATATCTTCTCATAAGAACCTCACTATTTATAGTCCCTACAAAATTATGGTGATGAATCTGAGTATTTACATGTTATCTTTGTTGTGGTTAACATTAAACAACTATGATATTTCAGAAATAGGAAGAGGAAAACATGAGTCAAATTATCCATGTTATCTTTATTGTGGTTACCATTAAGCTACCATTAGATTCACTATGTGAATCTAATTTCCTAGAAAATATTTGATGAAAAATATATGAAATAACATGATTATATTTTGGTGTGTAAATTTTTTCTGTTGTTTGTTGGATTTTTTTTTCTGCATTGGGCATGCTAATTCTTGTTTCTTGCAGGTTCTATGTTTTGTGTGCAGTGGGTAGGCTGCTGGTTTCCACTATAGTGGGGAGGGGGTATTTACCAATAGTTTGATAACTATTGGGAAATATGGTGAATCCCAGACCCTATCCCAATAGTTCAAACTGAACTATTGCAATAGGTATATACCAACGGGTTGATAACCGTTGGAAAATTTGAAAACTATAAGTCTATACCAATGATTCAAATCGAACCATTTCCATATGTGTATACCAACGGTTAGATAACCATTGAGAAATTTGAAAACCATTTCTATTCTAACAGTTCAAAACCATTGGTAGAGACAATTTCCAATGGTTAAAACTAAACCGTTGGTATTTTGAAAATCCAAGCAACCTATCCCAGTAGTTTTAGTTGAACCATTGGTATAGGGCTATCCCCATGCCTCATACACCAACGGTTTTGAGGCCTTTACCAAAAGTTTGAAACCATTGGTAAAGGCTTATTTCAGAGTAGGGTTCCTTGAGATTAAGAAAAAGGATGATGAATCTACTGGTTCCTATGAGGATAATTTTACAATGATTGCATGGTATTCCTCTTGTTTAATCATCATCCCTAAAAGAAAAAATTAATCAATTATTTGGTGGATTAAAACCAAGTATCTGAAAGTAGTTAACTATAAGATAATTTACTATCTATGAATAAATTTTGTTATTTGAAATCATGTTATAAATGGAAATGGGATATTCCCACTATTCCCTTCATTTTGATAATAAAAGGGAGATGGAGTCTCATGAAAACTTGAATAAATCACATGGTGGAAATAATGTATAGCCATCCGCATGCCAAAAATGATGGAATAAACATCAAGGGAATTATTTTAAAAGAATTGGGTGGTTATTTAGATGTGAAATGGTAGGTTATAAAACCATGAATGTCGAAATGTAATAATTGATATTGTTAATACATTGGAGGAGAAGAGGACACCAAATAATTAACCACCCACTCTCTAATGATTCAAATGACAGGATTATGGGTATTATTCCAACTAGTTTATGGATCCAAAATATTTTGATGAATAGTTTCAATAGCCTCCTAAGCCCAATGATAAATGGAAATATCATGTGATCACAACTTCCAAAGTGGGCTATGAAAATGACATGGTAAAATATATACTTATCATCCACTCTATAATGGATAATGTCATATTTGGTTATGGATATAACAACTCTTTTTTATCTAATGAGTTTGAAAAGGTCATTGAATTACCATCTCAATGATTATATGTCGATTTATAGGTAAAAACTCATAATGGTACGATGGTTACATCACAAGTACATAGTTCTTATCCAATTGAAGTTTATGGGAACGTTATTCCTAAAAATATTGTGATTCTTCCTTTAGTTGGATTTTATGTGATCTTAGGCATAGATTGGATTTCTTTATATATATCCCATACCAATTTTAAAATAAGGGAAGTCACATTTTTTATTCCAAATGAACCCATGCTTAGTTATTAGTGTGAGGATGTATAAAAACTTCCAATGGGAATTACTTCTACCTTGTGGGTATTAATTACTATCCATGAAGTCAATTTTTTTCAAATAGTTGGGGAGAAAATTTACATCAAAGACATGCCTATTTTTCAATATTTTTTTTATTTATTTCCCAAAAAGTTTCTTGGCCTTCCACCAAATTATTAAGTTCAATTCTCAATAGAACTCATAAGTACAATTACACCCATTTTGAAGACTCTATATAAAATGGACTTGATTGAGTTGAAATAATTGAAGAAGAAACTCTAGGATAATATTGATATAGTATTTATATTCCCTAGTGCATCACTATGTGGTGCACAAATTCTATTTATCGAGAAGAAATATGGATCGATGAAAATATGCATTAATTATCGAGAGATGAACAAGATCATGATCTAAAAAATTATCATCCACCTCATATTGATCATTTGGTTGATAAACTATGTAGAGCTTTATAATTTTCCAAGACTGACCATAATTTTTTATATCGTTAATTGGGGGTCAAGAAGGGGGATATACCCAAGAAAAAATTTCATATATGGTATGAATACTATGAGTATATAGTGATTCTATTTGGTCATACTAATGTCCCCACTATCTTTATAAATTTAATGTATAGAGTCTTTAGAGTTTACCTTGATCATTTTCTGGTAGTCTATATTAAAGATGTTATTATACATTTAAATAGAAAGGAATAGAATGAAGATAAATGGAGAATTGTATTGTAGATCCTAAGTAAGGATAAAATATATGAAAAATTTAAAAATTGTGAATTTTGGCTACAAAAGGTTTCATTATTGGGTCATATAATCTAATGTGAGGGTATATTGGTGGATCCATCAAACCTTGACCAACCATGGTGACTGAGATTATAATGTTTCTTGGTTTGGATGAATATTATTGACAATTTTTGGAAAATTTATCATGACTATCTAATACAATCAATAGGTTAACTCGAAAGGGAGCAAAATTCCTCTTTATGGTTGAATGTGGGGAAAAGATCACAGATCTAAAGAGAAGATTAGTCAGCACACCTATGTATACGTTAACCTACAATGGGAAATGGTTTGTAATATATAGTGATTCATCCAAGAAGATATTGGGATTCATTATCATTTGGAAGGATATGGTTATAGTTTTTGCCTCATGACAATTGATGGTTCATGAGAAAAATTACTCAAATCATGATTTGGTGTTAGCTGTGGTAATGTTTTCATTAAAGATATATAGGCATTATCTCAATAGATAAAAGTGTTATATATATACTAAGAGGATAAATAAAACCCTAGAGTATATGTTGAGATATTGTTCTATGGATTTCAAAGGAGGTTAAGACCAACAATTTCCTTTAGTTAAGTTTTCTTACAATAATTTATTTCACTCAAGCATTCAGATGGATCCTTATGAATCAATATATAGAAAGAACTATATAAATACAATGTCTTGGGAGGAAGTAAGAGAAAGAAATATATAATTACTAAAGTTAGTGGATTAAATTATAGAGAAGGTTATAGACATTCAAAAACACATAAGGGATTCAAAAATTCAATAGAAAAGTTATGCTGACAATCACCAACATGATCAGGAATTTGAAGATGGTGATAAGGTGTTTCTAATAATTTCTACTTGTAAGATGGTAATGAGAGTTGGAAATAAGGGAAAACTAATCCATAGGTATTATATACCATTTAAAATTATTAATTTTATTAGGATTTTAGCTTATCTCTTGGCACTTTCACCGAACCTCTCTTAGGTTCATGAAGTGTTCCATGTATATTTCCTGAGGAAGTACATACCTAATCCATCACATGTAATGAACTTAGAGATCATACTGTTGGAGCATTATAGTTATTATGAGGAAAAAATGGTGGAGATTTTTATTATATAGATAATGTTCTATAAAACAAAACCACTCACTTGGTCAGAGCTTTGTAGAAAAACCACCATCTTGAGGAATCTACATGGGAACTTGAGGATGTAATGAGGAATAATTATCCTAAGTTTTTATATGAAAGTAAAATAATTTCATGTAAAAAACTCATTTTAAGGGGGGGGGTGGAATGTGCTTTTAAAAGGTTGGGGCTGAAGCCTCAATTTATTATTTATAGCAAAGACCTATTTAGACTGGGTAGAGGGAGACCCATAACAAAGCCTGAAGGCCCAAGGCCCAGAGGCCTCAATACAAGGCTTGAAAGCCCATTTTATGGCCCAAAGGAACCCTTAGTGAACAGTACTTCTACAGTACCTGCGCTGCTACAGTGCCAGCTATAGTACACCCGCCGCTATAGTACCTGCTATAGTCCCTCCACCACTACAGTGCCACTGCTGCTACAGTCTGTCGTTGCTACAGTATTGCTACAGTACCCCGAAAATTCGCCCCTGACCGGATTTGATCTTGGGTCTTTTATATGGCAAGAAGGAGCCTATACCACTAGGGTATAGGCTCGTTGGCCAGAGGTAGAATGTAACACCCTAATATTTTATGATTTTTTTAAATAAATTAAATTTCTTTGATAGATTGTGTTTCAAACAACACAAAGTTTTAACGAACTATGATATACTGTTAATATTATTATATAAACATGAATATTATAAATATAAGACCATGATATTTTAAAATAATAATATTTTTTATACCTTATGTGACCTAGAACACCAAGCTTAAACAACCCAAAAAATATATTTTTTAAAATTTAATCTCTTATATAGCTTACGAAACACATAACCATCAGTATACTATAATATAGTATACCATTATAACCTAGAAATTAAATTTGTGGGTTTTAATGGTACTAATTAAAATATGAAAATTGTGTATATAAATTTATTATAAATAAAAAAAGAACCATTTAGAAGAAAAATAAATGTTTTCTAAAAAACTGTATTTTTTTCTAAAAGGTGGTTTAGTCGTACTTTACACAGATAATTTAATTTTTTTATACTAATTTTAGAAAATTTATTTCATAAAATGAATTTAATTTTTGAAATTATATTATAAAAATTAGATTTTGGTGTATTTGTGAGATTTTTCTTAAATATTTCTTTTTTGATTAATATTGAAAATTACTGAATTTTAGTTGAAAACTGCCTTTTCAATTAAATTATTTATAAAGTTAAATTATATTTTAAATTATTTTAAAGTAAAATTAGTTTGAATATATGTATATTAATCCAATTTATTTCATTTTAATCATTTTAATATTGAATTTTTACATAAAAAGTTTCTAAACTTTTAAACATTTTGTCTTTAAAAACCCTATTCTGCATCACATATGAAGGATTAATTTTAAACTAAAAATTTCAAATTATGTGAATTAAATTTGAAAAAATTGATTCTATATTTTTAATCCAAATAATTTATATTATATAATAATTTCAACTAAATTTTTGTCTATAATTAATAGTAAAAACAAAAAAAATTATTTACTATGTTTAAGGTAAAAATGGATTTAATAGGGGTAAAACTAAAACAATATGGGTTAAAATGACCAAAAAACTTGTCTAAAACCAATTCTATGACCATATTTGTACCCTATAATTTCTAGTTCTCAATAATAATCCATTTTTTTACCATTTATGCATTTTGAAAATGTGGGTACGCCTTTTTGAATAAAAAAATAAAAGTGTGCCACTCAACTCACTTATGAAAGGCCACCCCATCTCATCTTTTATTCACACCTTCAAACCATTTTGGTTTAGAAAATCCCTGACCATATCACTTCCAAAATTAAATTATATCATCTTAGAATATTTTGTTTCATAAATACATTCTAGGAATACTTTTGTATAAACCTAAAGAAGTGGTCTGAGAACAGGTATCATTCCTAACTGTGCGTTTTTATTTTATTTATTCCTCAAAATCCTTAAATTATTATTAAAAAATTATGATATATTAACATTAGTATCATAAAAATAATTATATGTTTTTATGTTAAGTGAATTACTTAATTATATCCTCACTTCCGTCAAATGGGTAACAAAAACATAATTCTTGTGTATGGAGGACTACCGCCTTGCGAATCGATGTCATTCATTTTTTATATTAACACCTATCAAGGTCGGGTTTGATGATGAATAAAAAGTATATATATGATATTTATAACATAATTATACCTATTTATAAATTATATCATATATAACTTTTTTACAGTCCATTCTATATGGGACACGATAACATCACTCATATGTATAGAGGACTACCACCTCGTGAAGTGATGTGATTTGTTTTCTTCTCTAATGCTTTACATGGAAGGTAATAAGGATAATGGTAATGAATATATGTGATTTAAATGAAATAATAATGATATTAATGAAATATTTATAATTATGAAAATATAATATATAATTTTCTTTCTTATCTTTTCACTCACTGAAATATAATAAAGTCATTCATGTACATGTGGACTATCACCTTCAAGAAATGAGCTTAATATATTTTCATCAACACACCACATGGATGATATATATATATATAAGTATATTAAAATAAATAATATGGTATTTATTATATTATTATAATTATGGAAATATAAAATATTACTTTCCTCCTTTCTATAATGGTCATTGAAAAATGGAATCCTTACTCATGCGTACGTAAGACCTACCATCTCCACGTTTGTAAAATACTTAATTTTTCAAAATTATATTTCATTATTGGTATTAAAAGTATAATTTATTTATACATATAATTATTATTTCATTATTATTAGTTTTTATATGATTAAACTATATAATATTCTTCATAATTAGAACTTTTATGATGAAACACGAATGAGGAAACAAGGTAATTGATACCTGAAACAAGAAAAATAATGAATGATTAGTTTTGAATGGGTAAAAATATGTTATAAAAAGATCATATATGATGTTATAAATATTAATTTTTTTCCTTTATAAGTTAATAATAGTATTAAAATTACTATACTGGATGTTAAATAAAGTTAAACCAAAAGGAAGTGTGAGGTAAGAGACTTCGTCTCAATTTCCCTTCATTGAGGAATATTGTAATGTTATGCACATAATTTATTTTATATAGTGTATATACATCCCATTTTACATGTAATATCATGATTCATTAATAATTATTCATATTTTATGTCTAAATTTTAATTATTTCATCCAATGTGATTTTACTTAAGAGCTACCATGTGGTAAAAAAATTTTAACTCATTTTCTTTTCATTGGGAAATATTACTTCTTCTTACTCTTAGATATTCTATGATTATGTGTGAAATGAATTTTGATTATATTATTTTTCATTTAAACTTGTTTTATGAGGATTTATAGTTGATAAACATAATATATTCATTGATTTAGTCTCACTTCAATGTTATGATCATTGTAAGAGTTTATTTCACAATGTCATTCTAGTTGAGATTATTTATTCATGAATTTTAGTTGAAATAAATTATTTGACCATTTCCTAATAAACCCATTTCATTTTACTATAATCTATCTATTCATGATATTTTAAAGTAATAGTACCATTTTTTTACTCTTTGGTACTTAAAATAATTGAGAAAATGTTTTTAAGAAAAGGTGACTATATTTCTCTCTCACGTCGTAAATCCATTTTATTCCAAAACCATGAACTACTAAAAAACTAGGTTTATCCAGTGCTAGAACTTTAAAAAAATTATCATAAAATTATGTTAAAGCCCCATTTCTCAGTACTAAAAAAATTCATGTTAAAGGGGGTCTTTAACAATGCTTTTTAGCACTGTTAAAGGGGGTCTTTAATAGCACTAAAAAAGCACTGTTAAAGGGGTTTTTTTAATAGCGCTAAAAAAGATTCATTAAAGGGGGAATTTATCAATGATTTTTTACAAGTTCTAATAAAGGCCCACACTTTATTAGTAATTTTAAAAAAGTTCTCATAAATGGGGTCTTTTACCAGCATTTGTAAAAAATCACTCATGGGGGGGGGGTTATCAGTGCTTTTTTAGAAGCACTGATAAAAGACCCTCCTTTATCATCGTTTTTTTAAAGATTTGAAAAAAGTATACTTCAAAAAAAATTATATTTCATTAAAAATAATATATTAATATATTAATATATTTATATTTATATAAATATAATATATATTTTTTAAAATATGTTTTAGATAATGTAAATTAGAATTTAAACATAATATATAAGATATTTAGTACAAATAACTTATAAAAAATCAAAATTTTTAATTAATAATTTTCTAATTATTATCTATTAATAATCATTTAATAACAATTTTATGACACAAAAAATCAAAAAATTATTAAAATATCTAAAACAAGTTGAAAAAGTAACTCAAACTTCAAAAGCCCATAACTTTTGATCTGGGTGTCCGTTTGAGCTCTACCACATATCAAATTTAAGACTGTGATGATCTCTACACCCTTAGTGAGATATGTACACCTCTGTAACATTTTTTATGCCAAAAGACCAAGGAGGTCTCCAAAACTGAGTTTCTGGTCAGCGTACCTCGATTTTTTAACATTCGATGGATTTTCAGGATCGTTTATGGGGATATTATTGCACATTTTTGGTAGAGACAAATTTTATTCCTAGGTATTAAATTCATACTGATATTATGGTTTTTAAATTTTATCATTTTCATATTTTACAATTATTTATAATCAAATATATAACTATATATACATATTTATTATATATTCACAAACAAAAATTTAATTTTATAAATAAATAAATATATTTAAATATAAAATATATTTATTAATATATAAATAGATAAATAGACATATATATATATATATGGATACAAAATGTAATGATATATATATTAATATATATATATATATATATCATAAAATGTTAAACAAAATAGTATAGGGGAGTGGAAAAGGATTTGATGTATATGTTGGAGATCTAGGGTTCAAAACTTGCTTGATGTAGGGGTGTTTGTGGGAGAGTGAGATTATCTAAAGTGTTGATAAAGTAGTGGGGGAAGCACTGATAAAGGGGTGGAGGGGGCAGGGGGGAAGCGCTGATGAAGGGGGTGGGTAGGGTACAAATTTTTTTATATACCCTTTATTAGTGGGGCCTTTATCAATGCTTTTTTAGCACTGTTAATTGACCCATTTTACAGTGCTAAAAACAATGATAAAAGGGGCCATTAACAGTGCTAAAAAATCAATGTTAAAGGAACATTTTAACACTGATTTTTTAAGCGCTTTAAAAGGGGGACTTTAATAGAACTTTTTTTAGCACTGATAAAAGCTTCAGGCCTTTAACCGTGCTCAAATTATCAGTGCTTTTTAGTGCTAATAAAGGCCCATTCTCACACTGTTAAAGACCATTCTTGTAGAAGTGATGTTTTCTAAAAAAAATTCAAAAAATGTTTTCTAAAATTTAGAAATTATTTATTTAAAAATTTTTACCCATTTTTACTTTTACTTTTTTTAAAATGAATCTTCATTTCATTTTCAAAATAAGGCCCGTTTCACTTTTATCAAAAATGTAAAAGGAATTTTTATTTTAATGTACTCGATATGTATGAAATTTACTATCGTCATGACCACTCAATGTTTTAAAATTTATTTCATGATTTTTAAAGACTATTTTCATATAAAATTATTTTCAAAATGTTTTTTGAACTTATAATTTTATAACGACTTACAAAGTTAAAATTATATTTTCCTTAATAATTTTTTAAATATATTTTTAAGGTGTTTTAATACATAAATGACAAAAACCATTTATTTTACATATACCTCATTGGAGATATATTGTTTTCTTATCCTCCTTATTCTTTATATAGATGTTTTATGATTATTTTGATAATGAAAAATATTTACATTAACTTTCTTGATTCATTTTTTTAGTCATTTACTTTCCCATGAAATATTGACTTTTCTGTGATTATTGAACATTAAATTTTTTCTAAATATCCAAATTATTGAACATGGATATGTTTATTTCATAAACTATATATGATTTTTATATATGGTGTTATACATTTAAATGTATTTGTTTATATGGAGAAATATCAATAAATATGTATTCTTTATTCAATATAGATATTTAACAATAAGGAACATTATTCATGAATTAAATTGGTTATTTTATATTTGAGGAATTATTTGGACATTTAGTGATGGGTGTGGCCCAGAATTATATAGCTCCTCGAGGGATCCATAATCTCAAGAGACAAATTTTTAATCTAGTATTAAATGGATTTCTACCTATAGTTCTAAACAATCTTGTGATAGGTCTTGATGGTAGAGGTATCATGATATCTAGGATCATAACATCCAATAATTAAGAATTTCATTCATTAGGAATTTAGTTATTATTATCCATGATATTTTCACAATGATATTATCTCTGGATGCATTTTATTCTCATTTTATTTATTAAATGGCATGCATTTTCAGTTATTTACCTTTTTATATTGATTATGCTTTATCTTATCATGATACTCAAGTTGTTTAAATGGTATGTGTTATTATTTATTTACCTTTACCTATTTATTATTCTTATTGATTCATCATCTCTTCTTTTGTAATTATCCCTCACTAAGCATTTGAGCTCACCCTTATTTTGTTTTCTTTCTTAGGAATCCATGAAGTGTACTTTGAATGATATTAAAGGATATGATAGAGGGAATGATGATATCCTCATAAAAAAGTATGTTGTAATTTGTGTTTTCAAATGTAATTAAATACTTAATAATGTATCTAGTTTTTCAATACTAATAAAATATTTGGTCCTTCAGGATGTTATTCCTTGTATCTTATTCTGATGTAATAAAGCATACACTAGCTCCACGATACTAGGGTTGGGGTCACTATAGCTATAATTAAAGGATGTTTAGTAGAATCCTTGGGAACTTGATTTAGTAAAATATAGATTAGGTAACATAACCAAATAATAGACTTTACGGATAAGTATAGGAGAACATCCTAATGTTTTGGTGAGGTAATGATTATGTGATTTTTCTTAGAAATACATCTTTTTATGGATATTATAATTGGATGTAGTTATAGAATAGATTCACCTAGGGGTAATAAATCTAGAAATGGTGCGTTTGTATTGACCCAATCATCACCTGGTATATAAAAATGGACCTTACTAGTCACCTGGTTTGACACTCCTGGGGGATATTCTTTGGATAATTAACATTTTCTTAACAAAACGTTATGAAGGATTTAAATAGATGATGATAATGATTGTCCTAGTTTAATACTAAGGAATATTAGATTGAAAGTAAGGTTTTATGATTTAAACATCTTATAAATTATTATATGGTTTTCCTACTATAAATATTTTTTTCTCACACTATGTTTTGTGTTAGTAAATGTAAGTAAACCGAATAAATCATGTTAATGTTGAAAATAAAGGATAATGTGGTGACTATATTAAAACAAATGGTACTATGATAGGAGTTAAAGATATTAAAATTATTCCTAATTAGTTATCCCAAAATATTATTAATAACCCATACCTAAACCAACTCTCAAACTTAGTAAGGAAGATAAGGATGAATATTGCTAAGAGATCGAATAGAAAAGACCATGGAGGAAATAAAGATTGATTTCCTTCATGTCAGAAATGTTTAAAGAGACACCTAGTAAAGTTTCATAAAGGAATGATAAAATTATTTATGTGTGGAAAATAAGGTAATAAAGAAAATAATTACTAAGGAAAAATGAAGAGTACAATGGAAGGAAATAAATCCCATCCCAGGGACTCATTTATAGTTTATTTTCTTAAATGTGGTGAATTAAGAAATTATATAAGTTAATAAACTAGTCTAAAAGTTAACCCCTAGACCTTGAAAGAACCTATATTGAAATAAATGGTCAAGGTATTTATTTATTGGGAACGAGGAAATAAATTATAGAAGTATTTTATCAATGATATTTTGGTAATAAGAATCATGAAACATTTGAGGATTTTGTTAAATTTTAGAATCATATATGTTTTCATTGATTTAATAATTAGGACCATCATGGGTTTATGATTTTAATTTTGATCATAAGTTCAAATTATTAGACACAACTTTTGAAAATTTTGTGTTCTAGGAATATTAAATGATTAAAGATATTCTTGGAAAACATTTATGGGAATACAACCCATTGGTTTAGTATATGAAAAGTCTATTTGAGTAAGAATTCCTTTTCATTTTGAACTCCAAATTCAAGGTATTGGGAACCATTAATTTTTATAATATATTTTATTTTTTAGTAATTATGGCTCATCACAATTATGAAACTTTATAAGAATTATATTAATACAGTTCTAGAAAAACGACTACCCGCAAGCTTGGTGACAGCCTGTCTTGTCTAGAAAGACCACTGGCCTTGAACCCATGATGTTTCCGATGCTTTCGCTGGGGCGCGCGTGTCCGTCTCATTTGGGGATGAGAGGCGAGGTTTTACTACCCTGCATTCCTGCTTTCCAAAGGTGGGAGGCATTCGTCGCTTATTTAGGGATGTCTTCTCCTTGATCGAAATGGGATGATGGAATGTCGGTTCTTCCTTCTGTGGATTCCTCCTCAGAACTCATCACCTAGTCTGTGTCTCCCTCATAGACTTAAGACGTTATTCGTGAAACTCTTCCTAGCATCATATCTTCATGGACACCAGTTAATTACACTGCTTTTGTCAGGACATTCCAAGGGGTCCGGTTAGGGAAGCAACCTTCAGTCAGGGGAGTAGTCACGTTGGGCATCACTAGCGTGTCTGGATGCTGGAGGATTGTTGTGTCTGTCTTATATCCCTTATTATAGGGCTTATCGAGGGTGCGGAATCCTGAGGAATCCCACATCAAACACGGGGAATCATATGTCGTGGGCATGTATCTGAGGTTTTCCTCAGATTCCCATGTTTAACACTGGGTATGCCACAAGTTTAACATCCAACGGAGATGGATCAGGCTGATCAGAAAACTGACTTGATTGGATCAGATGGAGGAAACCCTTGGAGGGAACAATGATATTGGGGCCATCATGTGGGTGGCTTCTTGAATGTCGTTAGATGGAACGGGGAATGGGGTGGCATGATCCCACCGGGATGTGGAAGCCCGAGTAAGAATCAGGGTGGATGATGGAAAGTTTCATGAGGGGGGTGGTGAATGTTATGGAACCGTCATGGGGCTGATGATGATTTTGGGCTTGAGCCTCAAATAGGCTTCCTACGTATCCCCGTGATAGGGAATCAATGTCCACGTAGTTCATCTGATAGCGGCTTGCCGCTGATGAGGGTTTCAATGTCTTCTCGTTGATTGGGGATGTCAGTGGCTTACCGCTGAATGGGGTTTCAACAGCTTACCACTAGATGGGGTGCATAGTTTAATGTCTTGCAGGATAGGGATGAACCGATGTGAAGGGGTCAGGACAACCAATGGGTGGTGGTCTTGAACCTCATGGAGGCTTCCTACGTACCTTGCCTTGGCAAGGATCAAATTCCATGTAGTTCAGGTTATGGGGGCATTTAGGGCTTACGCTCTGAGGTAGACCAAGGTGTTTGTGTACTGACGTAAAGGGGTCGGATTGACTGGGTGAATGGTGGGATTGAACCTTGGGGAGGCTTCCTACGTACCTTAACATAGCAAGGATCAAAGACCATGTAATTCAGGTGCAAGAGGAGTTGATGAAATGACGTGAATAAAGACCTGGGGTCCAGGTGGATGGTGGGCTTGAATCTCAGGGAGGCTTCCTACATACCTTTACTTGGAAAGGATCAAAGACCACGTAGTTCAGGTGGTTGGGAACCGACCTGAAGGTGGACCTGGGGTCCAATGGTTGTTGGGATTGAACCTCGCGGAGGCTTCCTACGTACCCTGCCTTGGCAAGGATCAAAGACCTCGTAGTTCAGGTGGTGTCATGGGGCTTACACTCTAGGATGCCCAGGGTGTTGGTGAACCGACATAAAGATGGTCGGAACAACCAGGTGTTGGAATTGAACCTCATGGAGGCTTCCTACATACCTTGCCTTGGTAAGGATCAAATACTATGTAGTTTAGGTGGTTGGATTTGGGGCTTATGCTCTGAGGCGGCCCAAGGAAGATGTCATGGTCGGTGCTCACTCTAAGCCCACGTGAGTCATGATAGATGTGAGAAACAAGAGATAACAGAGACCCGATGATCGCATCACGAAAGGTGCGTCGATGGGAAGTGAAGTGGGGCTTATGCATGATCACGACCCAAAGAGGAAATAGGAGCTTACACGTGGTTAACAACCCGAGAAGTTGGGACTTAATCTAGGATGGAGGCCCGATGGCAATAAAGCCCAGCGGGAGAGGGATTTGGCACCGAAGATAGGAGGGGTCTGTTGTCCATTCCCCCATCCCAATGGTCCTTGAGACCGAATAAGAAAGGAGGAGTAGGGATGCTACCTCTGGAAAGAAAATATAGGGGCTTACACCGAGATGGTCTCCCTTTCCCCGCAGACAAAATCCAATCCAATAAGGAGGATATCATTCCCTATGAGGGAAGATCTTATCCTCATGGAGAATAGTGGGTGTGGAGAATGTCCAATGTGGGGGGACCCCGCATGTGAGGCACGGGGAAAGGCCACAATTTAACATCATGTGCTGAGGACGATGGTGCTTGGCAGTTTTAACGTCCTGCAGCTCAGACGAGGTGGGTGCACTCCGCACCCCTAGGAATTACATAACTGGTACCCTCTACACCTTGGTGAAGAGAGGAGACAGGAAATTCCGTGGTTAGGGGGTGTCATGGAGCGAACCATTTGGGGTCCACGTTAGCATGGCTATGTGAAGAAGTAAAAGTCATTAGTGTACCTATGCGAAGAAGCACGAGGTGAAGCAACGCAATGGGTGGTATCATCTAGCGGACTTTGAAGTTACTTATTGAGAACCTAGGTGGTTGCACGGGAAATGAGTATATAGAGAAGGTGTTTTGGGCGCGGGAGGCACCCGAAAATGATGCTCGGAAGAGGGACATCATGGGTGCACAAGGCGGGAGGCTTGCGCACAAAAGGGACCATTACATGAAAAAGGGACAAGCCGGCGAGCCATGCAGTGGCGGGTGTGAAAAAGGTCAGGTGTGGCATGCAAATGAATAGTAGGCATGCAAAAGAGTGGGTTGACGTGCAAAATGAATTGTGCGGGAAAATGGCCGGGCCAGTGTGCAAAAGGAATTGCGCGCCAAAGAACTGATTGCGTGCAATTGAAAGGAATTGCGCTCTGATGAAAGGGGCTCGATGGGATTTTGACAAGGATCAATCCCAAGTAGTCGCATGAAAAGTCGGACCCTCGGGCGACCTAGTGAAAAAAATTTAGTACCTGAGAGCCATATTTTTGCACGCATAGGAGAGGAATTTCGCGCAATGGAGACGTTTCAAATTCTTTGGGGGAGATGTCGAAGGGGTGTCCTTCTATTTATAGGCGCTTGGGATCATGGGTCTGCGCGAAATATTGTGCACCCGATGTTCGTAGCGTGTATATCAACCACGTGGAATGGTGGGGTGAAAAAGTTCCACGCCCTCTTAGAAAACTCTCACAAATCCCAGAGTTTTTCGTGCGTGACATATTTTTTCACGTAACTCATTATTTTTTTCGTGCCGCCCCTCCAGGCCCCTCTAAATGCATCGCCTGTTCCAAATATGGATTCACTAAGTCGCGCCCGAACCTTCCTTAGCCCTGGAGCACTTTTCGACATCTACAAATTCCCCCCCTTAGAATAGGATCGGTGAGGGGCTGCAAAGGTCGGATTCTGAGGGAAACACCAAGATAGAGGACTCCCTGGGGCCAACGCATGCTTAAAACCGCAACAGCGTGAAAAACCACATGGACCACACAATCCGCTTTTCGCGCGTGCGTGGAAACCACTCCTTGTGCCTATAAAGGCCCCACAGGTCCCCCATTCCGTACGGATTTTCTCGCACGATAAGCCTGGAGATCTTGTGAGTGAAAAAAATTCCCTCCGCCTGCGCGAAAAACGCCTCGGTTGAGAATAATTCATCACGTTTAGTTGTCTGTTTACACACCAACCAGGGATGTTCCGCACCGACTTCCGATTTTTTCATGCCAGCAGCTGATTTTCCGCGCTAGCCGCTGCTTTTTCGCACCAGCTTCTTAAAATCCTACTGGCAGGTGATGGCCGCCAATCGGGATGATGTTGAGAGGGAAGCTTTATCTGCTACTCAAAGGGATGAGATAGTCACCAACCTTGAGGTTTATGGTGCCCGAAGGATTGTATCCAACAACTATACTCTCTTCAACATGTTGACCCCAGCACAAAAGGAGTATGAACTATCTTCCAACCTGCCGATTTGGGACTTCAGAATTTTAGAGGAGGTACCTGTGCTAAGGTTTGAGGTCGACACACCGCAGTCATGGGTGAACCATGAGGATGACCTACCCCAGTATAACATCACCTACTATGGCCATCCTGCTAGAGAAACCAGACACATGGACGTTTATGTCCTAAATCCCAAGACTAGGACCGTCTCGGGGTGTGACCCTGTCGCGGAGAGTTTTGTGGACCTTTACGCAAGCACCTTCCATCAGAGTATTACTGACATGATCAAAGGCTGGATGTAGGATTGAGATCTGCGGTCTAGAGGCAACTTCACCAGTGAATGGTCCTGGGCGTATTGGGTTCTCCAGACATGTGACCAGTTTTGGGCCGAACTGCGACACATCGGTTTGTTCGAGGCGGTGTGGACGTCGCAGTTTCACTTCTACCGCCAGCCTCAACTCAGGCCAGAGCTATTTACTCGATGGTCCCCCAACACCAACACCTTCCACCATCATCATGGGGAATTCGGAATCAGCCTTTGGGATATTCATTGCATTCGGGGTATCCCTTTGGATGGGAACCAATATGATGAATTCCTCCCGACGAGGAACACCTATGGAGACAGATCACAAACACCTATGATGACATGGTACCTATTGGAGCTGGATAAGGAGTGGATGGGGGTCAAGGATTTCTTGAATGACATTGTTTACAAGAAATGGTTTAGTTTTTTCCTGCAAATTGATCCCCAGAATATCTCTCAGTGATCTCTTGTTGAGGTAGAGAATGCTTCTGGTGACAATGGTGGTGATTGCATGATCGTGACCTGCAGGGTCGCCATATTTTCATCCTTTTAGATATACCGATGGAAGGAGGTGGGAATATTATGGACCTCGCATTCTGGGAGTACTAGGCTGATACGCCTTGTTCCTACCCCGGCTCTTGACTCGGATGAGCGAGAGGAGGGTTCCTGTGCAGAGTTGTACTCTGATTCAGAGTCTGAGAAGCAGACCGATTTGATCTACGTCCGGGACTTTCCAAGATTCTTCTTGTGACAGAGACGGCCCGCCTTCCTACCCCTAGGTGGCTCCTCAGGATAGGGCAGATTTCTGACATGGGGTCCTTCTGTAGTACTGGTGCTGGGGCGGAGAGGATTTCTACCTGAGAAATTAGGGGTGAAAGGAGCACCAGCGAAAATGTCAAAAGGGACATGGGAAGGACCTCCATGGATAGAACTGGAACGGGAAGGACCTCTGCTGGAACTGGAAGAAGCATGGGGAGGACCTCCATGCTTGTTTTCCCTGGAGACCTAAGAATGAGGAGGGTCTTTGCACCGGTCCAACTGAACACGGGTAGGACCTCCGTGCTGGGTGTGGGTGGAGCAAGGCTGGCCCCCACCCCTCTGGTTTCCAAGGTGAGGAGGACCTTCACCAGCTACTGAGAGGACACGGGGAGGATCCCCACATTGGAGAGAGACTGGATGGGCAGTGTCCCTACACCTGCGGTCGGGAGCAGGAGGAACGACTCCATACCCAGTGTAATGGGCACAGGAGATACTTCCGTACCGAGTGTCACTACCATGGGAAAGACCCTCATTTGGATTTGGGGTGACCCAGGGTGGACCTCCATGTCAAGGCTCGAAGCGGGAAAGGCCCATGCTTTCCATGGTAGCGGTACGGGGAGGACCTCTGTACTGGGTGAAATCACTACAGGTTGGTTCACAGCGGCCATTGCTTGCGCCGATGACCACGAGAGTTGACCCAGCCTGCCCATGGGGCGGTTGGGGCCTCAATCATGGCCGGGCATATAAGTGCCCCTGCTAAGTGTATGCATGGAACTAAGGATATGAGTCGATGGTGGATCGGGCCATAGTAGCTGCCGACATTGACTCCCCTTAGCGGGTATCCTTCTCAGCTGGTACCCGACACTGGCATCGGGTTGGACGAACCGGGGCAGGTGGTGCAGGTATGTAGCTTACCTACTTCTTTTCCAGCAAAACTGGGCGGTGGTGCTGATGCGGCTGGGTAGGAGTCCTCACCGGGAGTCCCTGGAATGGGACTCTGATAGGGCTAGGTTGGATCTCACCCACCTCATCTGAGTAAGGTAGTGAGTCATCAAAGTGCTCTGGGGATAGGCTACCAAAATGGTTGTATGTCGGGGTGGGGAGTGATGGCTCCCTACACGGACCTAGTGGGAAGCGTTGACGGTGAGGTACAGACGCCTCTAAGTCCAGGTGGGCCATATCCCGTGTAGGGATGATGCCATATTCCTCGTAACGTCGCACAAGGTCATTGATTACACTCCTTTGAATTACCTAGGATGGGTAGAAGGGGTGTGGGTGCCCCATGGTCATAGATGTAGTGGCCGCTGTGGAAGAGGTGAAGCCACGTGGAATGGTCGTGTTGGCGCTGCCCCTGCCCCTACGTAGACGGGAAGATGGTGATCGTGTCCCTGGAGCAGCAACTTGATTCCTGATAAGTAGGGAGATTAACTCATCAGTGCTGAAAGAAAAAAGGAATCAATGACCAATGCCCCAGAACCATCCTGTCTTCCATGGCCAATAATAGGGATCCATGTTGACAACGTCGCAGAACGAGAATGTCCAACGTTCTACTCCCCCAACTTCTGGTGATTTTCACACCAGGCCCGCTATTTTCTTGGCGGGACCCGACACCGGATAACTGGATCTGATGACATGTCAATCCCTTGATACCCTAAGCACTACTAATCTCCATTTTGAGGAGAATAACTTCACGTCAGGTTCATCATTTCTGTTTCTGATGCTTTCGTTGGGGCATGCACGTCCGTCTCGTTCGGGGACAAGAGGCGCGGTTTTGTTGCCCCGCATTCCCACTTTCCAAAGGCGATTGGCATTCATCTCTTATTCAGGGATGTATACTCCTTGATTGAAATGGGATGATGGGATATTAGTTCTTGCTTCCATGGATTCCTCCTCGGAACTCATCACCTAGTTCGGGTCTCCCTCAAAGACTTAAGACGTTATTCGTGAAACTCTTCCTGGAGCAATATCTTTAGAGACACCAGTTAATTACACTACTTCTGTCAGGACATTCCAAGGGGTACCATCAGGGAAGAAACCTTCGGTCATGGGAGTAGTCACGTTGGGCATCAATGGCATGTTTGGATGCTGGGGTATTAGCATGTCTGTCTTTTGTCCCTTATTATAGGGCTTCTCGAGGGCGTGGAAGCCCGAGGCATCCCACATCAAATGCGGGGAATCATATTCCATGGGCATTTATCTGAGGTTTTCCTTATCTTCCCATGTTTAACACAGGGTATGCCGCAAGTTTAACATCTAGTGGAGACAGATCAGGTTGATCAGAACACTGACTAGAGTGGATCAGATGGAGGAACCCTCTGGGGAGGAACACCAATATTGGGGCCATCATGCATGTGGCTTCCTGAATGCCGTTAGACGAAATGTGGAATGGGGTGGCATGATCCCACTGGGATGTGGTTTACCAAGTAAGAATCAGGGTGGATGATGGCAGGTTTCTTGAGGGGGGGTGGTGAATGGGATGGAACCGTTATGGGGATGACGATGGTTTGGTCTTGAGCCTCAAAGAAGCTTCCAACGTATCCCCGTGGCAGGGAATCAAAGTCCACGTAGTTCGTCTTCTTTCTGATGATGAGTGTTTCAACGACTTACCGCTGATAGGGGATGTCAGCAGCTTACCACTTAACGGGGTTTCAATAGATTACCGCTAGATGGGGTGCACAGTTTAACATCTTTCAGGATAGGGATGAACTGGCGTGAAGGGGCCGGGACAACCAATGGGTGGTGGGATTGAACCTCATGGAGGCTTCCTACGTAGCTTGCCTTGGAAAGGATCAATGTCCATGTAGTCCAGGTTTTGGGTGCATTTGGGGCTTATGCTCTGAGGCAACCCAAGGTTTTGGTGTACCGACGTAAAGGGGTCAGATCGACCGGGTGAATGGTGGGATTGAACCTCAGGGAGGCTTCCTATGTACCTTACCTTAGCAAGGATCAAATACCATTTAGTTTAGGTGGGGATGGAGTCGGTGAACCACTGTGAATAAGGACTTGGAGTCCAGGTGGATGGTGGGCTTGAACCTCATGGAGGCTTCCTACTTACCTTGCCTTAGAAAGGATCAAAGACCACATAGTTCAGGTAGTTGGGAACCGACGTGAAGGTAAACCTGGGGTCCAATGGTTGTTGGGCCTGAACCTCAAGGAGTATTCCAACGTACCCCACCTTGAAAAGGATCAAAGACCTCGTAGTTCAGGTGGTTGCATGGGGCTTACACTCTAGGCTGCCCAGGGTGTTGGTGAACTGACGTGAAGATGGGCAGAACAACCGGTTGTTGGGATTGAACCTCATGGAGGCTTCTTACGTACCTTGCCTTGGCAAGGATCAAATACCACACAGTTCAGGTGGTTAGATTTAGGGATTACACTCTGAGGTGGTCCAAGGAAGATGTTATGGTCGATGCTCACTCTAGGACCATGTGAGTCATGCTCGATGTGAGAAACAAGAGATATCAGAGATCCGATGATCATGTAGCAAAAGGTGCGTCTGTGGAAAGGGAAGTGTGTCTTATGTGTGATCGTGGCCCAAAGAGGAAATAGGGGCTTACGCGTGGTTAGGAGCCTGAGAAGTTGGGACTTACTACAGGATAGAGGCCCGATAGCGACAAAACCTAGTGGGAGAGGGATTTGGCACTGAAGAAAGGAGGGGTCCGGTGTCAATTCCCCCTCCCCCTGGTCCTTGAGACCAAAGAAGAAAGGAGGAGCAGGGATGATGCATCCGACAAGAAAATCTAGGGGCTTACACCAAGATGGTCGCCCTTTCCCCACAGACAAACGCCACACCGATAAGGAGGATATCATTCCATTTGAGGGATGATCTTAACCTCGTGGAGACCAGTGGGTGTGGAGAATGTCCAAGGTGGGGGGACCCTGCGTGCGAGGCACAGGGTGAGGCCACAATTTAACATTATGTGATAAGGATAATGGTGCCTAGAAATTTTAACGTCCTGAAACCCGGATGAGGTGGGTGCGCTCCACACCCCTAGGAATTACATAACCAGTACCCTCTACACCTTGGTGAAGAGAGGGGGCAGGAAACACCGTGGTTAGTGGGTGTCACGGAGTGAACCATCTGGGGGTCCACGTTTGTGTGACTATGCGAATAAGCAATATGTGTTAGCATGCCTATACGAAGAAGCATGAGGCGAAGAAATGCAATGGGAGGTATCTTCTAGGGGACTTTTAAGTTACTTCGTTCCAACCTAGGTGGTCACACAGGAAATGAGTATATGGTGAAGGTGTTTTGGGCGTGGGAGGTGCCCGAAATTGATGCCCAAAAAAGAGACACAGTGGGCGCACAAGGCGGGAGGCTTGTGCAAAAAAGGTACAGCTATGCGAAAAAGGGACAAGATGGTGCACAATTCAGCGGGGGGTGCGAAAAAGGTTGGTTGCGGTGCGCAAATGAATAGTGGGTGCACAAAAGAGCGGGCCAGCGTGAAAAAGGAATTTTGCAGGAAAACAGTCAGGCCGATGCGCAAAAGTAATTACGCGCCGAACAACTAATTGCGTGCAATTTGAAGGAATTACACGCGGGGTAAAGGGGATAAATGGGATTTGGACAAGGATCAAGCCCGAGTAGTCACACGCAAAGGAGGACCCCGGGTGACCTGGCACGAAAAATTTAGTACTTGAGATCCATCTTTTTGCGTGCACAGGAGAGGAATTTCGCATAGTGGAGATGGTTCAAATTCTTTGGGGGAGAATTCGAAGGGTTGGCCTTCTATTTATAGGTGCTCGGGATCGCAGGTCTACGTGAAAAACAAGATGGTGCGAAATATTTCACGCCCGATGTCGGCAGCACGTATATCAACCGCACGGAGCAGTGGCGTGAAATAGTTCCATGCCCACGCGGAAAACTCTCGCGAATCCCGGAGTTTTTCATACGGGACATATATTTTCACGCAACTCAGTATTTTTTTACACCGCCCCTCCGGGCCCCCTGGAATGGACCACCGGTTCCAAATATGGATTTGCTTTGTCTCACTCGAACCTTTCTCAGCCCTGGAGAGCTTTTTGGCATCTACACATGACTAAAGGATAATATGGTTTTAGTGATTACAAATGGCCTAAATGATTTTGTGGTTAATATTCCATTGTTATTACTTAAGCAATTTGACAGATAAATATTAATGTCGAACTAGTGGTGTTATTTTTTGGGTTTAAAGATTAATTTATTAAATTGGATAACTTGTGTGAACCGTATTGGTTTTGGAAGATTATTAGAAATAGAAGAGAAGACTTTTTACTATTTTATCAATGTTACGATATGTTAAAAGTTAATTTTAGTTATTAATTCATAAAAAAATAATATTTGGATATTCATTTATTAAGGAAAATGATGAATTGGAAATTGATTGAGGCACAACCAAAGGATAAAAGTGTGATTATGAAATAGAATTGTATCAAGTAAGTATAATTCATTATATTCTTAGATAGTAAAAGAATTCATCAACATTAGGAAAAGGATATTGAAATAATATTTTATCCTATTACCTTCATAAAATATAAATAAAATGGATTTTTAAATCATTACAAATTTATGGTTTTGATGCCCTTAATTTTCTACTGATCATTCAATTTTTGGAAATCAATGACCTCTATCACTCTTTATATTTATTTATGATTTTATTCCATGTCAATATATTAAAATTCCACCAATTTTATCATATATAGAAACCTATTCATATGTTATTCCATAAGGCCTTTACACGTCCCTTTCTCTCTTATTAAGAAGATATTTTTATTAACCCTTTTATGATGTGGGTTTTTCAACAATAGCATTTCCAAATTCCAAACCCTTGATTACCAAGATCATGTTTAAATTACGAGGAAACAATTTATTTAAGGTGATTAGAATGTTACACCATAATATTTTAAGAGAATAAAATTATTTTTGGTAGTGTATGTGACATGGAACACCAATGTTAAACAACCCATGAAATATATTTCTTTAAATTTAATCACTTCGATAGTTTGCGGAACATGAAACCCCAAGTATAAATGAACTCTAAAATAGTATACCAATATAACATAACTATTAAATTGGATGGTATGAATAGTAATAATTAAATTATAAAAATTATGTTTATCTATTGATTATAAATAAAATAGTTAATATTTAAAAGAAAAAAAATGTTTTCTGAATAAATTTATTTTCTTTTTATAAAAGATAGTTTAGTCGCGCTTTACACACATAATTTAAAATTAATTTTTACCACTTTTAAAAATATTATTTTACAAAATTAATTTAATTTTTGAAATTGTAATATCAAAATTATCATAGGGTGATTTTTTTCAAATGTTTCATTTTTTGATGAATAGTTAAAATTACTAAATTTTAATTGAAAACCGCCTTTTCATTTAAATTATATAAAAAATTATATAATATTTTAAACTATTTTTAAACTAAAATTAGTAAAATTATATATTTATTAATACAATTTAGATAATTTGAATAATTTTAATATTTCATTTTGATATAAAAACTTTGTAAACTTTTGAACATTTTCTCTTTAAAAACCCGCTTTCTCATCGCGTCTGCGGGCTTAATTTTCAATTAAAATTTCCCACTTAATGGAATTAAATTTGGAAAAATTGATTCCATATTTGGAATAATAATAAAAAATTCTTATATAATATGTTCAGATTAATTTTTTACTATAATTAATAGTAAAAACAGTAAAAATTATTTACCGTGGTTAAGGTAAAAATGGATTTACTAGGGGGTTGAACAAAAACTATAAGGGTTAAAATGGACTAATTACTTTTAAAATATCTATTATATAGACATATTTAAATCCTATAATATATAAATGTTTAGAATAATCTAGTTTTTACCCTTTTCATGTGAAAACATGGGTACATATTTTTATTTTCAGAAATTACAAGTGTGTCACTCACCTCACTTATAAAAGGCAACCCCCTCAACTCTCTTCTTTACACATTCAAAACCTTTTGTTTTGGAAAATACCTAACCAAATAAATTATAGAATTCCATTAAATAATCCTTGAATAGTTTTTATGGTCATAAATCCATTCTAGGAATACTTCAGGTATAATTCTAAATAGGTGGTTTGAGAAGATGTAAAATGTCTAACTATGCATTTCTATTTCATCTCTTCATCCACATAATTACATTATTAAAAAAATGATAATATAATAACCTAATTATATTACATATATGAATATGTTTTTATGTGAAAGTAATAAACTTCATACAACCTCACTCTTGTCAAATGGGTTATGAAATCAACATTCGTGTATGTGGAGGACTACCGCCTCACGAACCGATTTCATTAATTTTTCCATTACCACCTCTCACGGTTGGGTATGATGATGTATATAAACTATATATATTATTTTTATATCATAATTATGCCCTTGTAATCATTATATCATATATAACTTTTAATTTCCATTCTTTATGGGATACAATAACATCACTCATGTGTACGACGGACTATCGCCTCACGAAGCGATTTGATTGGTTTTTTCACTAACGATTTACATGGAAGGTAGTAAGGATAATGTTAATAAATATATGTGATATAAATGATATAATTATGATAATAATTAAATATTTATCATTCTTAAAATATAATATATCATTATTTTCTTACCTTTTCACTCACCAAAAGATGATAACATTGTTCATGTACGTATAGACTTCCGCCTTCAAGAAATTTTTTGAATCTATTTTAATAACTAAACCACATGGATGATATATATAAGTATATTTGAAAAACTAATATGCTATTTATGATATTATTATCATTCTATAAAGATAAAATATTACTTACCACCTTTCCATAATGATCATTGAAAAATGGAAATGTTACTCATGCGTACGTACAACCTACCATATCCATGATCATAACATACTTAATTTATCAAAACCATACTTTATGATTGGTTTTAAAATTATAATTGATTTATAAAGATTATAATTATTTCATGAGTATTATTCTATATATGATGAAACAATATAATAATAACCACCACCAAAACTTTAATGATGAAGTATGAATGAGGAAATATGGCAATTAACACCCAGAACAATGAAAATAATGAAATATTATTAACAAAATGGAAATAAGATGTTATAAAAGACCATAAATTATTTTATAAATATTAATATGGTTCTTTTATAATTTAATTACATGTTTATAACCACTATACAAAAGGTTAAATCATGTTCATCCAAAAAAAGTGTGAGGTAAAGGACTTCGTCTCAATTTCCCTATAAGGCATATTGTAATGTTATGCACATAATTTATTTTATATGGTGTATATAATACCAATTTATATGTAAAATTATGATTCATTAATAATTCATGATATTTTAAGTTTCAATTTTAATTATTTCATCCAAGGGGTTTTGACATAAGAGTTTCCAAGTGGTAAAGAATTTCATAACTCAATTTCTTTTCATTGGGTTATATTACTTCTTCTTCCTCTTTGATATTCAAAGATTATGTGTGGAATAAATTGTTATTATATTATTTTTATTTAAAATTTTATTATGTGGATTTATAGTTGATAAACATAATTAATTAATTGATTAATTCTCACTACAAGTTATGATCATTGTACGGTTTTATTTAAAAATCTCATTATAATCGAGATTGTCTATTCTTGTATTTCATTTGATGTAAATTGGTTGATCGTTTACTAATAAAACCATTTAATTTTATTCTTCTTTCGTTAATCATGAAATTTTCAAGTAATAGAACCATTTCCCCACTCTTTGGTACTTTAAATAATTGATAAAATGTTTTGACTAAAATAAGACTTTATTTCTCTCTTGAGTCGGAAATCCATTTTCTTACATAACCATGTTTTATAAAAATGTTTTCAAAAAAAGTTTTTAATATTTTCCAAATTTTTATTGTATAATTTTAAATAATTTTTACTTTTTTAAATTTTTTTGGAAGGGAATATTTATGTTGTTTTTAAAACAAGTCCCATTTCTTTTACCAAAAATTTGAAAGAAATATTTTTTAAAACAAACTCGGTAGGTATGTAGTTTCTTGACATCATGAACACTCAACAGTTTAAAACTTATTTTATGATTTTCAATGACTATTTTCAATGAAAATTATTTTCAAAATATTTATGAACATTTGGTTTTAAAATTATTTTCAAAGTTAAAAGGATATTTTTCTCATGAATGTTTTAAAGATCTTCTTATGGTATTTCTATACGTCAACAATAAAAACCTTTATTACCATCCTTATTTTTCCTATAGATGTTTTATGATCATTTTGAACAAGTATTTACATTTAATTTCTTGATTAATTTTTGTAGTCATTAACCATCCCTTGAAAAATTCACCCTCTTCTGATCATTAGCCATTATATTTACCCTAAATATAAATATTATTTATCATGGTTATTTTATTACTGAAACCATATGTCATTTCTATAAATGGAATTCTATATTGAAAGTTATTTTTTAACTAGGGAAATATTGATAATTCTTTATTATTTAATCGGTTCAAATATTTGATAATAAGGCAAATTATTCATGAATTAAATTGATTAATTGATATTTTCAGAATGCTTTCACTACAAAAAACTAGCTTTTTATAGTGCTGCCTTTTATCAGCGATATAAAAAAGCACTGATAAAGGAACTATTTATCAGTGAATTTCTTAGCGCTAATAAAGAGTATCCTTTATCAATACTTTATTTCTAGATCCCATAATGGTATCCTTTATCAGTTTTTTTATCACTCATAAAAGTCTGAATAAAAAGGAATAATTAAATTAAAAAAATGAGTTTGTCAAAAAAATTAAAAAACTGATTAATTAAATAATTATTGATAAAAATGAATAAATTGAATGTCATTTGATTTTTCAATTTAACATAGATCTAATGTGTGTTATATTGATTTCATATATACACAGTTAATGAATTTTTATATACAACGCATGCACACACATACATATTTTTTTGGTTATTTAATCAATTTATATTATTTAATTTATATATATTTATTTACTATGTTTTAATATTTTTAATATGTATTCATATATATTTAAATATATATCCATTCTTTTAATAATTTATATTTAATTAATAAAACTTATCAATTTTTTTAATATTGTTAAAATTACTCCTCTTTAATTATTCAATTTCAATCATTTTTAACATGCATGCATTTAATATTAAATATTTATTAATAATGTTAAAAAAATATTTGTAAAAAAATATTTATAAATAAATAAACATTATTTTTTTATAAAAGTATTTATATAATTATAAATAAATAATTATATTTATTTAAATAACTATAAAATTATAATAAATTTATTTAAATAATGAATATATTTACTATATATATATAATGATATAAATATTATTTTTTTAAAAGTATTTATATAATTATAATTAAATAATTATAAAATTATAATAAATATATTTAAATAATGAATATATTAAATATATTAAATATATTAATATTTATGTATATTTATTTTATATATATATATATATTATATAAATATATTTACAAAAACATTATTCATAACAATGATTATAAATCATTTATCAATGTTGATAAAAGGCATATTTATCAATGGTTTTTGGGAAGCACTGATAAAAGTGTCCCGATATACTTGAACAATCCTAATAAGTCACAAAATTTTCGCGATTCCGAAGCTTTCTATAGAAGCTTCCCTTTATCGGTGCTCCTCCTTGGGGGATCGAAGCTTGAATCAAGGCTCAAATCCAAGGCTTGAACAATTTCAAGGATCAAATCCAAGTCTCAAATGATTCAATCGTTGAACGGATCCAAGGATCGAATGGTTTCTAGGTTTTTGATATCTCTACTTTCCCACAGATGATTTAAAGCTTAAATCCAATGTATCTTATTTTCTTCTCATCCTCCTCACTTGTTGATTGCCTGTTTTGTGACATTTATTTCATCATTCATTCTTTAAGGTCGAAAAATATCTATGGTCAACAATGAGTCCAGGACTATAAAACTCAATATCTGAGCTATTATAGACTCTTATTCATTGTATTTCTCATCCATATGATCTGATGGTCTTGCTCCAGATTCTTGATTCTGCTTCAAACCTAATTTTCAAGCACCACTCTGGTTTTGAGGAATATAATTTTTAGTTTCATTTTGATGATGATGGAGTGGTTTCTCCTCCTCTTTCTATATCTCTATTTTAACATCTCAATCAATTATTACCTCATCATTTGGGATCACAAGAAAGGGATTTCCAGTTTCATTTTTTTTCTTCATGATTGGATTGGTCATCTAGTGTGACTTGAATGATCTTTGTGGGGGGTCATCATTAAACATAAAAATACCACCCTGTCTATTTAATAGGCTGACAACAGACTGAATCCTTTCTCCCAATAGAGGCAGTTTCTCCTCCTCTAAGGATGAATCAAAAATCGAGAAGTTGGTTTCTTTATATTTCACACTCTTGGGACCACTTTACATAAATAAATATGTTAAATATTTATATGTTTTTATGTATAAATTTTAAAAAATTAAAATATATAAAAAATATAGATATATATTCATATTATATAATATATATTTATATATATTATACAAATATATATATAGACACGCCCACACACATCCATATTTTAAAAATACACACATATATATAATATTGATATAAATTATACAAATAAATTATGCAAATATATATATTATACAAATACAAATATACATTATACTATAAAAATATATGATATACAAATATATTATAAAAATATATTATAAAAATATATTATACCAATATATTATTAAAATATACTATAGAAATATATTATACAATTATATGAGAAAAGTATATATTATAAAAATATGTTATATAGTCATATTACACAAATTTATATATATACAATTAAAAAAATTATTATGAAGATTTGTCTTACTTATAAACTAGTTTTGTAAGAGTGGGTCATCTCCCATTTAACTTAAAACCTCTATATCTTTCATACTTACTATTATTTATTTTATTATGACTAAAATTTTATACCATGTGCCCAAAATCACTATAGAACCCATAATAGTCATGAAAATGAAATTTTATTATAAATCCAACTCTTCGTCTGCTTAAAAATAATTCTTATTTTCAACCTATCTAGACATAATTCTTGAATCAATTTATCAACTAAGAATTTTGAGATGTTTAATACTTTTATCATTATTAGCTATATTCTTTTCCTAATTTTTTTCCATTCCTTATTGATTTTTAATTTAAATTATAATTTTAAAAAGTTTTCAAATATTTGATATACCATTAATATTAAATTTAATAATTCCTTAGGTTGTTACATCAAATGATCTAAAATATATAATAGGGGTTATCAAATTCTATATATATTGGAATAATTATAAGAAATTATTTTTAGGTATTCATCATTTTAAGTCAACATGTATTGGTTCCACCCCTAGGAATCTCTGATTACTATCCATGTATATAAATAACTCTTTATTTATTAAAATGTTTTATCACATATAATAATGTTTATGCCCCACAGATCTCACCATCAATAGGCCTAGAGTTAATAAAGTAGTACCAATGGTGTAATTATCACAAATGGGACACATTACCCATTTTAGAGAACACAATGCAGTAAAATTGTCATTCTGATCAGCTTCATCTCCTGAATAGTTATTATTTCATTTTCTTGTCTTGAAACTCATCCCCCAAATCTTTTAAGTTGCTTATACTACTCTGAGAATTATTCATACCTGGCATGAATACTTCTTAGATTATTTCAAGAAATATAGGTTCATGTACACAAAATAAGGAGGATGTGTTTCAAATAAAAAAATGCTATGATAAATGTTCGGGAGATGATTTGATGAGGGAGAATATGAAATACACATAATGAAAAGTTTATAGGATGAAACTTTCATTGGGAGATCACAATAAGTTAATGATTTTCTCAATGTAGAATTTTTTTTATATGTTACAGGGAACCACAAATAGGGGATTTTAATTCTCGATAAAGGAACCAAATTCCTAAAACCTTCAAAAAAAAGAAAGTTTAATAAGAATTTAATCGTGTTTTTTAATATACTATGTTTTTCCTCATAATATTATATGTTATTTACTGCATTAACATAATCTTAATTATATTTTTGACTAATCATGCAGACAGTGTCTTATGTACATGATGATGTAACCAATCCATTAAATAAAAAACTTTAATGTAGGAAACCATTTTTGATTTTGTAGAGGTATTGTTATGATATACTTTATCAATTTTACCCAAAAATTATATAGTGAAATGTTAATTTAATTTTCATTATTTCTTCAATAGTTAATTTATTTTAGAATATTTATATCCATATTTCATGCCTTTCTGCACCAAAACTTCCATAAAATTCTTCTCTCTCAAATCCTTTTCACCCCTACAATGTTGACATTTATCAGTTTCCATAAAGTTCCCTCCACTAGTCAATCACAGAAGTAATCTTGATGTTTACACTATAAAATCATTTTCCATATAATTAATTTATTATTTCATATTTATTTTTAATTTATTTATTTTTAGTATTAATCATATAATAATTGTTTTCTTATACAGGTGGATTCTTTTTTTGAGTTAGGGTGGTTTGTTCGAACCTGATAGTGCTTATGAGAGATTGAACTTTGTGCCTATAACTGAGATAATGAAAAAAATAAGTGTGTTAAAAATGCATTAAACCATCATAAAAAGGTGAATTCCTACAACTTATTTAATTAATTTTATTTTATTATTTTATCTACCATTTTCAATTTAATTTCCTTATCATTTTTATCTAATAATTATTTTTTTCACAGATCTTTTGGGAAGTCATATTTTGTTATCAACTATCTAAAAAAGTCCACAAAAGAGAAAAAAATGTTTCTTAATGCCAATATTACCACAATTTGAATTTCCAATTACTTTTTTTTGTTAAACTACCGATATTTCATATTGATTTAATGCTCTTGGTTGAAAACCCTTACTTGTTGTTTAAATCTAGAAGAGTAAAAGAAACATGATCTTCCTCTACTCTTCTATCTTTCAATAATGGGAAAGGTTTTTCAGCTAAGAACATCAAGTCAATATGTGATATTGGAAGTTCAAAAAAAACAAAAAAATGTAAATCATGGTAACATTCACAGTTAGGATTGTTTTTGAGACTTTGGGACATTTAGAATTAGCCTCACCTCAATATGATACATGGTGTGACCGGTATGACTATAAGTGCTTCTTTATATTTAAAATTGGCATTAATTTTAGTAAAAAAGATAACTGGTATACTCAAAATCTAGAAAAATTTCTAATTATTTTGATACTTTAAGAAAATGACCTATAATCCATTTGTGATGTGTAAGAATCAACATCACCTCAATCCGAACCATGATGTTCCCAGTATGACTCAATGTGTCCGTTATCAGTTTAAAATTGACACTTTAGTTTAAAAAGTTTCACTCACTAAAAACCTAGAAAATTAACTTGTATTGTCTTTATAATTTATAAAAATTATTTATAAGTCATTTTAGACGTTTAGAAATCAGTATCACATTAAACTGATACACGATTTGACCAGTGTGAGTCAAAGTGTGGGTTTTTAGTTTAAAATGGCATTTTAGTAAAAAATACAAGCAACATACTCAAAAATAATAAAACACATTTGTATTATTTTTATAATTTTTCAAAACAATCCATAATTCATTTAATATGTGTAGGAATTATCGACACCTCAATCTGATGCACAGTGTGATCAGTATTACTCCAAATGCATCTTTTTAATTAAAATTGACATCAATTTTAGTAAAAAGGACAGCCGAAATAATCAAAATAGATCAAACACATTATTATTATTTTTATACATTATAAAAAGATTCATAATTAATTTTTTATATTTAGGAATTCTCCTCACCTCAATTTGATACATGATGTGTCCAGTATGGATCAATGTGTCTATTATTAGTTTAAAATCGACATTTTAGTTCAAAAATTGTCACTCATTAAAAATAAATAAAATGAGTTAATATTGTCTTAATAATTTAGGAAAATTATTAATGATTCATTTATGATTTTTATTAATTACTATCATTTACAACCAACACAAGATATAATCTGTATGAGTCAAAGTGTATTTTTTCAGTTTAAAATGACATTTTTGTAAAAATTACAAGTGATATACTTATAACCAAGAAAAAACATTAAGATTGTTTTTATAGATTAATAAAATGATCCATAATTAATTTTGGATGTGTAATAATCATCCAAATCTCAACTTGATGCATTGTCTGATCAACACAACTCCATGTGCGTCTTTTTAATTAAAATTGAAATCAATTTTAGTAAAAAAGACAACTAACAGACTCAAAACCAAGAAAATGCATTATGATTGTTTTGATACTTTATAAAAACTATCCATAATTAATTTTTATGCGTATAAATCAGACACACCTCAATCAGATACACGATGTTCCCAGTATGACTCAATATGTTCGTTATCAGTTTAAAATTGATATTTTAGTTCAAAAAGTGACACTCATTGAAAACTTAGAAAAAATGGTCATATTATCTTGATAATTTAGGGAAATGATTAATAAGTCATATTTTATTTGTAGAAACTATTACCAGATTAAGCTAACTCATGATGTTATTGGTACGAGTCAAAGTGTGTGTTTTCAGTTTAAAATGACATTTTAGTAAAACAATACAAGGGGCGTACTCAAAACTAAGAAAACACATTCATATTGTTTTGATAATTTATTATAACAATACATAAATTATTTGAGATGTTTAGGAATTAGAATCACCTCAATCCTATTCATGGTGTGACTGATAGGACTCCAACTGTGTCTTTTTACTTAAAATTAACATCAATATTAGTAAAAAGGATAATTGACCTACTCATAACCAAGAAAATGCATTCTGATTGTTTTTATAATTTATAAAAATGATCTATAAGTCATTTTTGACATATATAAATTATAAACACCTCAATCTGATGCACATGTGACCCATATGACTCCAAGTATGTCCTTTTATTTAAAATTGACATCAATTTTAGTAAAAAGGACAACTAACCTACTCAAAACTGAGAAAATGCATTCTTATTATTTTTATAATTCAGGAAAATGATCCATAATTCATTTGATACATATATAAATTATCCTCATCTAAATATGACACATGGTGTGACAGGTATTACTCCAAGTATGTCTTTTTATTTAAAATTGACATCAATTTAAGTAAAAAAGACAATTGACCAACACAAAACTGAGAAAACACATTCTAATTGTGTTGATAATTTTGTAAAATGATCTATAATTCAAATTTAACATATATTAATTAGTCTCACATCAATCTGATACACGATGTTCCCAATATAACTCAATGTGTTTGTTATCAATTTAAAATTGACATTTTAGTTCAAAAAGTGTCACTCACTAAAAACCTAGAAAACATGCTCAGATTGTCTGGATAATTTAGGAAAATGATTCATAATTAATGTTTTACAAGTAATAATCATTATCACATCAAACCAACACACGATGTGACAAGTATGAGTCAAAGTGCGTCTTTCAGTTTAAAATGACATTTTAGTAAAAAATACAAGCGATATACTCAAAACCGAGAAAACAAATTCAGATTGTTTTGATACTTTATAAAAACAATACATAATTAATTTTAGATGTGTATAAATCATCCAAACATCAAAATAATGTTTAATGTGACTGATATGACTTCAAGTGCATCTTTTCAATATTTAAGTTTCATTTTTGTTTAAAACGTGCATCACCTTGCCAAAATTGAGAAAATGATCCTAGATTATTTTCCCATAATTTTATCAGCTCTTACTTAATTAATTTAATTATCATTGTTATCTTATAATTATTTAGTTGATTTTTACAAATATAATTCTTGAAGAGAAACAAAAAATAGTGTGATGTACAAGAATCAACTGCAACTCAATTCGATACACAGTGTTCCTAGTATGACTCAAAGTTTAGTTTAAAATTATCACTTTATGTTAATTTATTTCTTTATATTATTACTAAAAAAAGAATTTTTTCTTGTATAGGTTCACTTTTTGCTCGAGTAGGGGTTAGGATAAAAAGGCAATGGAAGATTGATGTTTTTTAATGTATCTAATAATTTTTACTTATGTAATTATATAAACTAATGTTTGAAGTATCTATAATATAGTGTTTTTTATTGTATTTGTGTTGTAAATTTTATTTCATTTAAATTATATATTTTTACTTTATTTTTCTGATTTCGTGGTGTTTTTGGTGCTGCAGTGTGCTATTACAACACACTGTAATATGCCCCTTTAATAGTGCTTAAAAAAGAACTGATAAAGGAAACATGTATCGACACTTTTATAAGTGCTAATAATGGGTCCTTTATAAGTTCTTCTAAAATCACTAATAAAGGGATCATTTATCAGCGCTTCTAAAATCTCTGATAAAGAACCTCTTTATCTGTACTTCTAAAAGCACTGATAAAGTATCCCTTAATCAGCACTTTTTTAGTAGTGATAAAAAACTAGGGCTTTTAATTTAACTCTGGTAGTCAGTGCTTTTCTAGTGCTAATATATCCCCTTGATGTATTAGTTGTCTCATGAGGAGAATTAGTAAGATGGAATTAAAAGTGTTTTTACCTTAGTTTTAAACCATATTGTGAATGTATTTGGTGGTAGAGGTATCATGATTCCTGAAATCATGAAATCTCATAATTAATAATTTCTTACATTAAGAATGTACTTATTTTTATCCATTATATTTTCATAATGATATTATCTATGGATATATTTTATTCTTGGTTTGTTGAATAAATGGAATTTTTTTTAGTTATTTACCTTACTATATTGATTATGCATTATCTTACCATGATAGTTAAGTTTTTTAAATGTGACATGTGTTCATTTATTTACCTTAACATATTTATTGTGCTTATTTATTCATGATATATTCCTCTTTACTTAACCCTTACTGATCATTTGATCTCACCCTTATTTTGTTTCTTTTCCTAGGAATCCATAAAGTGTACTATGAATGATATGAAAGGATATGCTAGTGGGAATATTGATATTCTTGAAAAACAATCATGTCATTATTTTTTTTTCAAATGTAATGAAAGACTCAATATGTATCTATTTTACCAATACTATTAAACTATTTGGTCCTTCAGGATGCAATTCCTTGTATCTTATGCTAACGAAATAATGCAGACACCAGCTTTAGGCTACTGGGGTCAGGGTCGCTATACTAACCAAGCCATTTAAATTGGTGGTATGAATAGGAATAAAAACCATTTAAATTAATCATAACGGGTTAATAAAAATAAAACACATTGATAAAAATGCTCTTAATTTTTAGTAAAGTCTTTATATTTTGAAAATATTATTTTCTCAAAATTATTTTTATGTTGCTTTTAGTAAAAAAATAATAAAATTTATTTTTCCACTTTTATAAAATTTATTTGAAAAAAATCAATTTCATTTTTAAAATTAACATGTCGAAATTATCTTAGCGTAAATTTTTTATTTTTTTTGAAAAGTTTGATTTTTTATGAATAGTTAAAAATACAGATTTTTATTAAAATATATATTTATTTATAGAATTTACAAGATCAATTTTATTTTAAAATGGTTTTAAAATTAAAATTAGTAAAATTATATATTTATTAATCCAATTTAGGGTATTTGAATCAATTTTAGTTTGAATTTTGATATTAAAACTTTTTAAACTTATGAATATTTTCTCTTTAAAAAATCATGTTTTCCTTACATTTGGTGGTTTAATTTTAAATTAAATTTTGTCACTTATATGAATGGAATTTTTAAAAATGGATTAAATATTTTGAATAATCATAATTAATATTTTAAAATATTTTCAACTTGTTTTTTGATCAAAATGAATAGTAAAAAATAAAAATAAAATTATCATAGTTAATGTGAAAATGGGTTTATTAGGGGATAAAATAAAATGATATAGGAAAAATTGACTTATAAAATTTTCAAAATCCTAATTTATTTCCATATTTCAACATTACCAAATCTAGGGTTCTATAATGATCCCTTTTGGATCCTTTTAAAATGTTAAAAATGTGGGTACATTTTATTCTTTTAAAAAATTCCATGTGTGTCCTCTCCCCCACTTATAAAAGGTCACCCCTCTTCTCTCCTCTTTACACTTTCAAAACAATTTGGTTCATCCAATAGATAACCAAATCTCTTCCTTAATTCCCACCCCACATCCTAGATTCATTATTTTTATTAGAAAACCCTACTAATAAGGATTTAGGTATAAACCTAAAGTAGTTCTCTAAAAAAGAGGTAAAGTTCATAAACTTGTGTTTTTGTTTAATTTATTCCTATAACTCCTTAAATAATCTTCAGACAGGCTGATATAATAAAATAAGTGTCTACCATATACTAATATACTATTATGTTAATTTCATGACCTATATATATCTCATCTTCCATAAAATGGGAAACAAAACCATTGATTGTGTGTATAGAGGACTACCACATCACAAATCGATAAAATTCATTTTCTATCACCACCTCTCATGGATGAATATAATTATGGATATAACACACATATATATATATATCTGTGTGTGTGTGTGATATTTATGAAATAATTATACTTATGTAATTATAATATCACATAAACCTTCTTACTTTCCATTCCATGGGAATACAATAACGTCATTAATGTGTACAGCGGACTACCGCCTCCCGAAGCAATGTGATTCGTTATTCACTTGTGATTTACATGGAAAGAAATAAGGATAGTTTTAATGAAAATAATTGATATATGTGAAATAAAAATTATTTTTTAAATATAATATACTATTTACCTTTCTTTCATTTTATCCATCAATAAAATGGAAATAGTGTTCATGCATAGGTATGACCTACCGTCTCCATGAACGATGTAATTCATTTTCTATATATAACAATTGGATTACTATAATTATATATATAATGTATATATATGATATTTATATCATTGTTAAAGTTCTTTATATTATTTAACCATGATCAAAGTAAAATGACCGAAAATACCCAACCAAAACATACATGAAAAACAATGTAGTTCTTACCTCAAAATAAAATATTTTTTAATTTCTGAAATCACTTTTAAGGAAAAAGTGGGAAACTGACTCGTTCAAAATAAAGAAGAAGTTAAACCTCATAAGAAATTTTCAGGCCACTCCAGAACAAATTAAGGAGGTTAGAGTCCTTTACCTTGAATAGACTCCATTCGATGAAGGTGACCTCCATATTTGGGTTGTTCTTGATAAGATCCTCGAAGTGAAATGCCATCTTATCCCATGTAACCACATGATTTTCTAGGCTTGTTTTCCCCTCGTTGAAACCACGTATCAAAATCTTATTCTATTTGTCTATCCAAGATTATTGTTCTTCATTTAAATCAATGTGCAGCGGTATTTCCAACATTCTATGAGCATCCTCCTCTGATACCTTAATCAGGAAAGAGTCCTCTAGCATTTCTTCATTAGAATGCATGAGAATCTCCTAAATGTTGTCTGATTTAGTGTCCTCCTTATTCATTGAGATGTTAGAAGCAACTTTCAAACTCTCTTGAGGGATTTTTCCTTCGATTGAATCCCATATAACATGAGGACTAGGTAAGGTTGAGTAGTCCTTTCATCTCTATGGCCTCCAACTATGCTGAATAAACCCATCAGAATCTACCAGGGTGTTATTTCCTTTCTTTGAAGAGGATCGAAGGTAATCTTTTTCAATTTCAATATCTTTGTCCTCCAAGGACCATGTTTCTAAGGAAGACTCATTTATCTCTACTTTATAATTTGACCTCTTATAAAGACTGGAGCTTTCCATGTCTCCCCACATCAAGGGAAACATATTCAAATAGGGGAGGATCAGCTTCACCCAACAATGAAAAATGGTTCTGGGAACCACTAGACCCTATAACTATACCTGTATTAACCGGATATAGAGGCATATTGCCCCTACCTGGGACCGGTTTTGTCCACTCTAAGACCTTAATTGATCATGGGATATTCACTGAACTCAAGATATCCCCCTGTTCTATAGTAACCTCCATCATTGGAGATCTGTTAAGACTAGAAAATCCATCATTAGCTATTTCCAGTACTAGGACCTCTTGGAGAGAATTGAAAATAGATTTCAGAGCTTCTACATATGTGGGAGGGTTCCTTAGTCCCCCTCCTTCTGGGTGGCGGAAGGGAGTCTTAGTTTTCCACTACCCTAATGATTCACACCCGAAGAACTATTACCAGAGACCTCCACTACTTCCTGCATTGGCCAATCCTCTCCTAAAGAAGGAAGGACCTCCCCATAATTACAAAACAAGAAATTCCAGCATTTACCATCTTCATGGACGAGACACTTGCAAGACGAACAGAACCCATGATTCATTGCATACCTTCTGATACCAGTGAAATTCTCCTTCAACCTTGATGCAGATGACATCCAGCAGGTTCTTGGATACATCAACTTCAACTCAAATCCTCGGAGAGGTAGGATGACACACAGGGTGTGTGTGAAGGTCCGAGCAAAGAAAATACCCTACCATATTTCTGATTAGGCGAAGAACTGTCATATTTTGAAAAGGTAATGGCAGACCCAGGAGGGATATCCAAATTGTAGAAACAGGAGTGTCATGATTCAAATTAAATTCAAATGACCATCGAAAGAGAGAAAACCAAAAATCTGGAAGAAACTACAGAGCATGAGACAAGGAAGATATAAGATCTTCCTCTTTCACAAACCATATTAGAAAGTGCCTCAAATCCAGAAGCCCTACAATCACTTGATCATACAACTTCCAAGAAGAGGATACGAATCTGTCGAAGGCATCCATGGAGGGGAGACTCTTCCCGAAGCAGGAAACCAAGGATAGATCCAACATCACTGAAGCTCTAGTGAACTCTAGGGGAGAATGAGAGACCGATGGAAATCCATTTTCAAAAGATTAGACCTTAGGGAAAACATTAATTGACGGAAATTTAGGAAGGTTATCTAGGTCTGTGAAAGGGGAGAATTTGGGAACATAGGTAGATGACAAGGGAAGGGGAAGATCCTCCTCCCCTAGCTAGGAAAGGCCAGGGAGGGAAGGTTATGGGACGATCATGCCCTAGGCCATCGACGACGAGAGAGAGCGTGACCCTGTGAGGGACATATTCCCAACATTAAAGTAGTTCTGACCTAAAATGTGATTTTAACAAGGAATTATTAATAAAAGTTCATAAGTAAATAATATATAGAATGATACATATTATTATGGTTCTATAATATATTTAAAATAAACTTATATTTATTATACACCATATTATAATGTGTACTTAGGAATTTCAAGACTTAAGGTAAGGGATTTTCATCTCACTTTTATTTCTATTGGACACATGTCTTAAACCCCACTTATTTCTTTCATATGATGTATATAATACCCATGAATGTATTTTATGATACTAATCATGATAATTATGGGATATAAATATCCATATAATTTTCTTGATTTCAGGTGGCTTATAATTCAAAAGATACGAAAGTGGTAAAGAATTAATGTAACAATCTCACTATTTAACAGGATTGTTTATGATATGACTTCAATGATAAGATCTTATGATATATATCTCAAGAAACACACATATTTTATTATACTATATTTATTTATTGAAAATACATATTTTCCTTTCATTTTTGTCTAATAAAATATTAAATATACAAAATGATTTTTTTACGAAAATCTTTTTTATTTCTCTCTTCATTTAAAATCCCTTTTTCTTCCATATCCATGTTTTAAAAAAGTGTTTTGAAGAAAATTTATAATATTCCCCAATTATATTTTAAATACATTTTTACCCATGTTTTAATTTTTAATGTTTTTAAAATGAATCTTCAGATGTTTTTTCAAAGAAGGCCCTTTTGGATTTTACAAAGATGTGAAAGGAAGCTTTGTTTTAACATGTATGACATAAATTGAATATTATACCATCATGCATGATCTTTAATTTAAATATTACTTTATAAGTTTCCAAGGTTTCTTTAAAATAAATGTATTTTTATTTTTTTGGTGAATTTTTTGTTTTAAAAAGTTATTTTCAAAGTGGAAAGTCAATTTTACACAAGAAATGTTCCAAGTGATATTTCAAAATCATTTTACATCTAATATTAAATCCTTTTATGTTAATTATGATTTAATGGGGATATGATATAATTTCACCAAACTTACTCTTTTTCTTGATGGTTTATGATTATGATGAAGAGATTTTTATGAAACTCATTCCTTTTATATGGGTTATGTTATGATGAATTGACCAGATGATTTTGAGACACATTTCCTTTCTATGGATTATGTTATGATGGAATGTTTATGAGACCCTTTTATTTTCACGGTCATGATATAATGAATGTTTTATGATCTTATGGAAAACTTGTGCATGATTTTAATTATATGATCATGGTTACGTTATAATCAAGAACAATGGTAATCTTGTAACCAAGGACAGTGGTTACGTTATAAACAAGGATGATGATAGAATTATAACCAAGGATGGGTGGGACCTATATCAACCTACAATGCAATGAGTGAAGATTTATAAATTGTGAGGTAAAAATGGGAAATAGGTTAATGGGATTGACACACATCAGGAAATAGGTGATGAGGCCTAATCCAATATGTTTTATGGCCTTTGTAGTTAGACTTCACAAATTAAATGGATTTTATACCTATGTTGGTTCCACACTTTTATAACATGAGCTTATGGTTCATAAATTATGATGATTTTTCACTCTTATGGATCATGTCTTTTGGAATGATAATGCGTTATTCCATGACATATGTTTATGATATGATAGGTTTGGTATGAAATTTATATATTATTTTCATGATATTATACCCCTATGACTATCTTATTATTTCATATGATCATATAATAGTATCTATCAAGTTTAGCCTTATTGGTAATCTAAGCTCACCCTTTGTTATGTTTCCTTTCCCTATGATATGATTAAAGGTTTTAAGTAGGGTATGTTTATAAAGAGTTAAAAATGGTAATATCTTTACGGGAGATGTTTAATATCTTTCATTGAATAAAAATATTATGTATATATTATCTAAAGACACTAAACCATTATGATCTTTAGGTGTGTATTTATTAAATATATTGAATAAACATAAAAAAAGATGTGATATTTATGCATTAAAATCCAGGGTTATTATAAAGACTTTACCCTCTGCAATTAATTACACAACTGACTAGATTTAACCCATAATGAAATACATTTAAAATATGATTCTTACATTTGATAAATATAAGGAGGAATATATCCAACAATGGGCATAAACTGTATTCCTTTATGACTACCTAGATACCCAAAATGTCCTCTACAATCGAAGATTTTATGGGGTCCTACCCTAGTCCATTGAATGAGGGGGGCCCTCACGATTTTACAGGAATTCCATGTGAGTTCCAATAATACCCATATGTTATGAACTAAGATCTTCTACCACATTAGGATACTTTTTTCCATCAATGATGTAATACATTATATAATTCATGAAGAATTTTCATTCCTAGAAAATGAATTCTAATTACATCCATAAATCCCCAAAGTTAATTCAAAATATGAAATAATTTTGGTTATTTTCTGTAAGGGGGATAGATTTTGTAACGCACCAACCCCAATTACCTAGAGTCGGTGCATTATTACATAACATTGGCATGATCACAAAATATCGAGTCTCGAAAGACCGATTAGTTTAGTAGCCTTGGAAACACTAGATACATTCGTAAACATTACATTACATCATAAAAATGAAAACTACAATAACATGGTCTCCTTAGTCCACACTCATATCCTCACTGACTATTCTTGCAAGTCAGTCATAATACACTTCTTCACATCCTGGGAAAAATAAAACATTGAAAGGGGTGAGCTCAAATGCTCCATAAGGATAACAATATAGCGGAAACTTTCATAAGAAAACATAAGCATTTAAGGCAATGTATAACTAAAACAAAAAGCCTTATTGAACTTGAACTTCAGCATAATATGGAAAAAGTAAAATAAAATAATTCCATTACTTACTCACATGGATATTCTACTAGACTAATAATCACATGAAATATCAATAACCACTTTCATAATGAGGGAATATATAATGCCAGACATTCTGAAACATTTTGTCAAGGCCTCGGCCAAGACGTCTAAAATGATTAAGGCCTCGGCCAAAACCATAAATCAAATTGGGAAAGGGCCTTGGCCAATTCCACGTCTAGTTGTCTCATGAGACCTACCGATGCATCGAGGAGCTATAGCGGGCTCCACCCGTCACTTATTAAGTCCAATACATTCCTCATATGAATAGGTTTAAACATAACATAAATATTCGTATTAAAACTAGAATACGAAATGTCAACAATTTCTCTATAAACTATGGATGGTATAAAAATAACACATCCACAGTCAAGTATTTCACAAAATGTTCAATGGAAGTTTTGTATCATAAATCAATTTCAATTAAACTTAAAACCCATCAAAGGATGTTGACATGGATGAAATCAAAGCTATTTGAGAGAAATATCTCTCTTTTTTTGAAATCATTTAAAAGTACCATAATTATAAAATAATACATTTACTTTGAAAATATTCATATAAGCTTGTAAGGTAAGCTTCGACGAAGTTATAATGGCGGAAAATAGCCGCACCCGCCGTATAAGTTAAAAAAACATTCTTACCTTAAATTTGTCAAAAAGGTCAAAAAGTACATTGTTTGGAAAACGAAGGTAAGATTCCTTTCAAAAATGTATAAGGGTATAAATTACTTTAACCCATTTTCCATTTAATAGTAAAAATGTTTTGAAAGACATTTTTAAGAAACATGGATGTGGATGATAACGAGGTCCCAGTAGATAATTATGTATAAACAACCTTGGACAATGAAGAGGTTGTGAAGTAAACCTTTAACTTGTACTTTTCCTTGGTTGGGGTAGGTTAACCTCCTGTATAATTGTGAAATAATTGTTATTAAATTATACAAGAATCATATACATTCATATGATATCATATATGATCTTTTAACATTGCTTTGTTAACAATATCTTAGATTTATCGTTGTTTCGGGTGTTAACTTACTCGTTTTCTTTTATATGTTTTGTTACGTAAGTCGTGTTTTTCATGGATAGGTTGTATATTATTCATATACAGAATGATATCATGTCCTTAAACATTATTTTTAAATCATCAAATGATAATTATACTTGAATGGATACGACAGAGAATGAATCTCATCGCGTTCGTGGAGACGGTAGTCCGTACGTACGCACGAGCGACAATATCATTATTTTGATATTAAAATAATATATAATTGGATAGTATATCATATATACAGAATCATTATAATGTTATATTTATTATTTACATGAATTAAATATCATTATTATACCCATATAAATAATAATATATTGAATAACAATTACACCACGACGTGGAGACGGTAAGCCGTACGTACGCACGTATGGTTACATGTCATTCAAATGATGGGTAGAATACTGAATATGGTTGTTACATATTTATAATAACATCATAGTATATATAAGATACTGGAGTTATAATATTAGAATTGAAATAATAAACAAAGAGGGAGTGGAAGAAGAAAGAAACTTGAAAGAGGGTGATGAAAACGTTACCTCTTCTTCGGGTTCTTCCTTTTGATTTGATCAAAAGGACTCCTTAGGATGGCTTTCTGACAAAAGTAAAGCTTCTAGGATTAAGGTATAGAAGTTGGGAGAGTATTTGGGCAGAGGTTGGCCGAACCAAAAGTCTTGAAAGTGTGAATAAGGTGGTAGAGTTGGGGGCCATTTATAAGAGGAGAGGAGGGGCTCTTTTGGAACGATTGAAATGTTACATTATTATACAATGATTTTAGGATTATAAAGGTCCTACACTTATATAATTAGTGGATAAGGTGATAAGGGTTCTAAATATACCCATCAAATAGTCTTTGGACAAGTTTAAGCCTTTGATTTTACATTATATGTTCATTTTATTAAAATCGTTAAATAATGAGGTCATCGCTGCATCATAATGATGTCATAAATAATTTAATTTATTTAATGTCTAAAAATTATAAAACAAATACTATGATGTAGGAAATCTTTTTAGCTTTCCAATGACTATTTATAGTCAAAAATATGACTTGTATAACCCCATGTAAAAATTGTTTTAGTAAAACATTTCATGTTTGTGTCATTTTTTTACTTTAACATTAAATAAAAGGTATTTATGTCATTTTCCAACTAAAGTGGCTCCATGGGGTCCCCAAGTTGACCCATGGATTGTCTTGGTCGGCCATTACTCATCCAATAGGGGTAGGACAAGTGTAAGGGTATTTTCATATTTTTATAATATCATTTTTACCTTAAATTTCACTAATTACCTTTAATCGTGATTAATTAAACTTAAAAGTTACTATTCACCAAAAAATTATTTTAATCCCATTGAACCACATTTTATATCCTAATGACAACCATGTATGTTGGATTTTTGAAATTCAAAACACAGAAGTGGTAATATTTCATTTAAATGAAAAATCAGTTATTTAACTACCACTTAGTGGTTTCACTATTCATCAAAAATTGAAGTTTTTCAGAACAATGCCAAAATTTCACCCTAAGCTATAATTGATATTCTGAATTAAAAAATGATGTCTATTTTACAAAATTCCAAACATATAAGTTGCATTAATTAATTTTATAATTAATTCCCGCTGTCACAACAGATAGCGTGTTTTTAAGAAACAATATATATCAAAAGATTGACAATTGTTTATGTCCAATTTCAAAGTGAAATTAATTCTAATGACCACCATTGGATAAAATGGTAAAAATATATACTAATTATACTCTAAAACCAATAAATAGTATAATTTATCACTATAAATTATTTTGATTAAAAAAGTTGTTTTTAAGTATTTTTCACTATTCATAAAAAATTAGAAGTTCTCAGAAAAATACCAAAAATTCAACATAGGCTAATTTTGATATTATGAATCCAAAAATGAAGTCCATTTTGATAAATAAAATTTATAAAATTTCAAAAAGTATGTATTACTATTCACAACGGCTAGTTTAATTAGTTGTGGTGTGTGTTAGAGCTCGATGTTGCGTACAACACACGCTATTGCATTATTCGAAGGGAAACGTACCATGGAAGCTTGGGGTGTTACAGATTTCATGGGTCCATACCCTCCATCCACATCTAGGAAGTTCATGTTCATTCATTTTTTCACTGATTCCTTCTAAAAATGGGTTGAATGTGTACCTTTAAAAAAGGTTGGAACAAAAAAATATAATCAATTTCATAAATTCCTATATCATTACTATATTTGTAGTCCTTCACATAATATTGATGGGAAACTAAACTAATATTTTTTCTTCCAAATTGAAGTGGTTCTATCATGAGAACAATAAGCAGCCTAATCACTCATATCACTTTCATGAAGTAGAATATAGACATATATAGTAATTTAACAAAAATTTATCATAAATCCTTCATAATACAGTGTATAAAGATAATAATACTTAGCCAAATAATATCTTATATGCACTATGGGATTACCCTACCATGACCCATACCACCACATGGGAAATACCACTCTTTCTTGTGTATTGTATAGTGGTAATTATTCCCATTTTGGTTTTATTTACCTCATATCGCACCTTCATATATGATCAAGCATTAAAATATTATAATTATCAGATCCAAATAAATAAATTATAATGATTTTATGATAAAAGGTTACACATATTGAAAACCTTAAGATTCGTCAAAATATTTTCACATGGAAATTCAATAAGAAGGTCCTCCGAAATCCATTTATTAGTGAAAAAATTGTATTAGCTCTGAGAAATACCATGATACATTTTAGAAATCCCCTATATCTTAAACAAAAATTGGAAGGACATTATACCATACACGTGGTATACTTCAACATAACTTACTCCTTAATTACAATAGATAAAGAGTATATCACTCCATCCATTAATATGATATTTATTAAGAAATAAGTTTCATAAATTCATGTTGCATTCATAGAAATCCATTATATATGACTTTAAAATACTTTGGGATGGTCTTAATCATACAATCTTAAACTAAAAAACATGATGTTAAAAGTCTTATGACCTTAAACTACAAGAGATAATGTACCTTATCATATAACCTTAAATGACATGGAAATTTTGTCCTTGCCACATGAAGTTAAACTACATGGCATTTGGTCCACCCTAACTAACTATTAAGCTTATTGGAGAAGTCCATTTTTCTCTACCTAATTTCCTCACATGATAGACATATCTTTTTAATGGTACCTGGTGTATAGTTCCTTATCTATAAAACTATGCTAAAATAAAATCCCTCTATTTAAAATAATTATGTCCAAGTGTTTTATACTTCTTAATTAACCTTTGTGTTTCCCTTCCATAACTCAAAATTAGGAAAAAATCATTATATCCTTTACCTACACATGAACCAGATCTATGCATAGGCCTTGTAATAACTATGTGTGGATTGATTTATGTTATTTTAGGATATATAGTAACATCCTGATTTCTAATGCAACTTCAAAACATGAACACCATAAAATTTAATCCTAGAGTGTGGGATTTTTTCAATTCATTTCTGATAATCTACATTAGATATACCTTGAGACATTGTATTATGAAACACAAATATTTTATCTTAGGTATAAAAAAAGGACTTACTTCTGGTCCTGAAATTACACTAGAATAAAAATTACCTTCTTAAGAACTATGAGTGGCCTGATTAAAATTTATTCCCAAGATATGTTGTGACACATAGAGCTATCAACATAGGTCCATCTATAAATCTTAATAATTGATATCCTCTTATTTGTTATAGTGTTTGATAATTATTCTTATTCATGTAATATTTCCTTATATTTTATCCTGTATTAGGATACTAAAGGCCTAAATTTGATTACTCTTATAGGAAAACAAAAGGCCTAAATTCAATTATTCCTCTTGGTGAAACAAATTCCTTCGTTCAATTATTCCTTTTAGAAAATTCCCATTAGGTATATGGTCCTCATCGCATGAGCCTAAATTTCATGACAATATGGTTTATCTGGTAAGACCCTAAACTTGTTAGAGTGGTATATTCTATTTGAATCATCTCCCTTATGTATGTTACAATTCTACGTAATAGTTCCTAGTGTATGGGTTTACCAGTTTTTACTGGGTCTTCTCCAATAGTCATGAACTAGGGAAAAACATTTCATTATCTATTATTCATGAGCTTGATCTATATAGAGACCCCTATACCATGAAATATATATTTCTCGAATCTTGTTCTTATTATATATAAATAAATGTTTGTACAAACTATCCTAGGATCAACTACAATACCATATTTTTACATTATCCCTAGTGTTGAGACCCTTAATTATCCATGTTATGTTTTCTCCCATATCACATTGGGATAATTATCCATTCCAATTCTATGACCCTTGAAAATGAGTTAGATATGTTTATATACGGTTTAAGAACTATTTAATCCTTTAATCATTTTATTTTTAGATTTGTGGTGATATCCAGATCTCTCACTTTAGACCCAACCACAAATTCCATTTATATTCCATTTTCCCTACAAACCTAACACTGGGGTCCCTCAATTTAAAAAGGGTTTTCCTCATTAACCTTATATTTGGATGATAAATTCCAATTATATTTAGATCTATGTGTGAATTGATTATTATAATATCAGGATATGTAGTGGCACCAAGAAGTCTTGACCCAAGTCCAATGACAAATATCATCAACTTCAAATCCCCTTCTAGCATAAGTTCTCTTCCTTCATGTTATACTTTATAAATTATACTCTATGTTGGGAAGAAATATTTACTTTTAATAAATATTTGTTCCTTTATTTTTATATTAGGATATGTAGTGATTCCTAGAGGTCTTGACATAGGTCTATTCACAGATCTTATCAAATTCTATCCTCCTCTATATCAAAGAAATTGGGAACTCCCATTCACATAAGGTTATTCAACAACCCTGTATTAGGATCAATCCCTTATCATATCCCTTGAGCATGATCTAGATCTATGTAGAGACATTTTTTAGGAAAAATATATGTCTTGAATCCTATTATCATAGGATAAGTAGTGATTTATGAACCATTTGTCTCGAGGCCATCCAAAAATCATCATCCACTTCAACACCCCTTAATTATTCTATAACAATCGAAACCTTATCCAATTATAGATTAATGGGTTCTAAACACCTTTTAAATATCCTCTTACTATATTAAACAATTTGTACTATATGTTTTTGATTATACACAAACCTTCCATGGCTATTGGTAATTAGTATATCTAATTCCAAAAGGACCCCTCTACATGGTAATGAAATTTTTTCTACAGATACAGGATATCTTTAACCAACTATAGGCATTTGGGCCTAAGTTAAAGATCCTATAATGCCATGTTTCCTAAAAAAATGTAGCAGAACATGTCATTTGAATTTGATTAGTATCTATCCTAAGAATTCTTATTATATCTCATCACTTAATTATTTAAATAACTCAAGTTACGATTTAAATCAATTTTATTAAATTTTCAAAGGTGTTGAAACACTACAAGGTCTCAATCCTATTTAGCTCATCACACCCCAACTCACAATTGTCTAATCACTATGAACTTAAACCATGTGAACTATTATCTACTAGGTTTTTCTCATATTGATGTTACGACCTCGTTTACATCGAGTCAATTTCATCTTACCATCATATATGAAACCACATAATTAGTAAAAAAAATTATGGATTTAAACATTAAAAACTTTTGTTCTGATAATTATGACACTAAACTATATAAACCTCTCTATAAGGTCATATATAGCTATATGGTCCTTTACTCATTCATATTTTGTTGCCACTTGACTCTTATTGCTAAATATACTTCCTCACATTTCCTTAGTATGAGCATTATATATAGTAAACTAAAATTTTATCAATGGAAATTCCATTATTATAATTATATCATATATTATAATAACATAATATCACATTAAGAACACAATACAAATATTATAAATGAATAATGAATAAAATAAGATGTATTTCTAGAAATTAAGGAACCTTTACTGATGAAATAATAACTTGACCTTAGGAATAGTAATATGTCCCTTATGAATAGTAAAGCAGCCAATAGAATAGTAACCTCACCCAAGAAAGTATAAATAAAATTTAGTTATCCTATAAATGAAAGTGCGATATAATTATATCATAGTATAAGTAAATATTTTTTTTGAAAATTATTAATTAATTTTTGGTATCTTTATTGGTTATAAATATTTAATTACAATTTTATAATTAATATAATGGTTTAAATGAAAATTTATTTTTATATAATTTATTCATAAGTTAATATTTTTTCCTTATTATTTTAAGATAATTTTATGAGACCTCATTTAATTTTTCAAAGTTTTGAAAAATCAGCTATAATTTTAAAATCGATGTTTTCTAGGTAAATGATGATTTTAATTAAAAATTAAATTTCTCATATTTAAAAAATTATTTTCATAAAATGGAGTTCATATTTCAATTCTATATGTCTAAAAATGTCTAGGGTGAATTTTTTGTAGTTTTTCTATAATACTTGAATTTTTGGTGAATAATAAAAAACTGTAATTTATGGTTTAAGATAAATACTTGAATTATGGAGTAATAGATAATGTACGGATAATTTAAGCCCAAAATATTGAACTATCCTTCATTATTTTAATATTCTTTATGATAATTCTCAAACTTTTCATATCCTAGAGGTGAAATATTAAACTAAGGAATAAAATAATGAGAAAACACCCCTCTCCTCCACTATAAATACCACCCCATCTCGTCAGACATTACTAGATCTTAGCCTTGTAAAAATTATTCCCAATAACCTCGCCCACATAAAATATATCTTGGTATTATAAAAAGACCAAAACCTTTTCCCTAAGGATGTTTTCAAGGAGGAGAAATTCAAGTGGTAAATTTGTATTTCCTTTTCTTTTAATTTCTTTTCAAGTTCTTTTCTTATTCTCTCCTCAATTCCCCTCATCAAAATGGTATTATAACTCCATTACCTCACATATACTATAATTTTATTATTATAATTTAATAATCCATCATTGAACCCCCATCCTCTCCCTTTTATTCTAAAAATGAAAACGTTATTCGTGAGGTGTTAATTTATCGTCTTTAAGGACGACAAATTTTCGTTTTCCATTAACGCCTTAAAAGATGGTCATAAAACCATTTTTATAGTTAAAAAATTATAATATATATATTAAATCCTATTTAATGGTTTGGAATCATTATATACACATGATGTTAAATAATAAACAAAACAAGTTTGTTGTGAGCGAAAACTGCCTGAAATAATCCAAACGATTATCAACAACATCATATCTAATAATTAATCCTCACCCAAAATAAACAAATTAATTATATGATAATTTAATAATATTTAGGTTAAATAATAAATTATAACTTCAATTATATATTTATATTTCCATTTTATATAAACTTCCATACTCTTATACAAGAAAATCTATTATGAAAACTAAGAAAACGAGCACTCCTGATTGATGAAATTGAAAACTATAACTCCTAAAAAAGGCCATAAATGTACGTAATAAAATTATAATCAATAAATATACATGTATAAAATGTTATTTAATTTTTAATTAATGAATTTAATTTTATTATTAATGACATTAAGATCAAGTGTAGAACCGTTCCAGACATAAGGTAATGGATTTTACCCGAACCTCCATTTTTTTCCTTTGGGTTACTCTTTCTATCTTTTTACCCTAATGTAATGATTATTTATTTTTGTATAATTATTTTAAATTATATTTATATGTTCCAAAATCATGTATAGAGATCATAGGATCCCTCTTTTATGGGGTAATACATGTTTTATAAAGGTTCCGTTTTCAATTATTCCTGATAAGCAAGCTCGATTCAAGGGAACTTCCTCATTTCTTAACCTCTTCCAAGTGTACTACACAATATGTTTTAATCCACCATTTTTTTAAATCACTTGTTTTATCATTAAAAACTACCTTTTTCATTTATGTTTTTATTAAAATAAAAATTCATTTTCCACTTTAAATTCTCTTTAATATTTTATTTAAAGAACACTAAAATTTTTCATTTATAAAGTTTCTTAAAAACTCCTTTTATATGTTTCCACTTCAATTGGACCTCAATTATCTTGATCCATTCCTATTTTCCATTATAAATTTCCATTTATGTTTTCAATCCATTCTTTTTATGGAAACATTTATGATATGCTTATTTTTTATGCCTTGTGACATGATTAGGATACTCATTTCTTTCTATGGGAAACCCTTATTTTTATTATTCATGTGGCACACATATTCATTAACATGTTGTGATGGGTGAATCCAGATAAAACTCCATAATCTTGATCCATTCCTATTTTCCCTTATAAATTTCCATTTATGTTTTGAATCCATTCTTTTGATGGAAACATTTATGATATGATCATTTGTTGTACCTTGTGACATGATTATGATACTCATTTATTTCCATGAGTAACCCTTATGTTTATTATTCACGTGGCACACATATTCATGAACATGTTGTGATGGGTGCAACCACATAGCAATCTAATGCATTGGATAAATTTTCATCCCATGAGACGTCATGTTGGGATAGAGAGTGAGCCTGATTCCTTTATGGGACTTTGTCCACCATGTCTTGGCGGTTAGCCTTGACTCATGTTTATGTCATGTTATATGTTGTTTCCACATTCCTAAGATGATATGATTATATGTCCCATGTTATAAATTTTATTATTCCTTATGTTTATTAATGTTTTATGCCTTTTATGTCATCATTTTATGCTTTCTGACCCATGTCCTATGTTTTATTCCTATACTTATTCCCTTACTCAGCTTTTTAGCTCATCCCTTTCATTAATTTATTCCCCATTTATCATATGAAGATATAAGATCCAAAAAGGAAGTTAGTAGATATTTAAGGAGACTAAATAAAATAATTTATTATTGTGGTTTCATGTTTACAAAATATGCACCTAATCACCCAAAGACACTAGACTCTACGATCCATGGATTGTAATTTGATGTTTAATTATGCTTAAAATCATGTAATGATATGTGTAAAATGATAGTGTTGTTATAGTTGGTATCAGAGGATAGTCTAACTATTTTTTGGATCAATATTAAAGAATATAGAAAAATCCTTTGGTACAAGACTAAGTATAAGAAAACATTCCTAAATTTTGGTAATTATAGATTAAGTGTTTTATCAAGAAAATACATCCCTTTCTGGATAATACAAGTGGATGTGGTTCTGGCACAGATGTACCTAGGAGTAACAACTATGAAAAGGTGTTCTAGGATTAACTTGGGGTAACCTAGTAAATAACAATGGGCCTTACTTCACAGCTGATTCAACACTCCTAGGGGATATGCTTTGGTAAATTTATAAGCTCATTATGAACCATTATTAAGGGAACAAAAAAATTCCCATAAGAATTTATGTTAGAAAATAGATCATGGATAACCTATATTGAAACCTAGGGAATCACAATTTAGGATATACTTTTCATTTACAATTTTACCCTTCTATGTTCAATGTTTTCTTTTAATATTCTTATTAGCTAAGCATTCAAGACCCATAATTGTACTTTATTTTTCTTAGTTAATGGCTGGAAATAGAATAACCCATGCCAACAATTAATGTGATAGGCAATGTAATGATTTCCCTAATGTTAGGCCAAATATGATGGAAATAAGTGCTCAAACTTTATGAAAGTACTTTCTATACTGGATCAAGTTATGAATAATAACTTGAATCACGTGGAATTACCTCCTTATCCAAATAAAGAATAAGTTTTCATCAAATCCTTCTTATGAAAACGACCTCCCATGTTTAGTAGATCTTTTGATCCCCTCCTTATAGAACAATGGATTAACTCCATTGAGAAGATATTCTCTATCCTCCGATGCTTAGAAGAAGATAAAGTGGTGCTGGAGGTATATCATTTTGATGGGGAAGCTAATCAATAGTGTTCATTGATCAAGAACAAAAAGTCTAAGGGGTAAATTGATTATATGAAATTAGAAGATTTCAGGAAAATGTTTTCCAATAAATATTTTATTCAAACCCTCTGTCTCAAGATGGAAAAGGAATTCCTTGGACTGAAGAAAAAGGTATAATATTCTATCTAGTCATATGAGGAAAACTTCTCAAAGCTTGAAATATACGCCTCTGGTTTTTTCATGAACACCAAATTCAAGGTGGATAGCTTCTTTAGCATACTAAAGATGATGCTATGAAAAACATTGGTGATTCAAGACCTATAAATTTATGAAGAGATTTTCCATTATGACCTCAAGGATGAAATAAAGATTAAAGAATCTCAGTGGTCTTTTGGTCTCAGTGAATAAAAAATAAAATGGAGTTTAATATGGGTGATAAATCCTATGATGGAAAGAAGAACCAACATCCCATGTGTCAAAAGTGTGGGAAGAAGCATCCTGGAAACTACTTAAAGAGAAGCAAGAGATGCTTCAAATGTTCAAGAGAAGGTAATATAGATAATAACTATCGAAGGGATATTAAGAATCCAAAAAATTTAGAAGAATAAAGGAAGATTCAGATTAATACTCATCATATAGTGCAATGTTTCAACTGTAAGGAACATGGACATTATGCAAACCATTTCCCTAAGCCAAGGGTTATTAGAGACAATCAACATCAAAAACCTCCAAAGAAGTAAGTAAGGGAATATTCTATCACTATTTCTATGGTGGATCCCGAAAATTATGTGGTGATAGGTACACCGGTTATTCATTCAATATTTGTGAATGTACTATTTGATTTTGGTTCTATGCATTCTTTCATATCATGCAAGTTTAGTAGAACTATTCAATAACCATCTAAAATTTTTTATGTTGAGTTATCTGTGAGAACCTAAAATAGGGAAATTATTTAATCCAAAGTTTATAACTCCTCTATGGTTAATGTATATGGGATAAACCTCCCAACAAATATTTTCATACTACCTTCAGTAGAGTTTGATGTTATATTGGCCATGGATTGGATATCTTTATATAAAGCCAACATCAACTATCAAGAAAGGGAGATCACTCTTCACATACCTTAACATCCTTATATTATGTATAAGAGTAAGGAGGAAGAATAATCTCCTTCAGAATCATCATCATAATTATGGATAATGTTTCCTTGTGATCTAGAATATTTATCTCAAATGCTTGATACAAAGGAGAAAATCATGTTTGAAGGCATGGCTATTATGAGGGACTACATTGATGTGTTGACCAAAGAGTTTTCTGGTCATCATTAAGATTAATAGGTTTAATCATAAATTGAAATTATTCCTAGATCTCTGCCTATATCAAATACACCTTATATAATGACCATCTTTGAGCTAGAAGAACTAAATAAACAGTTATAGGAGAATCTGGACAAGGGTTTTATATGCCAGAGTGCTTCACGATGGGGTGCGCCAATCATCTTCCTCAAGAAGAAGGATGGATCAATGTGTCTTTGAATTGATTATCATGAGATCGACAAAATCATTATAAAGAGAAAGTATCCATTTCTTCAGATAGATGACTTGTTTGATCAGATACATGGGCCCAGTTGTTTCTATTAGGTGGACCTTTGGTCAGGATATCACCAATTAGAGGTAAGGAAGGAAGATATCCCCAAGAATAACTTTTGAATGAGGTATGGAAAATATTATTTCATAGTGATGTCCATCAGAATCACTAAATATCCATATATTTTCGTGGATTTAATGAATATAGCATTTAGTGATTACCACAACAAATTTGTGGTAATCTTTATCAACGATATTTTGATATTCTCCAAGATAAAGGAGGAAAATGTGGAGCATTTGGATACTGTGATAAAGAATTTTTAAAGGCAGAAACTTTAAGAAAAGTACAGTAAATGTGTGTTCTTGATGGAAGATATATCATTCTTGGGCTATGTAATAACCAATAATGGGATATCTGTGGACCCTTCTAAGTCAAAGGAAATCAAATATTGTCCAATGAAAACATCAATGATGGAGATTCGTAGTTTCCTTGGTCTAGTTGGATATTACCAGTGATTTTTAAAGAACTTATCATCATTGTCGAACCCACTAAGCAATATGAATCAAAAGGGAGAAAAGTTTTTCTAGACTAGTGAATGTGAAAATTTCTTTAAAGAGTTGAAAAAGGGGCATATCATTACACCAGTGCTCATACTTTCAAAAAGTGGGGAACTATTTATCATGTATGGTGATGCTTAAAAGAAGATATTAATCTGTATGATGATAAAAAATGATAAATTGATAGCCTACACCTCAAGGTAGTTGAAAATACATGAGAAAAACTATCCCAAACATGATTTGGAGTTATTTTATAATAATTTTAGATATATAAAAATTTTATTGAACTTTTTACCGTCTTTTACCCACCTCCTAGGAGCATTTTCAAATTTAAATAAAAATTAATTTTACCGCTTTTGTGAGTTGAATTTCAAAAATCTGATACAAACAGTTGATATCAGTAAGTAAAATGTAGTTCAATAAGATGAAAATAATTTTTGGTGAATAATAACTTTTTACTTTTATTTACCATAGTTAAAAGTAAATAGGGTAATTAGGGGTAAAAATGATATTATTATTACCCTAAAACATGTCCTAATTCAATTAGATAAGTGTAATTCGACCAAAAACAAACTTAGGAATAAAATATGATCCATTAGGTCCACTTGGATTAGATTAGGACATTTATTATTATTTTATTTAAAGAAGAGTTAAAAGAGTTAAAATCAAAGTTTAATAACTAAAAAGTTTTTAATATAGGGTTATACATAAGATAAATTTGACTATAAATATTCATTATAAAGATAAAAATATTCCCTACATAATTGTATTTTATTTATATTTTTTAAAAATTAAATAATTAAATTTATTTATGACATAATGATGATGCAGTAATTACCTAATTAGTGAAATATTAAAATAATTGATATTATAAATATCCAAATAAATGTAATTTGAGACTTTTTATGAATTACACTAATTTTATAGGTTAATAGGACATGTTAGGGTTGGTTAGATGAATTTTGTCGAAGTAATAATGTTGTTATGAATTAAAAAAACAAAATACCAAATAGTGTCAAAATTGACATAAAAGAGTTTTTAAAAAAAATATTATATTATTAATTGATATTCTATTTCTAAAAATATAAGTTTTGGCCAAAGGTCTTAAATAATATTATATATTTCATTAATTAAACACTTGAGGTCCTCTTGAAAGTTTATAGTAATTTTATTAACCATATAATATAAAAATACAAAGAGACATGGTAAATGTCAAACTATTTAACTAAGAGTTAAATCTAAAGGATAAAGTTAATATAGTGACCCAAACCTATCTAAAACCTATTGGTTGAGTGGATTTTGACCTATCACCACCTTATACTTTAAATAATTCATTTTTGAGCCATTAGAAACCTAAAATTATTTTATTATAAAATAATATTTCTAACTTTTCCTAAGGTGCCCCTCACCCCTCTTATAAAAGGGCACTTCCCCTTCTCTCTAATTCACACCTTCAAAGCCATTTGGATCGGAAAAACAGTGCCCAAATACCCTCTAAACTATCCTAACTTCATCTTAGAGGCCTTCCTTTAGTCATAAATCCAACCTATGGAGCCCTTTTGATCAAATAAAAAGAAAGAACCTGAAGAAGAGGTAAATATTTCATAACCTCTTTCATGTTCGTTTCTTCTTCCACTTCCTCTTTATTTGTTTTTTCCATTATAAAATAATAAATACAGTATCTTATATATATTTTGATGTTATTATAAAAATTTTACAACAATATTCATTATTTTATCCATCCTTTGAATGACATTTCACCATACGTGCCTACGTACGACTTACTGTCTCCACGTCGTGGTGTAGTTTGTTATTCAAACACTTCATCATTTGGATGGGTATAATAATGAGTATAAATGATTTAAATTATAAATATAACATTATAATTATTCTGTATATATTATATACCATCCAATTATATACGATTTTAATATCAAAAGAATGATATTGTCGCTCTTGCGTACGTACGGATTACCGTCTCCACGAACGCGATGAGATTCATTCACCATCGTATCCATTCAAGAATAATTTGCATTAGATGATTAAAAATAATGCTTAAATACTTAATATCATTCTTAATATGAATAATATACATCCTATCCATAACAAACATTACTTACATAACAAAGCATATAAAGGAAAACGAATTAGTTAACACCAAAATGACAATAATACTAAGATATTATTAACAAAGCAATGTTAAAAGATCATTTATGATATCATATTAATGTATATGATTCTTGTGTAATTTAATAGAAATTATTTCACCATTATACAAGAGGTTAACCTACCCTCTATCAATGAAAAGTACAAGTTAAGGGTTAATTTCACAATATCTTTATTATCTGAGGTTATTTTTACGTAAGTATCGACTTGGAAATATTTATCATCCACATCCATGTTTCTTAAAAATGCATTTCAAAACATTTTTACTATTTACTAGAATATGGGTTAAATTCATTTATACCCATATTTTACTTTTTATAAAATGGTTTTAAAATAATCTTTTCGTCGTTTTCCAAACACTGTATTTTATGACCTTTTCAACAAAATTAAGGTAAGATTGTTTTTTTAACTTATACGGCGGGTGCGGATATTTTCTGCCGTTATAAAATCGTCAAAGCTTCCCTTACAATCTTATAAGAATATTTTCAAAATAAATGTTTTCTTTTATAATTATATGAATTTTAAATGATTTCAAAATAGTAAAAGATATTTCTCTAAAAAAGGTTTTGATTTCATCTATGTCAACATTATTTGATGGATTTTGAGCTTATTTAAAGTTGATTTATTATGATACAAAACTTTCATATTGTATTGAATTTTTTGTGATATGTTTGACTGTGGATGTGTTATTTTTATACCATTCATGGTTTATGGATAAAGTATTAACATTTTGTAAGCTAGTTTTAATACGAATGGTTATGTTATGTTTAAACCTTTTCATATGAGGAATGCATTGGATTTAGTAAGTGACGGGTGGAGCCTACTATAGCTCCTCGATGCATTAGTAGTTCTCATGAGAAAAACTAGTGTCTTGGTACAAGTCCTTGACAAAATCTTATTTGTAGTCTTGGAACAAGGCCTTTACTATGTGGTTATCAAAGTCTGGAATTATGCATTCCATCATTATGAAAGTGGCTATTGATATTGCATGTGATTATTCGACTAGTAGAATATCCATGTGAATAATTAAATGACATTATTTTATTTTATCTTTTATATATTATTCTTAATTTTATGTTTAAATGGATTTTGTTTTATTCTTATACATTACCTTAAATGTTTATGCTTATTTATGAAAGTTTTCACTACATTGTTATCCTTACTGAGCATCTGAGCTCACCCCTTTCTATGTTTTATTTTTCTCAGGATGTAAAGAAGTATATTAAGAATGACCTGCAGGGATAGTATATGGGATCTCAGTTTTTTCTATGGAAATAATGTTGTTGTGGTTTTCTATTTTATGATGTAATGTAAACCTTATGAATGTATCTAGTACATACAAGGCTACTAAACTAACCGGTCTTTCAAAACTTGATCTTTTGATATCATGTCAATGATACGTAATAATTCTCTGACTCTGGGTAACTAGGGTTGGGGCATTACATAAATAATCCAAACGATTATCACCAACATCATATCTAATAATTAATCCTCACCCAAAATAACCAAATTACTTATATGATCATTTAACCATATTTATGTTAATTAATAACTTAGAACTTCAATTATGGATTTCCATTTCCATTTTACATGAACATCCATACTCTTATACAAGCAAACCGATTATGAGAAATAAGAAAATGAACACTCCGAAATAATTAAATTCAAAACTATAACTCATAAAAAATACCATAAATGTACTTACTAAAATTATAATAAATAAATATACATGTATAAAAGTTTATTTAATTATTAATTAATGAATTTAATTTGATTATTAAAGACATTAATATCAAGTGTAGAACCGTTCTAGACCTAAGGTAAGGGATTCTACCCGAACCTCCATTTTTTCCTTCGGGTAACTCTTTCTCTCTCTTTGACCCAATGTGAGGATTCTTTATTTTTATATAATTTTTTTAAATTCTATTTATATGTTCCAAACTCATGTATCTAGATCATATCATCCCTCTTTGATGGGGTAATACATGTTTTAGAAAGGTTCCCTTTTTAATTCTTCCTGATAAGCAGTCCCGATTCAAGAGAACTTCTTGATTTCTTACCCACTTCCAAGTGCACTCTAAAATACATTTTAGGCCGCTGTTATTTTTTTTATAAAATAAATCATTTTATCATTAAAAACTAACTTTTTTCATTTATGGTTTTTTGAAAATAAAAATTCCTTTTCCACTTTAAATTCTCTTTAATATTTTCCTTAAACTACACTAAAATGTTTCATTTATAAATTTTCTAAAACACTCCTTTTATATGTTTCCAATTAAATTGGACATCAATAATATTGATCCATTCCTATTATCCCTTATGAATTTCAATTTATATTTTGAATCCATTATTTTTATGGAAACATTTATGATATGATCATTTGTTATGCCTTGTGACATGATTATGATACTCATTTCTTTCCATGGGTAACCCTCATGTTTATTATTCATGTGACACACATATTCATGAACATGTTTTTATTGGTGCAACTAGATATATATCCAATGCATTGGGTAATTCATAGTCTCATGAGATGTCATTTTGGGATAGGGAGTGAACCTAATTCCTGTATGGGACTTTTTCCCCCATGTCTTGGTGGTTTGCCTTGACTCGTGTTTATGTCATGTTATATATTGTTTCCACATTCCTACGATGCCATGATTATATCTTCCAATCTTATAAATTTTATTCTTACTTATGTTTATTTCTATTACATGCCTTTTATGTTATCATTTTATTCCTTATGATCCTTGTTCTATGTTTTATTCCTATGATTATTCCCTTACTAGGCTTTTTAGCTCATCCCTTTCATTCATGTATTCCGCATGTTATCATATGTAGATGTAAGATTCCAAAAGGAAGTTAGAGATATTTAAGTAGATTAAATAAAATAAGTTATTACTTTGGTTTCATGTTTTCAAATTATGTACGTAATCATCCGAAGACACTAGAATTTACAATCCTTGGCTTGTAATTTGATGTTTATTTTTGATTAAAATCATGTAATGATATTTGTAAAATTATAAGGTTTCTAGAGTTAGTATTATAGGATAGTCTTCTTATTTTTGGGATTGGGATTAAAGACTCTAACAAAAGTCTTAGGTATAAGACTAAGTATAAAAATATATTCTTAAATTTTGGTAAGTATAGAGTATGTGGTTTATCAATAAAATACATCCCTATCTAGATAATACACGTGGACGTGGTTTTGGCATAGATATACATAGGAGTAATAACTCTGACAAGGTGTTATAGGCTTGACTCAGGATAACCTGGTATATGAAAATGGGCCTTACTTCACACCTGGTTTAACACTCCTAGGGGATATTCATTGGGAAATCCATAAGCTCATTATGAACCATTATTAAGGGAACAAAAAAATTCCCATAAGAATATATGTTATGAAATAGATCATGGATAAACTATATTGAAACCTAGGGAATCACAAGTTATGATATACTTTTTATTTACAATTTTATCCTTCTATGTTCAATGTTTTCTTTTAATATTATTATTAGATAAGTATTCAATCCCCATAATTGTACTTTATTTTTCTTAATTAATTGATGGAAATAGAATAACCCATGCCAATAATTAATGGGATTGTAAATGTTATGTTTTCCCTAATGGTATTCCAAATATGATGGGAAAAGGTGCTCAAAACTTTATGACAGTACTTTCTCAATCAGTTCAAGTTATGAATAATAAATTAAATCATGTGGAATAACCTCCTTCTCTAATGAAAGAATAATTTTTCATAAAATTATTCCTATGAAAACAACCTCCCATGTTTAGTGGATCTTCTTATCCCCTCCTTGCAAAACAATGGATTAACTCCATTAAGAAGATATTCTCTATCCTCTAGTGATCAGAAAAAGAGAAAGTGGTGCTAACAATATATCATTTAGATTGAAAAGCTAATAATAGGTGGTCACTAATCAAGAATAAAAAGTCTAAGGAGGAAATTGATTCTGTGGAATGGGAATATTTCAAGAAAATATTTTTCAATAAATATTTTCCTCAAACCCTCTATCTCAAGATGGAAAGGGAATTCCTCTGACTGAAGAAAAAGGTAGAAGTTTCTATCAAGTAATATGAATAAATCTTTAAAATTATTTCAATATATACCTCTGGTTTTTTCATGAACACCAAAATCAAGGTGGATCCCTTCTTTATCAAACTAAAGATGGTTCTATGAAAAACATTAGTGATTTGAGACCTATAAATTTATGAGGAGATTTTCTATTGTGCCCCCAAGGTTGAAATTAATATTGGAGACTCTTAGTGGTCTCATGGTCCTAGTGAATAAAATAGAAAAATGGAGTTTAATATGGGTGATAAATCTTGTGATGGAAAGAAGAACCAACATCCTAGGTGTCAAATGTGTGGGAAGAAGGATCCTGTAAACTGCTTAAAGGGAACCTAGAGATGCTTCAAATGTGTAAGATAAGGGAATATAGATAATAAATATTGAATGGATATGAATAATCCTGCAAATTTAGAAGAAGAATTAAATGTTCAGATCAACACTCAGCCTATAGTGTAGTGTTTCAACTACAAGGAACATGGACCTTATGCAAACCATTTCCCTAAGACAAGGATATTAGAGGAAATGAACATCAAAAACCTCTAAGGCAGTAATGAAGATAATATTCTATAGACAATGCTATGGTGGTGCCCAAAAATGATGTGGTGATAAGTATGCTGGTTATTCATTCAAAAATAGTGAATGTACTATTTAATTTTGGTTCTACTCTTTCTTTTATATCATGCACGTTTAGTAGAACTATTCAATCACCACATCAAAATTTGGATGTTGAGTTATCTGTGAGAACCGAAAATGGGGAAATTATTTCATCCAAAGTATATAATTCCTCCCTAGTTAATGTATGTGGACTAAACGTGAAAACAAATATTTTCATACTACCTTCGGTAGATTTTAATTCTACATTGGTCATGGATTGGCTATCATTATATATAGCCAACATCAAATATTGGGAAAGGGAGATCACTCTTCACATCCCTTAGGATCCTCTTATTATTTATAAGTGTAAGGAGGAATATAAATCTCCATCAGAATACTCATCTCAATTGTGGAAAATGTTTCCTTGTGAGCTAGCATATCTATCTCAAATGCATGAGACAAAAGAGAAAATCATGCCCAAAGACATGGCCATTGTGAGGGACTACATTGATGTGTTCACCAAAGAGTTTTCTAGTCTTCCTCCAGATATAGAGGTTTAGTTCTCAATTTAACTTATTTCGTTATCTCTACCTATATCAAAGAAACCTTATAGAATGGCCATCGTTGAGCTGGAAAAACTAAAAAAGCAATTATAGTAGAATCTGGACAAGGGTTTTATATGCTTGAGTGCTTCACCATGGGGTGCGCCAGTCCTCTTTATCAAGATTAAGGATGGATCAATGCATCATTTCATTGATTATCATGAGCTTGAGAAAATCATGATAAAGAACAAGTATCCCCTTCTTTGGATATATGACTTATTTGATCAGCTATGTGGGCCCAGTTATTTCTCTAAGGTGGACCTTTAGTCAGGATATCACCAATTAAATCAATGGAAAGAAGGTAACCCCAAGAATGACCTTTGAATGAGGTATGGACACTATGAGTTCATAGTGATGCCCATCAAGATCACTAACTCCCCAGAAATTTTAATGGATTTAAGGAATAGGGTATTTAGAAATTACCTCGACAAATTTTTGGTATTCTTTTTGATGATATTTTGATATACTCTAAGAGCAAGGAGGAAAATGTGGAGCATTTTCATACTGTGATAAATAATTTTCAAAGGGAGAAACTTTATGAAATGTATAGTAAATTTGTGTTATTCATGGAGGAACTATCATTCTTGGGGTACGTAATTACCAACAAAGGGATATCTGTGGACCCTTATAAGACAAAGGTAATCAAATAATGTCCTATGAAAACCTCTACGATGGAGATCCGTAGTTTCCTTGGTCAAGTTGGGTATTGCCAGTGATTTTTGAAGAACCTATCATGATTGTATAACCTGCTAACCAAGATGACTCGGAAGGTAGAAAAGTTTTTCTGGACCAGTGATTGTGAATATTTCTTTAAAGAGTTGTAAACGGGGCTTATCACTACACTAGTTCTCACACTTCCAAAAAGTGGAGAACTATTTATGGTGTATAGTTATGCTTAAAAGAAGATATTAGGTTGTATTGTGATAAAAAATGATAAATTGATAGTCTATACCTCAAGGTAGTTGAAAATACATGAGAAAAACTATCCCACACATGATTTGGAGTTGGCAGTTGTGATCTTTGCATTGAAAAATTGGATGAATTATCTCTATGGGGAGAAGTGTGATATATATAATGTTCACAAGAGTCTCAAATATATATATTCACAAAAAATGAGATTAATAAGATCCAAAAAATATGGTTAGATCTCATAAAGGATTATGACTGATCAATCTTCTACTATCCTAGTAAAACAAATAAGGTAGCAGATGCTCTAAGTAGAAAGGATCATGCATCTTTATCAATGATGATAATTAAGAAGGATCCAATCTTATTATACCTACAAAGGATGAAAATGGGAATATTTAAGGAAGGAACATCATAAATCCTTTCTCAAATGATTGATTAAACATCCCTTATAGAGAAAATAAAGGACACTTAAATAAATAAAGTGGAAATTCAAAAGAAGGTGGAATCCATGATAAAAGAGAAATCCTCAAAGTTAAAAATAGATGAGGAAAGATTCATGAAATTTGGTTCTTGATTATGTGTACCATACAATCCATATATAAATAAGTATATTCTAAATGACGCACATATCTCAACCTTCAATATTCACCCAGGGAGCAAAAATATGTATCGATATCTTCAAGATAACTATTGGTGGGAAAATATGAAAAAAGATATCACTTAGTATACATCAAAGTGCCTGGTATGTCGGAAATTGAATTCTGAAAGACAAAAGTCTATGGGGATGATGCAACCACTTCCCATACCAACATGGAAATGAGAAAACATCACCATATACTTTTTCAATAAACATTCAAAGACCTCCTGAGGAAAATTTTATATGGGTTGTTGTGGATCATCTTACAAAGACAGGTCACTTTATCACAATTTGAGAGGACTTCCCATTATATCAACTTACATGGATATATATATATATATATATATATATTAGATAAGTGGTAAGGCTTCATGGAGTGACACTATTGATTATAGACTATCGAGATTTGAGATTCACCTCCATGTTCTAGAGAAGTCTCCAACATGCTCTAAGCACTGAGCTAAACTACAGTGCGGCCTATCATCCTCAAACCGATGGAAAACCCGAGAGGAATATTCACACAATAGAAGACATGTTGAGAGCATATTCTTTTAATGTTAAATGAGGATGATACCAATATCTTCCTCTAGTCAAGTTCTCTTACAACAATAGTTTCTAGTTGAGCATCCAAATGGATCCATATGAAGACCTTTATAGGAAAATATTTAGAACACTAGTATGTTGGGATATGGTTCTTGAACATAAAATTCTAGGACTTAAAATGGTCGAAGAAATGGTGGAGAACGTGAAAACCATTCAACAAAACATCAAATTATCCCAAATATGACAGAAGAGTTATGCAGACAATCATCGATGAGACCTTGAGTTTACGGTTGGAGATGTGGTATTCCTCTACATATCTCTATGGAATAGGATCTTGATATTTAGGAAGAAATGAAAGCTAATTCATAGTTACATTGACCCCTTCAATATCCTTGATCGTTTCAGAGTCGTGACCTATCGACTAACACTTCCACCTACTATGTTTGAATTTTGTGATGTATTCCACGTATACCTCTTATGAAAGTACATACCTGATCCTTCACATGTACTGAATTTAATGGTGGTAAAATGGTAAAATTATCTCTCATATGAAGAGCACCCAGTGAAGATCTTGGATCATAAGAGATAATGTTATACACAACAAGACAAATCACTAGGTCAAAGTGATATGGGGGAACCATAAGTATGAAGAGTCAACATGGGAACCTGAGGAAGTGATGAAGGAGAAGTACCCACCCTTGTTTTCAACTTAGAATGTAAAATGAAATTTTAGGGTTGAAATTTCATAAGGGGGTAAAAATGTAATGATGAAAAATTTTATCAATGAAAATTTCATTCTTATAATTATTTCATATAGTATAATCACCTAAAACCATATTAATAACACACTACAAACATTATAAATAAATAATTAATAAAATAATAGGTATTTCTAAAATTTAAAGAACCATTACCGATGAAATAGAATCTTAACCTTAGAAATATTAATACAAACTTTATGAATAGTAAACCAGCTAATAGAATAGTAACCTCACCCATGAAATTATAAATAAAATTTAGGAATCCTATAAATGAAAGTATGATATAATTATATCTTAGTATAAGTAAATAAATGTTTTGAAAATTATTAATTAAGTGTTGGTATTTTTGTAGGTTATAAGTATTTAATTACAATTTTATAATTAATGTATTGATTCAAATGAAAATTTATTTTTATAAAAAGTATCAATAAATTAATATTTTGTTTTCTTATGATTTTATGATAATTTTATGAGACCTCATTTAATTATTCAGAGTGTTACAGAATCAGTTATAATTTTAAAATATGTATTTTCCAATTAAATTGGGATTTTTATTAAAAATTAAATTCCTTATATTTAAAAAATTGTTTTCATAAATTGGATTTCAATTTTTAATTCTACATGTTAAAAAATGTTTAGGGTGAACTTTTTTTTTTCTAAAATACTTAATTTTTTGTGAATAGTAAAATACTTTAATTTACGGTTTAAGAGAAATACTTGGATTATGGAGTCATAGATGATGTATGGATGATGTAATTCCAAAATACAGAATTATCCTTAATTGGTTTAATATTTTTGTTGATAATTCTCAAATTATTCATAGTTTAGAGGCTAAATAATAATCCAATCAGTAAAATAATCAGAAAACACTCATCTCCTCCACTATAAATACAACCCATCACTATCTCTTCTCCTCACACCATACAAGATTTGAGCCTTGTCCAAATTATACTGAATAATATTACCAAGACCCTCCCCCATTTATAGGATCTCTTTTTCTCACCAAAAGATCAATTTTTTCCCTAAGGTGGTTTTCAAAGAGGAGAAAATCAAGAGGTAAATTCCTCTTTTCTTTTCTTTTAATTTCTTTTCAGGTTATTTTCTTATTCTATCCTCACATCCCCTCATAAAAGATGTATTTAACTACAATACCTCATATATAAAGGAATTTTATTATTCTAATTTAATAATCCATCATTAAACCCCTCTTATATCTTTTTTATTCTAAAAATGAAAACTTCGTTCGTGAGGTGTTAATTTATCACCTTCAAGGATGAAAGATTTTAATTTTCCATTAACGCCTTCAAGGTTGGTCATTAAACCATTTTTATGGTTAAAAAAATTATAATATATGTATTATATCCTATTTAATGTTCTATAATCATTATATACACATGATTTTTAATAATAAAACAAAATAAGTTTGTTGTGAGCGAAAACCACCCAAAATAATCCAAATTATTATCACCAATATCTTATCTAATTATTCATCCTCACCCAAAATAACCAAAATTAATTATATGATAATTTAACCTTATTAATTTTCATTAATAACTTATAACTTCAATTCTAGATTTCTATTTCCATTTTACATGAATTTCTATACTCTTATACAAACCGATTATGAAAACTAAGAAAACAAGAAGCCCCAAATGATAAAATTGAACACTATAACACATCAAAAAGTCCCTAAATGAAATTAATGAAATTATAATAAATCAATTACATGTAATTTTTTTTGGAATTATAAATTAATGAATTTAATTTTACTATATAGGACATTAAGATCAAGTGCAGAACCATTTCAAACATAAGGTAAGGGATTCTACCCAAACCTCTATTTTTTCCTTCGAGTTAATCTTTATCTCTATTTACCACAATGTAATGATTTTTTTATAATTATTTTAAATTATATGTATATTTTCCAAAACCATGTATCTATATTATATCATCTCTATTTGAAGGGGTAATATGTGTTTTAGAAATGTTCCCTTTTTCAATTATTTCCTATAAGCAAGCCTAATTCAAGGGAACTTCTCAATTTCTTACCCACTTCCAAGTGAACTCCAAAATCTGTTTTATGCCAATATTAGTTTTTTTATAAAATTAATCATTTTATAATGAAATCTTACCTTTTTCATTTATGTTTTTATGAAAACAAACATGAATTTTCCACTTTAAATTCTCTTAAATATTTTTCTTAAACCGCGTAAAATGTTTCATTTTTAAAGTTTCTTAAACACTCCTTTTTCATGCTTCCACTTCAATTAGACACCAATTATCATGATTCATGCCTAGTTTTCCTTATAAATTTACATGTATTTTCTATTCCATTATTTCATGGAAACATTTATGATATAATCATTTGTTATGACTTGTGACATAATTATGATACCCATTTCTTTCCATGGGTAACCCCTGTGTTTATTCTGAATGTGGAAAACCTAATCATGAACATGTTTTATGGTTGTTCCCATATAATTATACAATGCATTGGGAAATGTTTAATCTCATGAGATGTTACGATGGGATAGAGAGTGATCTTGATTCCTATATGGGACTTTGTACATCGTGTCTTGGCGGTTAGCCTTGACTCATATTTTTGTCACATTATATGTTGTTTCCATATTCATATTATTCCATGATTATATGTTACCATGTTATACATGTTATTACTCCTTATGTTTATTAATGTTATATGTCTTTTATGTCATCATTTTATGATTTCTAACCCATGTTCTATGTTTTATTCCTATGCTTATTCCCTTACTGGGATTTTTAGCTCATCCCTTTTATTCATGTATTCCACAGGTTATCCTATGTAGATGTAAGAGAAAAAAAGGAAGTTAGGAGATATTTAATGATATTAAACAAAAGAAGTTATTAAATTGGTTTCATGTTTTAAAATTATGTACCTAATCATCCAAAGACACTAGACTTTACAATCCTTATTTTGTAATTTGATGTTTATTTATGCTTAAAATCATGAAATGATATGTGTAAAAGGCTAGGGTCACTACATTATAACCATAAAATAAATTAATATTATAATTTTAGAGGTTATATTTACTATTATGAGGAACATAAATTCATTTCAAGTTGTTTTTTCCTCAATTTCATATATGAAACATCACCCTTCATTTCGATTGAAGTTGAATGACTATAAACCCTAGAAACACTTGGTCCATGATTCATCACCATAAATTTCATGAATCCTTCCTAGAGGTTTTTTAATTTATCATTTTCCTATAAATTAACATTGGTCTTACCTTTTCATTATTTATATATATAATATCTAATCTATTCAAAAAATTTATATAAATATAAACTCTAAAACATTTTAGTTAAATGTTGTCTGACATTAAACACCATATTCATTGTTATATTTTGAAATACCTTAAACTACCAAGGGAATGAAAATTGGTACTTTCTAGGTTGAAATATTTAAATGGTAACCATTGGAAAGAGTTGAGTCACCACTTTATAGGCCTACACCTCATGTATACTAGTTAAAATTTTGATCATTTCAAAAGAAAAAGGTAAGAAATATTATTAGTTTAAAAACATATAATTGGTGGACTGAACAAAAGATGAGTTCTTTCCCACTAACCTTGTCCCCTTTTTGTCGTAATAAAAGGTTGGGGAAAAAATGAAAATAAATAAATCTTATATGGATGAATATTCATAACATGAAAAATTTATGTTGTTTTCACTAAGTCCATTAACCAAAAAAACAATTAGAGCACCTTTAAGTTCATTGAATATATTGGTGCAGATGATTTGTGAGAAATGTACCCAAGGGAACTTGAACCTTTTTGAGAATTGATTATCTTTTACCAAATCCCCCATCATAATTTCTATTATTCTTGGTTATTATCATATCATATAAAATAATTGACTAACCTTGTATTATGGTTATTGAAGTCACTCCATGTATCTGACCTACCTATATCCATTTATGAGTACAAGTTTAGGTTAAAGAAAAAATTTATAGCATTTTGTCTCTCAGACTTACCCCAGTTTATGGTGATGGTATTTTTTTGGTATCTAGATTTCATATATCTGTTTGAGGGAATATTCTTTGAAGATAATGGGTTGATTTATACACCTCACCATAAACTTAAGTTTTTTGGGAATTATTATTCATAATACGCATTTCCATGTAATGTTATGATAGACTTAACTATTATGATATTACTCTTTGTGAGTTTCATATATTATCATGAATTGATAGCTGAAAAATACCTAAGTTTAGGGTATTGAAAAGAGTTTGAGAAAATAAATTTATTTTCATTTATTATGTATAGAAATAATAAACCTATATATAATCGTGTGACTACACCCTCGACCTGAGTGCATGCATCGAGCCTAGTTTTCTCCCAAGTAACATTTACCTAAGAATTGTATCCTATTAATAATGATTAGATCCAATTACTAGGGGGTGGGTTGATTTTTGGTACTTTAATTTTAGAAATGGAATAACTCCACAATTTATTTGAGAATATTAATGAATTTTGAAAGGGGGGAGAAGATAACTAGGTTCTCAAACATCTATACCCAGACCCATAAAGTGCCTATGTACCCTAAATTTCAACAACTTGCATGAATTGTCTTACAAAGATCATATTCATCATACCATACCCTTTCTTATTCACACATGCATTTCATGACATGTTCAAATGATTTTTTCATGAATATTGGTTATCAATAGTTATTTGGGTTCCCAACACCCTTTTCCTATATAAGGACCCCCTAACCACTGATTTTGACACAAAGTGTAGAGGAGAAATTGCTTGAATATTGGGTACTTAGTCCTAAAATAAATACCTAATGAGATACCTCTTAAATATATCACAATAATAAGACCAAAATCTTCTCATCATAGAAAAAATCATTAAATCACCCAACATCATCGATCATCACATCACTAAAACTAATGATCATACACATCCCCTTAATAAAATTAATCATAAAAAAACATTGGATATTGACAATGAATCTATTAATAACATTACCAAGTAAATTCTTCTAAGACATCATGTGTCTATAGAACACAAACCAATGGAATAACACACCTAAGAAACACCTTCTCCAAAGGGTCTGAAATCTTGATAGGTAGTTCCTAGAACATCACATCATCTTTAACATCCAACACTACCCATTAAATGAAATGAGAGTCATCATGAAGATAAAAATGAATACATGTGATATAGAAAAGTTAATAGATATGATTAATCTATTTAGGGATCTCAAGTAGATAAGAAACTTCACTGATGCACTCCAACACCTCAAAAGACCCAACTTGAGAAAAAATCTTACTCCCATGACTGAAACTTCACTATTCAAGATGAGGAGATGCCTTTAATAATACATGATTTCCAATTTTAAACTCCAAAGGCATCCTCTTATAATCATCATAAGATTTTTTATGATCATGATCTAACTTCATCCACTAATGAATTAGTTGAACCTTCCTTATCATGTTCTGCACCAGTTCCAGTCTGAGAATCACTAACTCACCAACATTATTCGAACATGACAAAGATCTGTAAGGTGGGTCATACAATTATTCAAATAGAATCATACCAATATTTTATTGATATTTATAATTATAATAAAACTTAACCAAGGGTTAGTGATTCATCTATGAACTTCTGAAATCCAAAACACATGCGTGCAATATATATTCCAAATTATAGATAGTCTAATCTATCTATCTGTGCATGTGTGGATGAAATTTTTTGTTGTAATCCCCTAATATTTTAATATTAACTTCCCTTAATAACATGTTTTAATTTAAAAACCAAACTAAAATGAACCTTGAAACATTTTATTATGAGAAACTTATAAGTATTAAAATGTGGTAGTTATAATGTAGGGGATAAATTAAATCTATTGTAAATTGATATGTGATCCATTCTAGCTTAATCACCACCCATGAAAACCAATGCAACTTATCATACCCTTAGATATTTAATAAAAGTATTAGAGGGAATATAAAGTAGAAGTTTGGATGATATAATCTTGTAATTATTATTAAATTTTATATTATCATTATTACATGTATTTTAAATATTTTCCATTTCCATAAAATTTAATTTTAATGAACAATAAAGTTTTAATTTAACATACATTATTATTAAATATGTAATAAATATTAAATAACTTGGAATGAAATTATTTAATGATAAAATATCTTTTCTGAAAAAATTATTCATTTTTATATATTATTTATTTTTTTGTCCAATTGATCACAATTGAATAATTTTGAATATATTAATAATATATATATAAGTTAATTTTCATCTAAATATTTTTACTTGGATTAGAATATGAATAAATACCTTTTACACTTAAAAATTACATTTTTCTAAAAACTATTTTTATGAGTTATGCATGCTTACATCAAATTTAATTTTTATCACTTTTAGAAATTAAATCATTTATAAATCATAAACGATTGAGTTAGATTTATTAACCATGAATTTGAATAATTGAAAAATATAAGGTTGATGATAAGATGAGTGCTGGAATACTAATAAAGTTGTTGGATTTTTTGAAAATAGCATTATTGATAACCATAGCAATTTTATATTGAAGATATAACAACACATGAAATGACACACCCATTATATAAGTCTTGGTGAGAAGAAAAATCCAAAAAAAATTAGCGAGATAGGGTCCACACCTGTGGTTAATACATGGATAGCCTATGTAACATGAATAAGCCTAAAGAAGGTAGACCGAAGTACGTGGTCTGGGAGTTACACTACATGAATAATGATAATTAAAATGGGCTTGACCACTCTCCATAGTGAAATCCATGGTGATTATGATTTACACCTATGAGAAATGGGTCACAAAAAATGGGTGTTATAGTGCATAATTGAAGTTGTGGGAAAGAGGAGATCAATGATGACCTATAATACAAAAATTCCAAAACCTCTATCCCCACACCTATATTGAAGAAAGATGTTGTTGATAGGTTGATATACCTATAAAAATAGCTATAAATAAGGAGACCATTCTTGTGATCTTCACTATGTTGAGGAAAAAATAACCAAGATTCCTACACCAGGTCATAGTGCAAGGCATTTTAGGCTATGATGCAGGGAGTGTCAAGGAATTGATTATGGCGTTGCTTTAATTGATATTTAATTCTTCTATATTTAATGTATTTGGTTTTAGTTCATTATTCATTCATTATTCATTGGATTATGCAGCATTGAATTTAGAAGAATAAATTTCGAATAATGTGGAGTTATTCTATACTGCATGAAGAGAGAGAAAATCCCCTAGAGTAGTTATATTGTAGTGATTATTTAGAATTCATGGGGGTTTATTAAGGATATTAATGAGTGGTTTATGGATCCCAGTATATATTTGTTATGTGTCTTATTATTGGGAACATGACCCTCTTATTTTAAGTGGGTAGATCAGCTGGAAGAAAAAAATGTGTGTACAAAAAGAGCAGAGATCACTCTTGAGAATAATTTTTTTTATTTCATGAGAAACTAACTCCAAGAAGAGGAGTTTATGAAGAGTAGAATTCAATAATTATAGTTCATGAGGTGGTACATCTCTATCTATTGAATAATACCAAATCATTTAGATTCTATTATAAGTTTCAAGACCAACAAATTTAGCATTGACATTGGCTATTTATGTTCTTAAAGAAGAAGTACACTAATATATTTTTTTATCCATCTTTCCATAAATGAGGATCATCAAAGGGTGAAGTGGTCACTAAGGTGAAGTTATCACCGAGGTGTTTTCTTTCTTATTAGAACATACTTTTTAGAGACATTATATCTTCTAGTGGATTCTATAGTTGTTGTGTGGACACAATATTGACTATGTGTTGTATGATGTTTGTTATGTGGTGGATAAATCCATGTTGGGGGGCCTAACCAACATGGAAAGGAGTGGGAATGGGTGTCAAAACTTATAATTATCATGTACTTGTTCTTTAATTTCTTCATATGAGTCATGGTTGAGAGATTATATTGAGTAGATCTAGGACATTTATTAGTTCAAAGGGTTGATTTTAAAAAGGATTAACTTTTAAAAGAAAACTAAGATCACTGATTCACCCCTCCCCTAATAGTGATTGAGTTAGATCCTAATAAGTGGTATCAAAGTATGTTACCACTTTTATCCAAGAATAATGGAGAATCACAACTCTATGAATATCAAAGGATTTCATATCTTTGATGGAATAAAATTCTATATTTGGAGTAACATAATACTTCCCTACCTCCTTTCTCTCAGCCTTGAGGTATATGATGATGCTAAAATTGGGGTTTCACTTGTTTCTAATAATGATTATATGAATCATGTGGATAAAGGAAATTTTAAGATGGATGGAATGGCACAAAATTCAATTTTTCTATCTTTGTCATAGAATTTCTACTCCAAGGTGATGGATATTTCAAAAGTAAATGAGATATGTTATATATTGAGGAGTATCTATGAGGGAAACATCAAAGTCAAGGAAGCTAAAATTCAAGTTTAGAGGAGAATATTTGAAGGCATTAATATGGATGAAGATGAAGATGTTATAGATGTTTCACTCATTTAAATGAAATAGCAATAAGTATTCATGGGTTCAATGAGAATCATGAAGAATCCACTATTTTTAAGAAGTTTATGAGAAACTCTATAGATCAGTTTTATCTAAAGGTATTGGATCTAGAAGATCAAGAAGATATCTCATTGGATGATAAATATAATATTATTATTATGTATGAAATGAGGAAGGTAACAACTATTGAAAAGTATGGGATAAAAGAAGTTTCCTTTGAATCCTTGAGAAAAAGGAAGATTAAAAATATTGAATACATTAGCGGCTTAGAAGAGGATGAAGATATCAATCAGATTGTTTCTATTTTTTCAAAGATATTCTTAAATGGAAAATGGAAGGGAAAAGTTAACAAATTTATTAAATTCTTTAATTCAAATTATTCGGTCCATTTTTTAATGTTTTGTTCCAAATAATTATATTTAGGAATATAAATCGGACAAGGAAGAAGAAATCTCCCAAAGAAAGAAAAAGAAGAAGAAAAGGGATAAATCTGGCACCAAAAGAAGAAGAATTTAATGTAAAGACAATAGTTCATCCAAATATTATGGAAATTAATTCACTATTTTTGTTCATGAGAATAAAATTTCTCATTAATAAATTATTTTAGATTATGGAGAATATAAAATAGAAATTAAGTGGGAACTTAAAGGTTAGTTGGAATATTTTCTTGAGCATATTTCATAACTCAAGAAGAACAACAAGAAATTAGAGAAGGAGAAAAGTAAATTGGATACCCAATTGAGTGACTTTAGTAACAAGGAAAAATATATTTTTAATGATGAAAATTAGGATCTAGTCAAAAATGGAATCAAACTATGTTGAAGTATTCTGGAAACAAAAGTTGAAGATGGCTGAGCAAGAGAAGATGGTATGTGATCTTAAAGAGAAATTTATTATTTTGGAAGAAATATTCGAGTCGCAATCTATCAATTTTCTAGATAAAAATAAATTTAAAAGGATTAGATAATATTTCAATTTAGTTCACTAATATTTTATCATATATTTTTTAATAAATTTAATCTATTAATAGCTTGCAATACACACAACCATGAGTCTAAATGAACCATAAGATAATATATTATTATAACCTAACTGTTAAATTGGATAGTATGAATATGAATAACTAAATTATGAAAATAATATTTTTTAGACATATATAAAATAAACTCATTATTCATAAATTTAACATAATATAAAATAAAAATCATTTAACAGTAAAAGTAATGTTTTTCTAAAAAACTATATTTTTCTAAAAAGTGGTTTCAACGCATTTTACACACATATTTTAAAATTCAATTTTTAAATTTTTAGAAAATGTATTTAAGAAAATTAAATTACTTTTATAAATCAAAATTTTAAAATTATCTTAGAGTGAAATTTGGATAATTTTCCAAAATGATTAATTTTTCGATGAATAGTGAAAAGTACCGATATTTATTAAAAATTAAGTATTCACCTAAAGCATTTAAAAACATCAATTTTATTTTAAAATTATTTTAGATGTATTATTAGTTAAATTATATTATTTTTAATCCAATTTAGGAAATTATAATCTATTTTATTTTTTATTTTTATATAAAAACGTTTCATACTTAACAAACCTTTTTGTTGGAAAACTGATTTTCGTCGCATTTGAAGGTTTAATTTTAAATTAAATTATGAAACCTAAATGATTTTAACTTGATAAAATGGATTAAATATTTGGAATTAGAATAATTAATATTATGTTTTATGTTCAACTTAATTTTTATCATTATGAATAACAAAGACAGTAAAAATTAATTATTAAAGTTAAGGTTAAAACGTGGTTTTGTGTGTTACATGCTCTTGTGATAAAATTAATTTTCCAAAAACATACATTTTTTATTTGATAAGTTAGATTTAATATTTATAATCACATGTTTTAAATTATCTAATAAGGCTCATTTTATTTTTAGTCTTAAATGATAAATTACCTAGGTAAAAAAATTAGTTACAGTGGTGAAAACTAAAATAGGAAAAATGAGTAACCTTAGAGATTAAGGGAATAACGTTTTTACTTTTTAGTGTTGGAGGTCTGAATCAAACCTATATTCCCTAAAATACATTATTTATAAATTTTTTAGGTATTTTTATTGATATTTACTTACCATTATTGAATAGATTTGTGTATTTACAAAAATGAAACTCCTTATCACTTATAAAAGGGAACCCTATCTACTCTACTCTCCACACTTCAAGAGACATTTGGTTTGACCAATACCTACTAAAATAACTTAATTATATCCCTACTGATGAATTGGAGTCCCTTTTTTGAATAGAAAATCATCCTAGTAAGGATTTAGGTATAATCCTAAAGAGGTTGTCCTAAGAAGAGGTATAGTTCTTAACCATACATTTTCATATTATTTATTCATATACCTCCTTAAAATATTATTCAACTATGTTGAAATATTAACACCAGTATCTACCATATACTAATATGTTATTATGTTAATGAAATAAACTATATCCATCTTATCTTCCATTAAATTGTAAATGAATGTGTCGATCATGTGTACGGTCGACTACCACCTCATGAATCGATGTATTTTTTTCCATCACTACCTATCAAGATTGGATATAATGATGTATTTAAAGTATATACATGATATTTATGACATAATTATACTTATTAAATTATAATATCACATCTAACTTCTTACCTTACAATCTATTGGAAAATGATAACATCGATCATGTGTACGTGTGGACTACCACCTCCATAAAGTGATGTGATTTGTTTTTTATTTTATTTTTATATGGATGGTAATAAATATGATATAAAAATACCTCAACCATAGTAGATTATATCTAGTGGTTAATTTATTACATTTTTACTAAATATAATAAATCACATCTTGAAGGACTCAATAGTTTATTAGTCTTGGTAAACTAGATACATACTTAAACCTTACATTACATTTATAAACATAAAATATATAACATAGTGAAAGAAAATATTGTGCATCATTAAACTCATTCAAATATTCCATCTTTAAAACCCATGGAATGGAAAAAATAAAGTTGATCTTAGATTCTAAGTAAGGATTGCATAGGAACCAATCATTAGTAAATAAGACATAATCAATATAGAAAGGTAAATAACTGAAAACATATTCCAATTAATCAATAACATAAGAATAAAGACTAATTTGGAAGGAATAAATGATGATCAAATAATACCATATAACTAATTAAATGAGCTAAAAAATATCCATGTATATAATACATATTTAAATAATCATATGGCCATCAATAACTTATTGGATAATGATGGAATGCATAATATTGGACATATAAAACTTACCATTTTGGAATTGTTCCTAGAAATCATAAATTACAATAAAGTCCTTCTACCAAGACATCTATATAAATTATAAATTCCTTGGAAAAATACCAAATATAATTTGTCTCATGAGACACTACCACAAAAACAGTTTTTCGCAGCGCCCCCCTTTATCAGCGCTAAAAAAAGCGCTGATAAAGGGCCCCCCTTTATCAGCGCTTTTTCGTTAGCGCTGATAAAGGGCCCCCCATTATCAGCGCTTGATTAGTAGCGCTGATAAAGGGGGGCCTTTATCAGCGCTTTTTTAGCGCTGATAAAGGGTCGGCTTCAAAAAAAATTAAATATATATTAATATATAAATATAGTTATATTGTTATATAAATATAATATATAATTTTTAAATATATTTTAGATAAGTATAAATGTACATTTACACTTATTATACTTAATATTTAAGATATTTAGTGAAAATGACTTCTTAAAAAATTAAAAAAATATTTTTAATTAATATTTTGATAATCATTATGGAGTAATAGTCATTTAATAACAATTTGAGGACTAAAAAAATTTAAAAAATTTAAAAAAGATCCAAAATATGTTGAAAACGCAACTCAAACTTCAAACGGCCATAACTTTTGATCCGGGTGTCCGTTTGAGCTCTACCACATATCAAATCGAAGCCTGCGACGAGATCTACGTCGCTGTGACTCGGGGGGACCCCATTCAAGTGCTTTTCGAGGCCAAAAGAGGCCCAGAAGGCCTCCAAAACTGAGTTTTTAGTCATGGTACCCAAATTGTTTAACATTTTGTGGATTTTCAGCCTCGTTTAAGGGGGTATTATTGGATTTTTTTGGTGGGGACTGAATTTATTCCAAGGTATTACATTAATATTGATATTATGACTTTGAAATTTTATCGTTTTTTATAATGCACTGCTATTTATAATCAAATATATAACTATATGTACATATTTTTTATATATTCACACCTAAAAATTAAATTTTTTAAATAAATAATTAAACATATTTACATATAAAATATACTAGCTTTATCTAAATAATAACTAATATCTATTTTATTTAAAATATCAATATATGAATATTTATATAACTACTATATATTAATATAACTATATATATATTAATGTAACTATATATATATTAATCTAATAACTATATATATATTAATATAACTACATATATATATATATTAGTATTACTATAAATATATATATTAATATCACCATAAATATATATATTAATATCACTATATATATATTAATATAACTATATAAATATATATTCATATAACTATATATATGTTAATATAACTATATATATGTTAATATAAATATATATATGTTAATATAACTATATATATGTTAATATAACTATATATATGTTAATATAACTATATATATGTTAATATAACTATATATATGTTAATATAACTATATATTAATATAAATATATATTATTATACGAATAAATATAACTATATATATATATATATATATAGATATAGATATATATTAATACCACTATATATATATATTAATATTACTATATATATTATAATATAACTATATATATATATTAATATAAATATATATTACTATACGAATAAATATAACTAAATATATAAATATATATATATAGAGATATCATGAATTGGAAAGCAAATCAAAATAGAGTAGTGGTAAGGGCTTAGGCGCGCAGGGGGGAGGTCTCGAGTTCAAATCCTGGTGGAGGCAGGGGTGCGCGCGCATGGGGAATATTGGAGCAAGCACTGTTAAAGGGTGTAGGGGGGTGCGTGGGGTGCGTGGGGTGTTGTATAGGGGCTGAAAAGCGCTGTAAAAGGGAGGGTTCAAGCGCTATAAAGCCCCCCCGATTGGCAGAATTTTTTAAATTTTTTAAAAAAAAATTAAATTTTTTTAAATTTTTTAAATTTTTTTAACTTTTATCAGAGCTTTTTTAAAAGCGCTAATAAAAGGGTCATTTATCAGCGCTAAAACGAGAGCGCTGATAAAGGAAGCGCTGATATAGGACCCCTTTATCAGCGCTAAAAAAAGCGTTGATAAAGGGGTACTTTTATCAGCGCTGATAAAAGACCCCTTTTATCAGCACTTTTTTTTAGCGCTGATAAAGGGGTCCTATATCAGCACTTTTCAGAGCGCTGATAAAGGGGACCCCCCCTTTATCTACGCTGGCTTTATCAGCGCTTTTCTAGCGCTGATAAAGGCCATTTTTAGTGCTGATAAAGGCCGTGTTTGTAGTAGTGAGACCTACCAATTCATCAATGGTCCATGAGAATTTAATGCAGGTCTCACCAATTATTCAGCGGGGTTGGGTAAATGCAGTGGGAAATCCAAGTCAGAGAAGAACCTTACCATCGATTAATATTTTTAACTGCTTTTAAGGTATATTAATTGAAGAAATTAGTCGGGATTAAAGATACCTTGTATGGGTAGTGAACTCTAATGAAGGGAAATACTTATCTAGGGTAGAGTTAGATGGGGTGAGCTCATGCCAATTCTCAGATGGAAGTGACAATGGAGGAAATGGTAGAGGGAATCACATCCCAAGGAGAAATAAGGGGAATTAGGGAATTAGGGACTCAGGGAGTTCCATTGTAAGAAAGAGGAAGAAATATAAAGGGTGTAATGACTACTCTCATTTACCTAAACCAATGGATACAAGGTTGGTAAAAAAATTTAGGTCCAAGGAGATTGATTTAAATCCTACTAAGAATGATCTGGTGTAGAATAAGAGTTCGGATCTATTAAGTGGAAGGCTAATGGTCGAAGGTGGTGATTCTAAGGAACAAGATAAAGAGAAGGTGGGTGTCATGATGGAAGATATAACTCAAAATCAAGAAGTCTATGAGGATATAGAGGATATTCTAGATATACATCAGGGGCTAATAGGCAATGAGTCTGAGAATGATAATAAACCATAAGAGGTTTAGGTAGTCCCATAGTAGGCAGCAAGTGAGGAGGCTGGGGAAAAATTGATGCTTTGGGAGATTATATTTCACTTAGAGGAATAAATTATGGAGGATACTTTTTATATTAAAAATTATAATGAGGATTTGGATAATATGGAAGATAAAATTCTTTTTGTGGACACCTATATAGAGAAGATTGAGTGGGTCAATAAGAAAACTCATATTTTGATAAGAGGCTTCCATGAAAGGAAGATAAAATGGAGGAGTTCCTCCAAACCTATGTCAATATGGCTTATTATTTTGAAGTCGTTATCAAGTATGATCTAGATACAAAGGTAATTGAACTTCACTAGAATTTATACAGGTATAATACTTCTAATATTTTAATATTTTCTTTCAATGATTTTTGAAATTTTATATAGTTTCTAATATATTAGGTTGTATTTTCTAAGGTTTACCACTTTTTATATAAAATTTAATTTAAAATAAAAATCTAATTTTCAATTAGTCAATTATATTAATAAATAATAAAACATAATCAGCATGCCTTAAAAATCAATAGATTTCCATATTAGAAGAACTAGCATTCATAATATCAATACTTTATTCAATAAAATAGATCATAAACCAACCAAATAAATATGGTTCATGGTATCATTAGAGTATATCATCATTATAATATTTTTTAAATTATTATTACGTATACGATAATACTTTAAAAATATCACTATAAAATTTCTTGAGGAAAAGATACCCTTTTCACTTTGAAGTAACTTATTTAAAATATAATTATTTACCAAATATTAAGGAAAAAAATTACTTTAAAAATATCCTTGTAAACTTCTAAATGAAACTACAAATAAATTAGTGGTAATGATGGTGATAAATTCTATTTATTCCATATATATTAAAAAACATTCCATTTACACTTTTGTAAAAAGGTGAAAAGGTACCTCATTCAGAAAATAACAAGTAAAATTATTTAGACCATTATTTAATAATTAAAACATGAGTAAAAATAAATTTAATAAACCAATTTAGAATAGTAAAAATATCCTTTAAAACATTTGAAGTAAAATACAAATATGGAAGAAAATGTTTCCTGACCAAGTAGAAAAACAAAGTAGGTTTTTATTAAAAAAATTATTTCGGTATCTTGAGTACTTAAAGTGAGGAATATGAAAGGAAAACTTGTAATTAATTGAGAAATATGGGAGAGATATAAATATATTGGGTTTAATATATAATTATATAATTATTTTCCCTATGTATACATAAACATAAACAATCCTGAATAATGATGATTTTATGAAATAAACTCTTACCACTTTGGTAACTTTTGAATCATAATCCAAATGAAATAATAACATTGAATAAAACATTAAATATCATGAAATTAAGTATAATAATGATATAACATGTAAAATATTCTATATATACACCTTGTAAATTTAAATAGGTGTATAACATGATATACATGTAATGCCACGACCCCAGTTACCTAGAATCGGTGCATTATTACATAACATTGGCATGATACAAGGAATCATGTCCCGAAAGACCGATCTATTTTGTATCCATGGAAGTACTAGATACATAAGTAAGTTTTACATTACATCATGAAATAAAAAAACAACATTATGTACCCTTTTTAACACACTTATATCCTAATCCTATCCTTACAGGTCAACCAAAAAATACTTCTTCACATCCTGGGAAAAATAAAACATAGAAAGGGGTGAGCTCATATGCTTAGTAAGGATAACAATATAGCAGAAACTTTCATAAATAACCGTAAAAATTTAAGGAAATGTATAAGACTAAAACAAAATCCTTTTAAACTTAAACTTCAGCATAATATGGTAAATATAAAATCAAATAATGTCATTTACTTAATCACATAGATATTCTAATAGTCGAATAATCAAATGAAATATCAATAACCACTTTCATAATGAAGGAATGCATAATGCCAGACTTTATAACCACATAGTCAAGGCCTTGTACCAGGAATACAAATAATATTTTTTCAAGGCCTTGTTCTAAGACACTAGTTTGTATCATGAGACCTACCGATGGATCGAGGAACTAAATCGGGCTCCACCCGTCACTTACTAAGTCCAATGCATTCCTCATATGAAAAGTTTTAAACATAACATAAATATTCGTATTAAAACTAGCATACGAAATGTCAATACTTTATCGATAAACCATGAATGGTATAAGAATAACACATCCACAGTCAAACATATCACAAAACCTTCAATATAACATGGACGATTTTTATCATAATAAATCAACTTCAAACAATATTAAAATCCATCAAAAGGATGTTGACATAGATGAAATCAAAAAAAATTTAGAGAAATATCTATTTCTATTTTGAAATCATTTAAAAGTCATATAATTATACAAGAAAACATTTATTTGGAAAATATTCTTATAATATTGTAAGGGAAGCTTTGACGATGTTATAATGGTAGAAAATAGCCGCACTTGCCGTATAAGTTAAAAAAACATTCTTACCTTAATTTTGTTGAAAAAGTCATAAAGTACCTGGTTTGGAAAACGACGGAAAGATTCCTTAAAAAATATATAAGGTAAAATAAGGGTATAAATGACTTTAACCCATTGTATAGTAAATAGTAACAATGTTATGAAATACATTTTTAAGAAAACACGGATGTGGATGATAAAGAGGTCTCAATAGATACTTATGTAAAAACAACCTTGGATAATAAAGAGATTGTGGAATTAACCCTTACCTTGTACTTTTCCTTGGTCAAGGGTATGTTAACCTCCTATATAACAGTTAAATAATTGTTATTAAATTATATTATAACTTTACACATAAATATGATATCATATATGATCCTCTAATATTGCTTTGTTAATAATATTTTAGTAGTATCATCGTTTCGAGTGTTAACTGGTCCATTTTCCTTTATATGCTCGGTTACGTAAGCCATGTTTTTTACAGATAGGATTTATTTTATTAATATCCAGAATGAAATTAAGTTCTTATACATTATTTTTAATCATAAAATGAAAATTTTTCTTGAATGATTACAATGGGGAATGAATCTCATCGCGTTCGTGGAGACGGTAATCCGTACGTATGCACGGGCGACAAAATCATTATATTGATGGTGAAATCATATGTAATTGGATGTTATATCATATATACAGAATCATTAACATGTTATATTTATTATTTACATCATTTATACTCATTATTATACCCATCAAAATAATGAAGTGTTTGAATAACAAACTACACCACGATGTGGAGACGGTAAGTCGTACGTATGCACGTATGGTGACTGTCATTTATAGGATGGATAGAATAATGAATATGGTTGTAACATATTTATAATAACATCAAAGTATGTATAAGGAACTTGATTTATTATTTTTTAATTGAAAGAAAAAAGAAAAGGAAGTGGACTAAAAAAAGAACTTGAAAGAGGTGACGAAATATTTACCTCTTCTTCGGGTTCTTCCTTTTGATTTGATCAAAAGGGTTCCTTAGGTTGGATTTATGACCAAAGGAAGGACTCTATGATGAAGGGAGGAAAGTTTTTAGGATATTTGTTCTGGTTTTGGATGAGAAAAATGGCTTTGTAGGTTTGAAATTAAGAAAAGGGGAAGTACCCTTTTATAAGAGAGGTGAGGGCCACTTTAGGAAAATCTTGAAATATTATTTTATAATAAAATCATTTTCGGTTCATAATGGTTCCAAAATGATTTATTTATAGGATAAGGTGGGTATGGGTCTAAAAACTCTCAACTAATAGGTTTCAGATAGGTTTAGGTCACCATAATAACCTTATCTTTTATATTTAACTCTTAGTTAAATAGTTTGACATTTATAATGTCTCTTTTTGTTTTTATATTATATGGTTAATAAACTTACTATAATAATCCAAGAGAACCCCAAGTGGTTAATTATTAATATATATAACCTTATATAAGTTCTTTTTCCTAACCTTATATTTTTAGGAATATTATGTAAATTAATAATATAATTTTCGTTTTATAAACTCAATTATGTCAATTTTGATTCTATTTAGTATTTGGTTTTTGTGAAAACCATAACAACATTATTACTTAGAAAAAATTATTTAATCAACCCTACCATGTCATATTAACCTAGAAAGTTAGTTTAATTCATAAAAAGTCTCAAATTACATTTATTTGGATATTTATAATATCAATTATTTTAATCTTTCATTAATAATGTAATTACTTCATCATCATTGTGTTCTAAATAAATTAAATTATTTAATGTCTAAAAATTATAAATAAAATATAATTATGTAGGAAATATTTTTATCTTTATAATGAATATTTATAGTTGAATTTATATTATGTATATCCTAATATTAAAAATGCTTTAGTTATTAATCTTTGAATTTAACTATTTTAACTCTTCTTTGAATAAAATAATAATAAATGTCCTAATCTAATCCAAGTGGACCAAATAGGATAATATTTTATTCCTATGTTTTTTAGGTCAAATTATACATATCCAATAGAATTAGGATATGTTTTGGGGTAATTATGATATCATTTTTACCCTTAATTACCCTATTTACTTTTAATCGTGGTAAATAAAAGTCAAAAGTTAATATTCACTAAAAATTATTTTCATCTTATTGAACCAAAATTTACTTAATGATATTAACTGTGTCTCTCAGAGTTTTTAAATTAAACTCAAAGAAGTGGTAAAATTATGTTTTATGCAAATTTGTAAATGCTCCTAGGAGGTGGGTAAAAGACGGTAAGATGTTCAATACAATTATATATATATATATAAACTTATTATAAAATGGATCCAATGAATTAAATTAAACATATATAAGTATTATGTATCTATTTTTACATAAAATAAATTTAAATAAAATAAATAATTATTTAAATAAAAAGTCGGTTTTAAACAATAACGCAGTGTTTTCACTATTCATCAAATATTGAATGTTTTCAGAAAAATACCAAAACTTCACACTAAGATAATTTTGATATTTCGAATTCAAAAATGAATTCTATTTTATCAAATTAAAAACATAGAAGTTTCATTAATTAATTTAAAAAAAAATTCTCGCTGTCAAAACCAAAAAGCGGGTTTTAAAAAGTAAAAACTATCAAAAGCTTGACATGTGTTTATGTCAAATTTAAACGTGAAATTGCTTATAATGACCTAAATTGTACTAAATGATAAAAATATAATCTAATTATACTTAAAAATCATTAAAATTCATAACTTGACACTATAAATTATTTCAATTAAAAAAGTTGTTCTCAATTAAAATTTAGTATTTTTCAGTATTCATCAAAATATGAAAGTTATCAGAAAATTATCAAAAATTTATCCAAAATAAATTTTTATGACCCGATTCTAAAGAAGAATTTAATTTCATTAAATTGAATATATAAAAGTGTCATATATAGGTTTTAAAAATGGTTTTCCATTAAAAGGTGGTAAAATTTTATTTTTTGAAAAATACTTCTTTTATCTGAAAAATAAATTTGTTCTTATATTATGTCTAAGAAACACATAATATGGATTCTAAAATTATATGGAGTATATAAAATTAAAAATTCAGTAGATACTATTCATAACCGCTTTTTGGATGGCTAGTTTGTAAGTCGTGGTGCGCTCGAACTCGGTGTTGCATGTAGCACAATCTATTAAATTACTTTAAAGAAAATAACTTACTATGAAATCTTGGGGTATTACAATATGTCCCAAAGAAGACAATTTGAGATGATAAACCCTTACCTCAGGTTCGACTTCCTTCATGTGTGTTCAAAAATCATCTATAATAAATATAGATTAATTATAAATATATTCAAGAAAAATTATCATATATATAATTCCATATAAAATTCACTTATAACCTTTTATCAACCATTCATTAACTAGTTTTTTTTAAAATCCCTGTTTCGGGTCATAACTGCTTCATCTTCCATGTATGTTTCGGTTTGATAGTTTTGGTCCTTTTAATTTTATCATGGTTTTATTATACCCATAATGTTATTAATTATTTAAATATCATATTTATATATATCCAATATATTTATATTTAAATTCATCTATAAAATTTAGAGATAGAAAAATGAATTACACGGTTAATGGAGACGGTATGTTGTACGTACGCATGAACGTTATTTTCAATTTTCGATAGATCATATGAAACAAAGGTAAACAATAATACACCATTAAATAATAATTTTTTTATCATATATATTATATATATAGATATATATATTAAATCTATTTTTATTACCATACATGTAAATCGTAAATGGAAAACAAATCACATCGCTTTGTGGATGTGGTAGTCCACACGTACGCACATGAGATGTTATCATTTTACAATGGATTGGATGATAAGAAGATAGATATGATTTTATAATTTCAAAAGAATAATTATTTAATAAATGTCATATATATTCATTATTTACATCTTAATAATTGTCCTTATAAATTTTTGATGAAAAATGAATTACATCGCTACGTTGGGGTGGTAAGTCATACATATGTGCGGGTGATGTTTTCAATTTTCATAGGATGTAAAAGAGGTGTAAATTGGTAATAAAATAATAATAATGACATATAAATATATTCATGATACTATAGTTATTATTTTAGTAAGGTAAAAACATATTTAGAGGAATTATAAGAAGAAATAAATTAAGAAGATTTTTAAAAAAGATTACCTTCTCTTAGAGAAACATCATTTTGATCTCTTATTAAGGACCCTAGGTTTCATATTTTTTGAATAAAATCACCTAAAAAAATATAATTATTTTTATAATATAATTTTGTAGGTTTTGGATGAGACAAATTTCTCAAAGTGTGTGAATAATTGAGATAAGGGGTGTCCTTTTATAAGTAAGGGGAGATACATTCTTGGAATTTCTTACAATATTAAGTTAAAATAAATAATTTTTATGTAAAAATGAATATAATTCGTATATAATATGTGTATAAATTGAAATAATATCACAAAATAAAATTTGGTCAAGTATTGGAGATGTGTTTACCCTGATCTTTTAGTTTTAATCCCCGTTAACACTTTTGACAATTACTGCAATATTGAATTTTTATACACTTTAAGGGTCAATAATGTTACCATAAAAGGAAAAAACACATAAATGAACCATGGTTGATGTTTCTAAACATATAAAATTCATGTGTATGAAACTAATATTTTTATTAATTTTAAGTTATATAATAAAATTATATTTATTATAAAATATTATTATTGAAATTTTTGACACTATTTATTTTATAACTATAAATACACCCATAAAGTGGTAAAAATAGAATATAATACTTTAAAAATTCCCTAAAATTTCATATAGATCTATAAAATTAATGTTACATATTAATTAATTTAAATTATATCACTTTTAATATTTTTAATAACATGTTATTAATTTTTCTATTAATTGAATAGATGTTGTATCAGTTTTGCGTATGAATTTAAGGTAATTATTTCATCATTAAAATTTATAAATAAATAACCATGATAAAAAATTATTAATATTTCAAATTAATGTTTAAAATAAAACATAGAAACTATTTATCCATATGTAAAAAATTTCAATATGATTAAACAAAGAAAATGACATTTTTGGATTTTATTTAAATAAAATAATATAAAGGTAAACATCAAATATAAATGGAAACAAAGCTCATATATTGGAATATTATATTATTATGGCAGAAATAGGCTCATAAGATGAAATAAAATCAATCTTTAGAGACATTTTCTTGTCCTTATCATATCATTTTTAATCTTAATTACCCTATTTACCCTTATCATGGTGACAATTATTTTCTATAGTAACTATTTATAATGGCCCATAATAAAAGGGTATTAGTTAAAAAAAATTAAATCATAATTCCAAACATGGAATAAATTTTAAAATATTAAATTTCTATAATTTTTAACAATCAATTTAAAATCAAAACACAAAATGCAATGAAAAATAGCTTTTCATAAAAATGACTTTTTTTGTATAAAAAACTTTTTATAACAAATTCAATCATGAAGTTGATTCCAATGAACTTAATTATATTATTCAGTATATAATAGTTATATTTTTAATTTTAAATAATTTTAAAATAAAATGGAACTTTTTAAATTCTTGAAACAAAAAATATAGTTTTTAAGAAAAACTGTTATTTTTCAATATTCACTAGATAATCAATATTTTCCAAAAAATCTAAAAATTTCACCCTTATTTAATTTTGATATGATTATTTAAAAAATGAAATTATTTTAATAAAATATAATTTATATAGGTTCTATAAATTACTTATATTATTTTCTCTTAAAAATAAATAAAAAACATTTTGAAGAAAACATGTTTTTGAAGCATAAAATAATTTTACTGAATATTGAGTACAAATTTCATAAGAATTAATAAATAAATTTTTATTGAGTTTTTATTTTTTATATATATAATTATTCGGTTAATACTATTAATATCCTCAAATTTAATGACTAGATTAGAATGGGGATATCTAAATTATAATATTTCACGGTTCATTTAGGCTCAATATTGCATGATGTATACACCATCAATCATAATGTTCTTTTAAAATCTAATGGTGTAACATTCTACCCCCTTTAATAAATTGTGTCCTAAAAATTTTAAGTAATGCTCAATAATCAAGGGTTTTACATTTTAAATTCTTATGTGGTAAAACCCACATAGTAAAAAATGTTAATAAAGCTTCCTCTAGAAAAGAGGCAAAAGAAAATACATTAGTTATCTGGAATAACACATAATTGTGCTTCCAAATAGGATAGCATTAGTGGGAAGTGAAAATATAGACATGGAAGGAAAAAAATAATTTCCAAATAATGATATATATTTGTAGAGATAATTGATCAAAATAAATTGAAATATTATGAGATATTTAATGGCTACAAAACCATAATCCAAATTGGTGTGAAAAAAAGAACATTGATTCATCATAAATGAAGGTAATAGGATAATTTGTTTTGTTTCAAGAACATTTTTCTATATTTTAGGGATTACGTTATCATCTATACTAAGAAATTAAAGAAATATACTTACTTTAAAAGTATAATTTATTCATTTAATAAATATTCACCAAAATAGAATCTTTTTATCCAAATAATGAGTATTCAAGAAGAATTTTTAATGTTTTAAGTACTAAAATAAACTTCTAATGGATCATATAATCTAAAATGGATAAAAATATATTCTTCATATATCTATAAATTAACCAAAGCTGAAATGGTTGCATCATGTTAATATAATACCCAAAATGTATAATCCTTTATATAAAGAAATAATACATTTTATTTCAAAATTTCCATAATAACACCAAAGGTTATACTTAGATTATTTCACATATAAATAATCATACATACCAAATAACCTAAAGAACTTCACCATTAAATAAAGTTTTAACCAAAAAGTTTATCTCATACTCTTTTTCATACACCTCCAAAACTTTAATTCCATTCCTTCCAAATAATACTTTATGTTAAACCTAAAGGTTACATAGACCTTAACCCAATAAAACGTATCACTAAATTTCATTAATCACATAAAAATCCAAAAAATTAAATAAGATTTGATCCAACAATATTCTTTCCAAAATCAAATTAATCTTTATATATCATATAATTTAAGTAAGAAATTTCATATTAAACAGGACATCATGTAGGGCAGTGGTAGGCATTTCACCCTTATCACCCTTCGGTTAAGGTTTTAAGCCTCGTGACCATGCTAGATGTGATGGGCTTTCACACAACACACATGATTTCCTTTTCCTAAAACTATATTAATATAATTCCTATAACATTCCCAAAATATAATGAACATCCACAAAAATACCATTAACCAAAAAATCACTTTTTTAACCGCTCTAATTTTCTATACGATATATTCAAATATGTACTAAATATTGTATCCAAATAAAACATTAATGAATCAACATAAAAAATCACATTAAACCCATTAATAAATTTAAACTTATGTACAAAAAATATAAAATCATTATTTCTCAAATAACCTCCTCACTGGAACAAAAACTAAACCAAAAGGTTGTATTACCATAAATGTAACATCCTTCCCCTCTCCATTGGCTGGAGTCAAGGTGGAATTTCTACTTGTCCTTACGTGACATCCCCAAGGTGCAAAGGCTAGTAATAAATGACAAGGGATTAAATACAAGTGTGGGATGATTTTCCCATCAAGAAAATAAAACAACCCAACCAAACATGTCATCAAAAATACTACTACATGATTCATGATAATAATGTAAAACTACTCAAAGTAATACCATTAATATCAAAACGAAACTAAAACATAGTACTACCAATATCAAAGTATATAGTGGAGTAAAATGTCAATAAAACTCAAAGAATCTAAGACATGCCTCCAAGATCCAAACCTTCTCCATGCTCTAACTCCACAATACATTCCAAATATCATGAAGCATCACTAAAGAAGTGTAATGATTTACCTTTACCTATGTCCAGATAAACAACATCTACAAAAGGACCAACATTACAAATTAGGGGTGAGTAATGAAACTCAGTAGGTTTTCCCCAAAGGACTTCCCTACTCAAGTCACTAGTATAGAACATGTTATCAAATTTATATAAAAAATATATATAAAAAATTATATGAAAAAATTTAAAATAATTTATGAAAAAACAAAAACCATTTCTAAGAAAAATAGTTTTCCAAACAATAATTGTCTTTTATTGATTAAACCAAGAAAGTTATTCAAACCCATTTCATATTCCCTTGTTGTCATATCCCATTCCAATCCACAATAACTCACTCATCCACACACGCATGCCCTTATGGAATTTTCATACACATGAGATGGTTCTAATCGATCAACCAAGTCGTCACAAGGTAATTATAATCTCATGTGCCATTATAGCTTTGGAACTAAGCACCATGTCATTTTTCAACGAGGCCTCATAAAATGTAATATGAATACACGCCAACTTATTATTCCAAACTATTCCAAAACCGTTATTCCAAAACCATTTTAATAAAATAAATTTCTTTATTGAAAAACATTCCATAAAACCTTTTTCCACAAATAAAACCAAACAAATATTTTTAAAAATAAAAATTTTAAAACCAGTTAACAAATCATTTTGCACAGTAATTCCACAACTTCCAAAAATCCATAAACCATCACTAAAGAAGGTTTCTACCATGATTTTAACACAAATTTCACAATAAATTTCAATAAATTTAAACAATTTGAAACTAACACTTTATGTTCTAAGAAGATGAGTCAATAATTCAGCCACCTACTTTGAGATTTATGGTGAAAATGAAGAATGACATGAAAATTCTCACAAAATGGGGATGAATATCTAAAAACCTGCCTTAGATCTCTTCCCTTAATATAAAAAAGCCAAATCTAACCATGATTGGAATTGAAAACCTTATATATTACCTCTGAGGAATATATCTAAAAAACTAAGAGAGTGAGGAAACAAAATCTTAGAAAAACCATGAAAAACAGCCACAAACGAGGACTTACTAAAGGAATTAGGACTCAACGAACCAAGAAAGACATCTAGATGTCTTCTTATTAAATTGGGAAAGGCTAAATAGCCTTTTGGATAAAGAAATTTTGAGTTAGGGATGAATAGAGAAAATAGGGGTTAAAACTTTATCCCAAACTAGATCAAGTTTTTAAGGAACTTGTTTTTAAACCATGCACGGTTAATCACACAGTTAGGAAAAAATGAGCGTTAATAGTGTACTAGCCTCTGCCACAAGGAGATCCTCACACGGTTGGCCTAAACAGTTAGAAAAACCATGAAAAATAAGTGAAAAATCTCAATATCCCACTTTTCATGGTTTCTTCTAGGTGATCGTATAGTTTCTACAAACTACACACCTGATCATGTGTCTTCTTCTTAGCCTAAGTGTCAATGTGCATGGTTTCCTATAAGATCTGTATGGTTTCCACTAATTGTGCACCAACTGTGATCCTTAATAAAAGCTCCCAAAACATTTTAAATGTATTTTTAACCCTACTATAATTCACCCTAACACTTTCTCTACTTAAAAGAATAAAGAAATTGTTACTTACTTGAAACCAGGGGTGCTATAACAAATTTATCCCCAAATAATATTTGTCAACATAGACATCTATCACTAAACACCTAAAAATTGGAATCTATTCCTCTAAAATTATAATAAAACATAGAATAATTAACCCATGATGGTAATTAAAAATATTAAACTGTCGTCATATGAATCATAAATATAGTGTCTTTTGGGAATGTTCTCAAACTTTGCTATGGTGTTATGTTCCCTAATATATCTTTTCCCTAAATCTAGTTCCGAAGGTTTCTAATAAATTTTCTATAATATCAACTATAAATACCCTTACCCTAGTATCCACAAGATGGTGATAAATATATTACATTGGTACTAAATACAAGAAATCACATCCAAAAGGATTGAATAGTTTAATAGTCTTAGTAAACTAGATTTATACATAAACCTCACAATACATTTTTAAACATAAAATACATAAAAATCTGAAAGTAAATATTGTCCATCCTCCAACTTATTCCAATATTCCTTCTTTATACCCCATGGAAAAGAAAACAAAATTAGGGTGATCTCATATTCTTAGTAAGCGTTTTGTACAATAGGAGCTAACATGTGTAAATAAGGAATAATCAATATTGAAAAGTAAATAACTAAAAACATATTTCATTTAATCAATTACTTAATCATATGGAATAATATAGAAGGAACAAATAATGATAAAATAATGCCATATAGCTAATAAAATTAGATATAAATTTATCCATAGATATCATAACAATTAAAATAATCACATGGTATTCAATAATATATTTCATATTGATGGAATACATAATTTTGGATATCTAAAATCTACAATTAGGGCCTCATGCCAAGACAGCTAAAAATACCATCAAGGCCTCATGCCAAGACATCTATAAAATAGGTAAGGTCTCAACTAAATATCCAATCTAGTTTGTCACGTAATACCTACCAATTAATCTACGGTCTATAGAAGTCACCTTATATAACTTACCAAGTCCAGTGAATTAATCACATGAATAAACAATATAACTTAATCAAGATTCCTTAAAAATCAATAATTTTTAGTATTAGAAGAACTAACATACATTATATCAATACTTTCCTCAGTCAAAATGATGATAAAACATCTAATGAAATATAGTGGATGGTTTCATTAGTGTATATCCTCAACATAATATTCATAAAGGATATTGGTATAGATGATAATACTTTAAAAATATCATTGGAAATTTCCTTAGGAAAAATACCATTTTTACTTTCAAATCACTTATTTGAAATATAAAAAAATTACAATATATTAATGAAGAAATTTTATTCTAAAATAATCTTTTAAACTTTATAAGTAATATTCAATGAAATGATATTTCATTATGAAAAGAAATTATTTTCATTCCATATAAGTTAAAAACATATATTTCACACTTTTATAAAAAGGTCAAAAAGTACCTCATTCAGAAAATGACAAGAAGATTATTTTTATATCATTTTGTAAAACATAAAACCTTGGAAAAAATCTTTAATAAATAATTGGATAATGTAAATATATTATTTAAAATATTTTATGAAATATATGGATATTGAAGAAAAATATTCCCGACTGAGTAGAAAAACAAATCTGGATTTCCTTAAAAACATTATTTCATAATATTGAGTACTTTAAAGGAGTAAAATGAAATTAAAACATGTCATTTTTAGGCATAACCAAAGGATATTAAAATATAATGGTTTTAAGATATAAATATAAAATAATTTCCCTAATGGAGACATAGACATAAAAAACATGAATAATGACGACATTGTCAAATAAACTATTACCACTTTGGTAACTTTTGAATCATAAAACCCATGAAAGAATAACAAAAAATGCAATTTTAAATATTATTAACATAATTAGAATCCTTATATGAAATGTAAAAGGGTCTATATATGCACCTCATAAATGTAGATAGGTTCATAATATATCATATGTCCCAAAGAAGACAATTTGTGACGATAAACCCTTACCTCAGGTCTGACTTCTTTCATGCATCTTTTAAAATCCGATATAATAAAAATATATTTATTATTAATATATTAATAAACCATAATCACATATATAATACCATATTTGACTTACTTATAACCTTTAATCACCCATTTATTAATAATTCATTATCAAAATCATTGCTCCAGGGGATAACTACTATGTCTTCCAAGTATGTTTCAGTTCAATAGTTTTGATCCTTGTACTTTGATCATGGTCCCATTATATACATAATGTTATTTATGATTTAAATAATATATATATATATATCCAATATATTGTTATTCAGATTCAACTATAAATACTAGAGATAGAAACATGAATTATATCGTTTATAGAGATGGAAAACCATACGTAGGCATGAATGTCGTTTTCACATTTTAATGAATGGTAGGAAATAAATGTAAATAATAATTCACCTTTACATACTATTTTTTATATCATATATATTCATTAAATACATCCTTATTATCATCCATTTAAAGTGTAAATGAAAAATTAATCATATCACTTTGTGGAGGTGGTAGTGCACACATATGCACGAGCAATATTATCATTTTACAATGGATTAGAAGGAAAGAAGGTATATATGATACTATAATTTATAAAACATATTTATTTACTAATTTAAATATATATATATATATATTATTTACATATTTATAACCAACCTTGTAATGTGGTGATGAAAAATGAATTACACCGCTATATGGAGATGGTAAACCGTACATACACATGAGTGATGTTTTCACTTTTCATAGATGTGAAAAGAGATGAAAATTGGTCACCCCCTAATCATAATAAAATTTTCATATATTTATTATACTGTATTTATTATTTTAGCATGGTTACAAAATATTTTTATGAAGTTAAATAAGAAACAAATTTGAAATAGTTATAAAAATGATCACCTTTACTTAGAGAAACCACCTTTGGATCTCTTTTAAAGGAACCTAGGGTTGTAATTTTTTAGTAAAATAACATATATAAATTAGATAAGGATATTTAGAATATAATTGGTCTATTTTTTATCAATATAAATGGCTCAAAGTTTTGTGATGTATTGAGAGAAGGGGTTTCCTTTTATAAAGATAAGAGAGGCATTCTTAAAATTTCTTAAAATATTAATTGATATAAATTATTTTTTATATAAAAATGGATCCAAATTAATATAATTTTAATATAAGATGATTATTATTACAAATACTCTCATACAATAACTTTTTTATAAGGTTTCTTTATTTTTTCTTCCTTATCTTTTAGTTTTAATGCCCTATTAACCCTTTCGACAATTACTACAATATTAAAATTTTCTATACATTAAGGTTAAATAATATCACTATAAAGGATAAAAGACTGATAAATGAACCATGGTTAACATTTTAAACTATATACAATTCATTTTTATAAATTTAATATTTTTATGAATTTTAAATAATTTAACAAAATATTATTTATTAAAAAATATAATTAATGTCATTTTAGACACTATTCTTTTAATACGACTTTAAATACATCAATAAAAAGTGATAAAAATAAATTAATCCTTTTAAACTTCCTTAACATGCCATATAGATCTATTAAATTTATGGGACAAATTAATTCACCGAAATTATATCACTTTTAATATTTTTAAAATAATTTTTTTTCTATTAACTGAATAAATGTTGTATAGGTGTTGTATAAACATTTAAGGTAATCATTTCATCACTAAAAATTAGAAATAAATTTCTATGTTTAAAAAATTATTTATATTTCAAGTAAATATTTATAACTATACATAGCCTCTATTTATCCTTATGTCAAAAAATTAAACATAATAAAATAATGAGAATGGGATTTTTTAGTTTTCTTTAATTAAAATAATATAAAGGTCATGATCACATAAAAATAGAAAAAAGAACACATATTAGAACATTGGGTTAGTATGGATGAAATAGGTTCACCCAATGAAATTAATTCAAGTTTTAGGGTCATTTTCTAGTCCTTATCATATTATTTTTAACCTAAATTACATGATTTACCCTTACTGTAGTGACCGTTATTTAATATGGTTACTATTCATAATGACAAAAAATAAAGAAACGTATTTACCAAATCTGAACTAAATGATTTAAAATAAGGAATAAATTTTTCAAGATTCATTTTCTATCATTTGAAATAATTAATTTAAAATCAAAATGCAAAACGTAACAAAAAACAATTTTATAGAAAAATGCATTTTTATGTATAAATTTTTTTTATATCAAATTTAATAATAAAATTGATTCCAATGAACTTAATTATATTATTAATAATAAAATAAAAATAATTTTTATTTGAAATCATTTTAAAATAAAATAGAACTATGCAAATTCTTGAAACAAAAATACAGTTTTGAATAAAATGTGGTATTTTCACTATTCATTAGAAAATCAATATTTTTATAAAAATATAAAATTTTCACCCAAATATAAATTTGATATTATTATTTTAAAAAAATATATTATTTTAATAAAAATAATTTATTTAATTTTTATAAATTAATTATAATATTTTCTCACAAAAGCAATAAAAATCTATTTTGAAGAAAACATATTCCTAAAGCATAAAATAACTTTACTGAAATTTGTGTACATATTTCCTAAGAATAAATCAATAAATATGTATTTATTTTTTCCTTTATATATATATTTCATAATTATTTTAATTCTATTTGAAAGTTCCCAGTTAGAGTATTGTATCACAGAGAGGGGGAGGGGGTTAATCAGTGATACTCTTTTTCTTTTATTTTTCTTTTCAATTGAAACAACCTTTGCCTCCTATTAAGTATTTCAATTCCCTGCTAGGAAAGAAATCAACACACATCCAAAGGAACACAAAGATTTACACAGTTCACTATTCAATAAGAATAGTTATATCCTTAGTATGGTTTGGAAACGATACAATACCATACAATCCACTAAGAAAACAATCTTTGGATTACAATGAGTAGGATGTACCCTTTCACTCATGTATCACTATGAAACAATGCCACTAGTGCATGTGCTCCCTGTTAGAAAAATAGAGTAATACAATTGTTTTGTAAAAACTCATGTTACCTGTGCTTCTTTTCAATTCAATAGATGTATTAAAATTGTAATATAATTCATCAATTCCTTACCCAGAAGAAAGGTAAGAACTACCTGGACTTTGTTATGAAACACTGAGTCTGATTTCTCCAAATACGATTCATTCAAAACAAATCTCCCAGTACTAATTATTTCAATACAAATATCCCATTCCAATTCTTTCAAAAAAAAATCTCCATGTTCTGATTCTTCCAATACAAAGCTCCCATTATGATTCTTTCCAAACAAATCTCCTAGACTGATTTTTTTTCAATACAAAGCTCCCATTACGATTCTTTCAAAACAAATCTCCCTGAATGATTCTTTCAAAACAAAGATCCCATTCATATTTTCTAAAATAAAAGAATAGAGTAGAATTTAAACCACTTCAATTCCCAAATACAATCATTGAGTTGAAGAGAATACGAATGAATTGGCACCACCCAAAACAATTATCAATTCAAACGGAATTGATCTCTTCTTATCTCTGGAAACCCAGAGCTTCTTTATCTTCTGCCACACATACACAAGTATAATGTACTTCATGCATTTTATAGGTGACCCAAAACATGTTTAGGTGGGAATCCCAAGAAACTATCCTACTGACTTAAATTCACCCAAATCTGAATTTATCCTAAAATCTCAGAGCAAGTATGACTTTGTCAATGCTTCTTGATTCTTCTCGAAACTTCTAAAATATTCATCTCTTCTTTTACAGACTCCCATTTCTAATGTAAATACAATTACGATTGCTGAGAAATATATGGTTCTAAAACCGATTCTCTCATATTGATTTTTTTAGAAAAATTCTTGATTCCATACGAATTGAATGTGTTTGAAGAAATACATTTCTATACTTGAGATACAATTACTCTTTTGAAATGAAAGGCTCCCCCTTTGATAATTCATTCACTAGTCTCCTTCACTTTTCTTTTCTCTTTACCTACATGAGAAAACACACTTCATTCACCAACATGTGCTTGTATCATGACCACCTTCATGACTTTAAATGAATTGAGGATTAGATTTAGCATCACCTGAATTTAATTGGAAATTATTGTAACTTTCCATTCACTCCTACTTCTTTCTTTTCATCTCAACCCAAGAATGATCTTTTCTAAATACAAATGGTTTGGATACTATTATCCTGAATACAATCATTTTGGATATGATTTCTGGTTATGATTTCTGGTTACGATCATTCTAGATATGATGATGCTGGATACGATCATTCTAATTAAGATCATTATGGATATGATCATTCTGGTTATGATCATGCTGGATACGATCATTCTGATTGTGATCATTATGGTTATGATCATTATGGATATGGCCATCCTATTTATGATTTTTTTTTCATGATCAAATACAATCTGAAAGAAAAGACCTATCTGGATATGATACAATCATTTTGATAAGGATGATCTATCCAAATACGAAACAATCAATCTGATTAGGATGATCGGCCCATATATGATACAATCAATTTGAATATGATTCATTCTCAATCAACACCATATCATACCTTTTCTTCTACCCGAATAAGATTGTTTTGAAAAAAAATCGGTGTCTCATCTTCCATCAGAACCACTTCGATCGGCACCACCTTTCCCATCGGCATCACCTTTCCCATCGGCATCACTTTTCACTTACACTCAGTATTCGATTGTTTTGAAATACAATCAATTCAATCTAGATACGACTGTTTTCTGATTTTTTTGAAAAAAAATTATGCACCAATACATTCTTTTCTAATTGTTTTGAAAAATAGTTGGCACCACTGCTTTATTTTCTGATTGTTTTGAAAAATAATCTGAATATAATTATTTTTCAATTGGAAGCATCTATTTCACTCCCCATTTCTTATATCAAGATTTTATCATATTTTATCACATAAAATCATGATTTTTATGAAATAAAAACCAGTAAAGAATTGTCACAATTAACATGGGTCTGATTTTTTAAAAAACTCAAAACAATTGATTCTAAAAAACAAAGTGAAGTGATTTCCTTTCTTCAAAACATACCTTAACAAAAAAATAAAACTCCTAAAACCTTCATCACCTTGATGATCAGATTGGTACCAACAATCTCCCCCTTTTTATTTTGTGTTCAACCATGTTTTATAAATCACTGAACTTCATAAACACAAGTAATGGATTACATATCAACAATTCTAAGCCTATGTGAGCTAACTCATTGTAGGAAACAAGATTCATTAATATCAAAACCATGATATCCAAAATATTGATCATTACCACCTTTTTCTTTTCTTCATTCTTCCTGAAAAAAATCAATTTCTTTTCCTACAACCACTCCAACAAATAGTTAGAATAGTTCACACACTAATAATGTTGAATTCATAGATTACCCACAACTCTCTCTTTTGTGAAATAGATTTATGAAACAAAACAATTATCCCCCTTGAAAAAACAATCCAAATGTAAGATGATAGAGGGGACATATATACATACCTCAACCTTGAAGAGAAAGTTTGGACACCCATGTTCAACCTCATTTTTGAGAATGATTCCTTCGATAAAGGTTTTTTGAAGATATCAACAACTTGTTATGATGTTGGAACATACTCCATCTTTAATTCATTCTTCTCCACATTCTCTTTGATTAATTGATATTTTATATCAATATGTTTTAAACAAGAATGTTTTAATAGATTCTTAGTGAGATTGATTGTACTTTGATGGTCACAACCCAAGAGCAAGGGTAACTTCACTTCAACATGTAAGTATTCCAATTGTGTTTTCATCCACATAAGTGGAGTAGCAGCTTGAGTAACAGAAACATACTTAGCTTCATCCAAACTAAGAGTTACTAAGTTTTGTTTCTTTGAATTCCAACTAACACAATTATTTCCCAAAAATAATACACCACCAGATGTAGATCTTCTATTATCAACATTTCCGGCCCAATTTGAATCAAAATACCCAAATAAATTATTACTATCTAACCTACAATACCTGATTATGAATTCTTTTGCACCTCTAATGTATATGATAATTCTTTATCCAAAAATAAGATGTGATTATCTTGGAGTACTCTGAAATCTTACACATAAGATAGCAGCATAAAAAATATCAGGTCTTGAGGTAGTCAAATATAATATACTTCAAATCAGCTCTTGATACTCTTTTTGATCCACTTTTTTTCTATATCCATCTTTACTCAGTTTTTTCCCACTGAAATGGGTGTGGAATCTGGTTTTGAATTTTCCATGCCAAACCTCTTAAGAAGTTCATTTGCATACTTTTCTTGGGAAAGGAAAATGTATTATTTCTTTTTCTAGATTTGTAACCTAAGAAATTATTTCATTTATCCAAGCATGGAAATTTAAATTACATTCTTCATTTCTTCATAAAATCTTTCATATCTTCCTTCATCATTCCTGGAAAAGATAATGTCATCAACATAAACAATTATGATGAGGGACTACTCTTGACTTTCTCTGATGTAAATATTTCTATCATCCTTTCCTTTTTTAAAATTCATCTTTCTTGATCATGTATCCAATTTGGAATACCATGCCCTAAGAGCTTGTTTTAGGCCATACAAATCCTTTTTCAATATTCACACATAACCTTCATCTTTTTTAATAACAAACCCACTAGGTTTTTAAATATAAACCTCTTCTTTAAGATCACCATTTAGAAATGCACATTTAACATCCATTTGAAAGATCTTGTAGCCTCATTGTGCGACATTAGAAAGAAAGATTGTGATTGTTTCAAGTCTTGACACTAGAGAAAAGGTTTCATCATAATCAATACCCTCAATCTATGAATACCCTTTTCAAACTAATCTTGCTTTGTTTATTATAACTTCACCTACTTCATTAAGCTTGTTCAGGAAAACCCATTTTGTGCCAATGATGTTTTTGTTTTCAATCTTGGTTATGAGTTCCCATGTATTGTTCTTTTCAATCTGATCCAATTCTTTATTCATGTCTTGAATCCATTCCGGATGCTCAAAATCTTCTTTCAAATCATTTGGTTCTACCTTTGAATACAAATAAGTATGTGTAATGAAACTGGTTGTTTTTCTTGTTTGAAACTTCTAATGTTGATCACCAATTACATTCCACACTTCCACATGTTTCCTCATACTTGGATAAGATTTTCGATTTTCATCATCACTTGAAATAGATAAGTTTGGTTCTTCTTCTTTATAATGAATACACTTGTCTCTATCCTTATCAAAATTGTTTTCTTCAACTTGATCAACTTCGTTGTTTTCTTGAACATGTTTCCCTTTCTTAGATACTCCAATAAATTTCACATCAAATAAATCAACAATTCTTTTTTATTTCTTTATTTTAGAATCTATATCCTCTTCTTTCTGAAGAGTATCTGAGAAAGATTCCATCCTCACCTTTTTCTAAAACTTACCATAGTTTCCACCTTTATTTTATATAATACAAGGACTCCCAAAAACTCTAAAGTGATTCAAACTTTGAGTTTTTTCATACAATAATTCATAGCTAGTCATAACTAATTAAGGCGTATAGAAACAATGGTTCTAAATATAAATAGTAGTACTTATTCCTTACCTCCAAAAGTAATGAGAAAGGCCATGCTCAAGTAACATGGTTCTTCCCATTTCCCCCAAGATTCTATTATTTCTTTCAGGAACCCTATTTTTTTAGGGGGTGTATGGAGTGATATACTCATGCCGAATTCCATGCATGTCAAGATAGTTTTCAAACTATTCACTTCTATATTCACCACTACTGTCAGTTTTCAACTTCTTCACAGAATACTAACATTCTTTCTCAGCTTTTCTTCTGAAACTTTTAAAAAAATTCAAAGTATATGATTTGTGTTTAATGTACATAACACAAATAATGTGAGTAAAATCATCAATGAATTAATGAAGTACTTATCTCCATGTGTTAATTGTTTTATCATTGGCCCAATATATCCGAATAGATCAACTCCAGGGGTTGTTTTGAAAAAATATCAACTTTCTTATGCACAACATTTATAACCTTTCCTTTCTGGAAGATGGTGAAACACCAATATCTACTTCTTAGAAAATTAGGAATTTCTTAAACACTATCTATTTTACATAACTTTCTCATGTTTCTATAAAACATATGTCCATGACATTTATGCCATAACTGATTCCCTTCTATCATACTTATGTAACAAGATTTTTGTGAATCACCAACCTGAAACAAGTTTCCTTTTGTATGTTGACCTCTTGTAACAATCTTTCCATATTCTTCAATCTTTAAAAAAATCCATCTTTCATGAAGATAAATTTGTTAACCTAATCAAACAACTATGAAAGAATTAGCAGATTGTGTTTCATCCCATCAACATAAAATGTTATCTTATATTTCATCTTTTCTTTTCTAATGATGGCTGACCCAACACCTTTTATTTTCAATGATTCATCATTTCCAAATGTCATTATGCCTTCTTTAAAATCCTTCACATCCTTCCACAATTTCAAGTCTCCTGTCATATGAGAAGAACACCCACTATCAAGTATCCAGGGTCGTTCTCATTTCATGGATTTTAATGTAGTTTCAACAACAAGTTCCTTTTATCCATTCTTTTCATTCTTCACCTTCAGATTTCGAGAATTGAGAATCTTTTGCTGAGCCAGTAACAAAACAAGACATCCTTATGCAAGGTGTCTAGGTTTTTCACATCTTTCACAAATAGTTTCCAAGGGTTGGAACCTATTTTAAATCTTTACTTCATTATTTTCAAATTTCTTCAAGACAACCTTATCATTTTTCTTTCTTTGAGGATATTTAATCCCCCTAAATCTCTTCCTTTCATAACCTAGTGGATAATAGTAATATTGTTGATTGAACCAACACATACTTGTTGTGTTCCCGAATCCTCCACAATACCAATAATACCCAGGAAGAGTATTTTCCTATAAAACCTACATACTAATTAGAATTGTGAATGTGTTTCTTAGAAACCTTCTTCTCTTTATTTTATGATTCACCAACCTTTCTATTATCAATAGAATTTATTATTTTATTTTTTGAATTATCAGTACCAGATGTATTGGAAACATTTATAGATTCAAAATATTTCAAAACATTCCCAACCATATTGGTCTTGGCCACATACATAACATTCCCAGATTTCTTTATTTCAAAAAAAAATCCATTTTTCTTCTCACCCTTTGAAGGTGTATTTTTTTGAACCTTCTCATGTTTCTCATTAAGAGAACATTCACCAACTTCAGTGATAGAGTTTTGGAAACATATACTTTTATTTTCATCTTTAGAGAGTTTTTATTGGACAAGTTCCAACTCTTCTTCTTTTACATTCAGCATTACCTCTAAATACTCATTATGGTTCTTTTCATTTTTAAGAGATTTCCTCAAATTATCAATCTCTTTAATCAGCTTTTCTTTCTCACCAGCAAAACATTCTTGGTTTCTTGGGCATTCATCTTCCATCCTTTTGTTTTTCTTTTCAAACCTTCGGATCTTTCTCATATATTCTTTCAACTCTTCTTTCAGATGCATTTCAAGCTGTGTTTCTTCTTTTTATTCAAACCTACTTCTTCCAAATTCTTGATCATTAACTATCACAATGAAAGTATTTTCATTACCATACTCAATGAATTTTTTGGATTCAGTATAAATATATTCTTCCTCATTATCTTTGGACAAGAAAATTATTCTTTTTTATTTAAATAATTTATTTTATTTTTCTTTCTCTCCCTTTTTCTTCCACGATCTCCTTATCTTTCTTTCTTAATTATCACTATATTCTTCTTTCTTTCTTCGAGGAAAATTTACCACAAAGTAACTAACACCTCCACATTGAAAACATTTCAAGGGATGTTTCTCTTTGTATTTACTTTTACCTCTTTTCACATTTTTAGAAAATAAGGATAGGATTTCATTGAGATTTTTACATACCTCATTTTCAAATTCAGAATCACCAGTTTCATCTTCAATAACAGTCTTCTTTGACTTTTATTTCTTCATAGCTGTGAAATACATTTCTCTATCAACCTTTGTTTTGTTCTTCATAGCATTATCTCTTATCATTTCATAGGTGATAAGAGTATTATGTAAATCATCAAGAGATAATGTTTCGAGATCTTTTTCTTCCAATGAAGAAACCTTTGCATCAAATTTTTCATATAAGATTCACAAGATCTTTTCAAAAATTGTAGATTCATTCATCTTTTCACCAAGACACATAATAGTACTCACAATGTCATTCACCCTGGTAAAGAATTCCTCAACAGATTCATGATCACCCATCTTCAAATCTTCAAACTTCAATATCCGTATTTGTAACTTTTCCTTCTTCAATTTTTTATTGCCTTCGTATATGTTTTTCAACTTATCCCATATACCTTTAGTTGTGGCAACACCTTTCACTCTCAAGAATTCACTTTCAGAAACTGATGATAATATATCATTGTTGGCCCTTCTATCCTTCTCAAGAAACTTCCTTTCAATAGGCATAAGTGGAGAACTATCATCAATCAGAGGAAACCCAACTGTTGTAGTTTCAAGAACATCATAACCGATAGACATAAGATATGACAACATTCTATCTTTCCAAATTTGATAGTTCTTTCCATTAATAACTAGAATACCTTTATTATTCGTATAGTTCATATTCTCCATCAACAAAGAATAACGAAGGTAACCTTCACTCTGATACTAATTGAAAGTTCCCAGTTGAAGTATTGTATCACTTAGAGTAAGAGGGGGTGAATCAGTGATACTCTTTTTCTTTTATGTTTCTTTTCAATTGAAACAACATTTTCCTCCTGTTAATGATTTTAATTACCTGATGAGGAAAACATTAACACAATTTCAAAGGAACAAAAATATTTACAAGGTTCAATATTCAAAAATAATAGCAACGTCCTTGGTATGGTTTGGAAATGATCCAATACCATACAATCCACTAAAAAACAATCCTTAGATTACAACAATTAGGATTTACCCTTTAACTCGTGTAGAACTATGAAACAATCCCACTAGTGCATGTGCTCCCTTTTAGCATAATAGAGTAATAAATATCTTTTGTAACAAATCATGTTACCTACGCTTTTTTTCAATTCAAAAGTTGTATTCAAATTGTAATACAATTCATCAATTCATTACCCATAAGAAAGGTAAGAACTACCTGAATTTTGTTATGAAACACTGAGTCCAATTTCTATGAATATGATTCTTTCAAAACAAAGTTCCCAGTCCCGATTCATTCAATACAAAGCTCCCATTTTGATTCTTCCAAAACAAAGCTCCCAGTCCTGATTCCTTCAATACAAATCCCCATTCTGATTATTTCAAAAGAAAGCTCCTAGTATGATTTTTTTTCAATACTAAACTTCCATTACAATTCTTTCAAAACAAATCTCCCAAACTGATTCTTTCAAAACAAATATCGCATTCTGATTTTCTAATAGAAAACAATAGATTATAATTGGCACCACTTAAATTCCCGAATACAATTGTTGATCTAAAGAGAATGCGAATGAATTGGAACCACCCAAAATAGTTGTCAATTCGAACGGAATTGATCTCTTCTTCTCTCTAGAAACCTGGAGATTCTCTCTCTTCTTCCACACATACACAAGTACAATGTACTTCATGCCTTTTATAGGTGACCCAAAACATGTTTAGGCGAGAATCCCAAAACACTTTCCCTCTCACTTAAATTCACCCAAATCTGAATTTATCATGAAATCATATAGCAATTATGACTTTTTCAATGCTTCTCGATTCTTCTTGAAACATGCACAATATTCATGTCTTATTTTCTAGACTCCCATTTCTAATGTTAATACAATTGCAATTAATGAACAACACATGGGTTTGAAACTGATTCTCTCATACTGATTTCTTCAAAACAATGCATGATACCATACCAATTGAATGTTTTTGAAGAAATGAGTTTATCCACTTGAGATACAATCACTCTTTTGAAATGAAAGAATCTCCATTTGACAATTCATTCACCAGTCACCTTCTCTTTTATTTTCTCTTTACCCACATGAGAAAACACACTTCATTCACCAAAATGTGCTTGTATCATGACTACCTTCATGACTTTGAATGAATTGAGGATCAACTTTAGCATCGTCTAAATTCAATTGGAAATTACTGTAACTTTCTATTCACTCCCGCTTCTTTCTTTTCATCTCATCCCAAGCATGATATTTTCTAAATACAAATGGTCTAGATACTATTATCCTGAATATAATCATTCTGGATATGATTTCTGGTTATGATTTCTGGTTATGATCATTTTGGATACGATCACACTGGATATGATCATTCTGATTATTATCATTCTGGATACGATCATTTTGGTTATGATCATGATGGATACGATCATTCTGATTACAATCATTCTATTTATAATCATTATGGATACAATCATCCTGGTTATAATTTTTGGACAAGATCAAATACAATTTGATAGAAAATATCTGTCCAGATACGATACAATCACTCTGATAAGGATGATCTGCCCAGATACAATACAATCACTCTGATAAGGATGATCTGCCTAGATACGATACAATCACTTTGAATATGATTCATTATCAATCGACACCATATCATTCCTTTTCTTCTACCTGAATACGGTTGTTTTGAAAAACAACCGGTGCCTCATCATCTATTGGAACCACTTTGATCGGCACCACCTTTCCCATCGACATCACATTTCCCATCGGCATCAATTTTTACTTACACTTGGTATCCGATTGTTTTGAAAGACAATTGATACAATCTAGATGTAATTTTTTCTGATTTTTTTGAAAAACAATAGGCACCACTGCTTTCTTTTCTAATTGTTTTGGAAAACTGTAGTCACCACTTCTTTCTTTTTTGATTGTTTTGAAAAACAATCTAAATACAATTATTTTTAGATTGGAAACATCTCTTTCACACCTGCTTTCTTCTATCAAGCTTGAATAACAAGTTCTCACATCAACTCATGATTTATAAGAAATAAAAACTAGCAAAGCATCATCACAATTAACATGGGTCTGATTCCTTTCAAAACAAACTGAAAACAATTGATTCCATAAAACAAAGTAAATTGATTTCCATTCTTCAAAACATACCTTGGAAACAAAAGACAACTCTTGAAACCTGCATCAACTTGATGATCATCTTGGTCCCAACACTATTCTTACCCTCTAACGTAATGGTTTGGTTATAACTATCATATTTAAATAATAATACTTCCGAGTTTGATTAGGCTCAGTTTTTCATGTTATATATACTATCGAACACTGTGTTATTTAAAAATCTCAGGGTGTTACATGTTATAAATGAGTATGATTCTTGAATAGATGTAAAATAAATCTATATTTATTATATATGAGGTTTAGACACATTTAAAGGGATTTTAACCTGAGCTGAGGGTTTATTTCACAATCTCATCATTATTCAGTATTGTTTATGTTTATGTCTCCATTGAGGAAATTATTTTATATATTTTTTATCTTAAACCAAATATAGTTTCTTATCCTATGGTTATTTATATAAATTATAAATTTTAATTTCTAATTCCTCTCTTTAAGTACTCAAGATATCAAAATAGTTTTTTTAAGGAAAACCGACATTGTTTTTCCACTCGTTTAAGATTTTTTTTGTTATGTGTCTATGTTTTCCTTAAAATGTATAAAAGGACGTTTATATCATTATAAAATGATTTATTAAAGAACTTTTTACCCATTTTTTAATTTTTTTAAAATGGTTTAAAAGGAATCTTCTTATCATTTTCCAAATTTGGTACATTTTGACCTTTTTACAAAAGTGTGAATGGAATGTTTTTTTAACTTATACAACAAGAAGGGAATTTTATAACATTATGAACACTCTTTTAATTGAAGTTTCCTTTACAATTTTACAATTTTCATTTCAAATAAAATGTTTTCATTAGTATTTTGCAACTATTTTATACTTTAAATAAGTGATTTCAAAGTGAGAAGGTTATTTACATCAAGAAATTTTCTAGTGATATTTTTAAAGTATTTTCATTTATGTAAACATCCATTATTGAATATTACACTAAGGATATAATCTAACAATAAAATCCACTATATTTCACTAGATGGTTTATGATCAGTTTGACTTAGGAAAGTATTGATATTTTATATTCTAGTTCTTCCAATAAAAACAGTTATGGATTTTAAGGCATGTTGATAAAGTTGTATTGTTTATTCGTATAATGAATGTACTAGACTTATTAAGTGATGGTTTAGGCCCATAATTACACATCCCCTCAAATAATCAATATGTCTCATGAGAGAAAATATATTGGGTACACTACGGGAAAAATCGCTATTTGCGACAGAGAGAAGTGCCCATCGCAAATAGTTTCGCACGGCTTGCATGCCAAACCGTGCGAAAACTATTTGCAATGGCGAGATGTCTCCCGTCGCAAATAGTATGGTGCGGTTTGCGCGACAAGCCACGCGGATTGCATGCCAAACCATGCAGGGTTATTTGCGACGGGACCCGTCACAAATACCCGACGGCGGTCAATAACTTTTTGTGACGGGATGTCGTCCCGTCGCAAAAAGACTGTCGGTAGACACTATTTACGACAGGACCCGTCACAAATAATCTTTTAACCGCCGACTGTAATTAATGCGGGCGAGGGTAATTGGGACGGGACCCGTCGCAAATACCACCATTTGCGATGGGAAACCCGTCGCTAATAATCTCGTCGCAACTAATCTAACCTATATATACCCCCATCCATTTTTTCCCAAATCATTCATATCTTGTTCCCTCTCTCTCTTCATTCTTCAGTTTCAAAGAGAAATTTTCTTTTAGTTGAAGTTTTTTATACAAGAGCAATCGGAGGGCGTCAATATCTTCAGAATATCAATGTTTAAAGTATTTATATTTTATTTTTTTATGTTAATTTTAATTGTTGTTTATGAGTTCTAATTTAATTAGATTTCAATTGATTTTTAATTATATTTAGTTTTACTAAGAAATTGATATTGTTAGTAATAATTACAAATAATTAGTTATAATTAATATTAATTAGATATAATTAGCAATAAATATATATAATTAGCAATAAATAGTTATAATTAGGAATAATTAGTAATAATTAGATATAACTAGTAATAATTATACATAATTAGTAATAATTAGGAATAATTAGTAATAATTAGGAATAATTAGTAATAATTAGGAATAATTAGTAATAATTAGGAATAATTAGGAACAATTAGGAATAATTAGTAATAATTAGGAATAATTAGTAATAATTAGTAATAATTAGGAATAATTAGGAATAATTAGGAATAATTAGTAATAATTAGGAATAATTAGGAATAATTAGGAATAATTAGTAATAATTAGTAATAATTAGGAATAATTAGTAATAATTAGGAATAATTAGGAATAATTAGGAATAATTAGGAATAATTAGGAATAATTAGGAATAAATAGCAATAATTAGGAATAATTAGGAATAATTAGGAATAATTGGTAATAATTAGGAATAATTAGTAATAATTAGGAATAATTAGGAATAATTAGGAATAATTAGGAATAATTAGGAATAATTAGTAATAATTCCTAATAATTAGTAATAATTTGTAATAATTAGTAATAATTAGATATAATTAGATATAATTAGATATAATTAGTAATAATTAGGAATAATTAGGAATAATTTGGAATAATTTTGAATAATTTGGAGTAATTAGTAATAATTAGTAATAATTAGTAATAATTAGTAATAATTAGGAATAATTAGTAATAATAGGCATAATTAGGGACAATTAGGGATAATTAGGGATAATTAGGGATAATTAGGGATAATTATGTATAATTGGGGATAATTGGGTATAATTAGGTATAATTAGGGATAATTAGGGATAATTAGGAATAATTAGGGATAATTATGTATAATTAGGTATAATTAGGGATAATTAGGAATAATTAGGGATAATTATGTCACGACCCATCCTCGGGGCCCGTGCCTCGACTACCCCAAGCCCTCCTTCCATAGGCCAGGGGCTGGCGACTAGCACCAAGGCGTAATTACCTATAAAAAGGGAAGGCATTGCCTTTGTAAAGTAAACAAACACCACAGAGAAAGCAAGTAGAAGTAAACACTGTGTAAAAACTGGGTACAACAGTAAGTGCGGAAAAGTAAGTGGGCCAGAATACAAACCCAAACTGAAAGTAAAGTACAACTGAAAAGGGAAAACAACAACTGAAAGTAAAGCCGCAACGTCGAGCCATCCACTGGAAGTCCCACCTGAAGGGTGGGTACAGATAGCCTCCACAGCTCCTCGGGTCCAGCCGTCCGCTCCGAGTATGTCCCGTCCAGTGGTCCACCTCCAGGTACCGACCTGCTCCACAAGCCTCAACCACGATCAGTGCTGTCCGTCGTCTGCAACCAACACAACGCAGTGCGGGCATAGCCCGTGCAGGGGTGAGTATAAGCTACTCAGTAGGGACCCCGAGACCCCCGAAGGTCTCCCAGAATCCACAAAGGATAATCCACAAAGGAAGTATACAATCACAAAGTAACATCTGACACTACTTAGGTATATGACCATACATATACCTAAGTCATCAATTCCAGTTCGCTCCAGCCTCCGTGCCCAAGTTCGATCGCATCCACACAGGAAATCACAACCCGATCCACACCGGAAAGCATAACGTAATTCACATAGGAAAGAAAGTCAAGATTCAGCTCACATAGGTATACTTCTTCGTATGACGATATAGATGATCAGATATAGCCACTGATTCATCTAAGCCATCGGACCCACAAAGGATCGATAGGTACTAACCCCCACAATGACCCACAAAGGATCTGACCCACACAGTATCGATAGGTAACTAACCCCCTCAATGACCCACAAAGGATCTGACCCACACAGGATCGATAGGTAACTAACCCCCGCAATGACCCACATAGGATCGGACCCACACAGGATCTGTAGGCGCTAGCCCATACAGGACCGCTGAGCGCTGACCCACACAGGATCTGACCCACACAGGATCGGTAGGCGCTGGCCCACACAGGACCGCTGAGCGCTGACCCACACAGGATCTGACCCATATAGGATCGGTAGCACTGATCCACGTAGGATCGCTGAGTGCTGTAGTCGTCGCCGTCGAATCCATGGAGTATTTCTGCACAGTCGTCATCGTCGTCGCTGTCGCAGCCAGCTCTAGGGTTCCCGCACACAACAAGCTCGTTTCGGAGGGTCTGATCCACGAGCCGAAGGGCTGATACATCAACTGACACAAAGTCCGGATTTGATGTATCCAAAAGTTCCGTATCGTCAACAGGAACTCAACGTCACAGACAGTGCGCCAATCGGACACCCCGTCTGAGAGTTTTTGGCTTTTTCGTACCAGGGGCCCAGTTGGTTTTTAAGTCAAAACAAACTCGACCGTACTCCACCTACATCCAAAATTCAAGAGGAGTAATCCAAAATATCCTTCTCACTAAGATGAATCAATCAAAGTCGACAGCACGTCAATCAGACGTCCGGATCTCAAGTTATAAGCGTTTCTGCTCTGAGGGCCTGGTTGGTTTGGTGTACGAACCAACCCGACCGAACCCAAAGTTCTCCGAAACCCTGAGTGTAATATACCGAAAGGACCGTATCGATCTAAGGATCGCATCTTAACTGACGGTACGTCGATCGGAGGCCCGTAGCTCAAGTTATGGGCAACCGACCAAAAGAGGTCCAGTAATAGGGGGTTCGGACCCGGTCCGACCCGACCCGGTACCCCCTGGGTCGGCCCGAACCGGGTCAACCCGACCCGGGTCCAGGTCCGGGCCGATTGGGCGCGGCCCATCCAGGCCCAGCCTGGGCGTGACCAGGCCCGACCCGGCCTGGCGGTCCGGTCGGGCGGCTCGGCCTGGGCAGCCGGCCCGGCGCGCTGGCGCCAGCCAGGTGGCCCGGCCGTTCGGCCGAGCGGATGGGGGGGGCGTGTTTCCTCCCTGTGTGTAACGGTGACCCCCATGATGGGGGGCCGCTCAAGCCAGCCATCCGGGGGTTGTAACCCCCGGATCTTCGTCTGACCGGCCGGCCGCTGCCGCCACGGGACCGGCAAGGGCCGATCCCCCTACTCCGATGCCGGTGGCCCGAAACTGGCCGCCGGTTCCCCTGCTCCTCCGTGGCTTAAGCCGCGACTTTGGACCGACCGGCGCAACGCGACGGTGCCTCGCCCCTCCACCGCGGCCCCGCTCCGGCTGGGGCGCTTTTGTGGTTCTCCGGCGCGGTGCGACGACGCCACATCTTTGGTTCGTCTTCAACGGCGCGGCGCGACGGCGTCGCGTCTTTGGTTCGTCTTCAATGGCGCGGCGCAATGGCGCTGCGCTTCTCCCCCTTTCCTTAAAAATTCTCGCGCGGTGCTTCGGCACCGCGTTGCCTTGCTCGTGCCGCAACAATATCAAACAACCAAAAAGGGAGAGGAGGGTTGGCCATGTTCGTGTGGTCTGACCCCCTCTCATTATTGTGTTAACAGGCGGCTCTAATAGAAAAGAATAAAGGCAAAAGAAGAATTTACAAACCACAAATAAAATAAAATTAACCCCTACTTTGTCGAGTTCGTTGAGTGGGGGTTCGTCGTGGAAATAACCGTCACGAAAGAAGACGTTGCGGAAGGAGAATCGTCGCATCGTCGATCTCCTGAGGATCTGGCGTTCTTGTCAACCTTCGTCAGAGGTCGGCGTTCTTTGCGTTCTTCGTCGAAGCAGAAGAAGAACTTCAAGCTCCTTAGCTTTTCTCCAAATCCTCTCCACGCAACAAGTTCCAACACAAATAAAATAAGAGTTGTCTTATTTTATTAACGCACAAGCCAACGTTTGAATTTCAAAATAAATGAAACAAACAATTAATTGAGGAGTTTAAAACTGCCCAATTAATGAGGCGTTTAATATCCAGATTAAATGAAAGAGTTGAGTTCATTAAAAAGGGGGGGTGCGGGTGCGTTACTTAGAAGAAAAGAAACGGTGGGGTTCGTGTGTGCCCCACCTCACAAATATCTTACCAAGTGGGTAGGATATTGTGGGTCCAACATCATCCACTTAAATTAAGTTAAGAAAAATAAAAATAAAAATCAGTTGTGCCACTTTTATTTTATTTCTTAACTTAACCCCAAAAATTAAAAACCACACCCGAGAAAACTCAACTCCGAAAAAGATGTTTCTAAGCAAAAACTGGCACTGCGATTCCATCGGTGCCCTCATAATTTGATTCTGAGCACCGGTTCAAAATTTATAAAAACTCACTCGTTCGTTCACTGAACGTACCCGAGCTAAACTTCGAAAAAAGATTCCGGGCACACCGGGCCTCGGAATCGGGTGCCGTCAGAAACTGCGGTCTTGTAAAATCCCAAAGAAAATTAAGAAAAAATTTCCCTTGAATTTTACGGGTCTTTACATTACTCCCACCTTAGGGATTTACATCCCCATAAAGATACATCAAAAACTAGGGAAACCAAATTGGGTACTAAGCACGCATCTGAGCCTCCCTCTCCCAAGTGCTCTCCTGGAGGTTCCTGTGCTGCCATCTGATGTGCACTAGAGGAATCGACCGTCCACGTAGGACCCTCTCCGGTCGATCCTCAATCTCCACCGGGACCTCCAAAAAAGTCGCCCAATCATAAACGTCCATCTCCCCATGGTCAATGATATGTGTCGAGTCGTGCACGTATCTCCTCAGTTGAGATACGTGGAAAACGTCGTGTACCCGGTGCAACTGAGGTGGTAGAGCCAGGCGATAAGCCACCTCGCCAATCCTGCTGAGGACCTGGAATGGTCTGATGAAGCGTGGAGACAACTTACCGCCTCGGCCAAATCTACGTAATCCACGTCGAGTTGAGACCCGCAAGAAGACGTGGTCGCCATCCTCAAAATCTAGTGGCCTCCGCCTCCTGTCAGCATAAGACTTCTGCCAGCTCTGAGTTGTCCTCATCCGCTCCTGGATGACCTGGACCTTCTCTGTCATGGCCTGGACCATCTCCGGTCCCACAAGTGCTGACTCCCCAGGGTCTGTCCAGTACAGAGGAGATATGCAAGGTCGGACATACAACGCCTCGTATGGTGCCATCCTGATGGTGGAGTGGTAGTTGTTGTTGTACGCAAAATCCACCAAGGGTAGGTGGTCCTCCCAACTGCGACCAAAGTTGAGGACACATGCGCGGAGCATGTCCTCGAGAGTCTGAATGGTCCTCTCCATCTGACCATCTGTCTGGGGGTGAAAGGCGGTGCTCAGACATAGCTGCATCCCGAACGCCTCCTGTAACCCTTTCCAAATCCGGGAAGTAAATAAAGCATCTCGATCGGAGACGATAGATGATGGCACACAATGAAGCCGCACAATATCCTGAACGTAGATATGTCCCAAGATCTCCACTGAGCCCTGCTCTCTGATGGGTAAGAACTGATCCGACTTGGTGAGTCGGTCGAAAATCACCCAAATGGAGTCGTGACCTCTGGAAGTGCGTGGAAGTCCAGTCACGAAGTCCATAGATATCTCGTCCCACTTCCACTCCAAGACCTCCAAGGGCTATACCAAGCCTGCTGGTACCTGGTGCTCTGCCTTCACCTGCTGGCAGGTGAGGCATCGAGAAACGAACTCTGCCACAGGAATAGACTGTAAAGCGCTCGCCCATCAGATAGTGTCGCCACATATTTAGAGCGAAGACCACTACTGCTAACTCCAGGTCATGGGTAGCGTAGTTCTGCTCATGCTGCCTCAACTGACATGATCCATAGGCGATCACAGCCTGATCCTGCATCAGGACACATCCGAGTCCGGTCCCTAATGCATCGCAGAAAACAACGTACCATACTCCCTCCTCCGGCAACCTCAAGATAGGCGCGCTAGTCAATCTCTGTCTCATATCCTGGAAGCTCTGCTAACATCTATCTGACCACAAGAAGGGTTTCCCCTTCCTTCTTAACATTTTGCAAAGCTACAAAGATTTATCCTTTGCTGAAAGGGAAATCTGGTCTCATCCCCTGGATGAACCACATTCCTTGACTAATACAGTCATTCACGTCATGATTAGTTAATTCATGCCATGGATGACATCGTAAGGCCTCGACGCTGATACCAAGAGATCCAACTGTTACTCTCGCCTCCAAGGGTTGAGTCACACTGTCGGCATCAGTGTGTGGTCACTGGGTCTCTTCCAGTAAGAATCTCGTAAGTGAGGGTCAAGTCAATAGTTTTTTTAACCGGTATCTCTTAGTATTAACATACAAAAGACAAGAAAGAAAAATTCACCAATGCAAGTGTCTTTTATTACTTCAACTCAAGGTACAAGTACACAAGGCAACACAAACAAAGAAGCTAGAGGCATTATGGTCAAGGGCTTCTATGCCTGGATCTAGTCCCGCACTTGTCCACCCGCTTCCGGAGCTCCATGATCGTAAGCTTCAGCTGCCTGAAGTTGTGCTCTCCCCTTTGGTCAGGTTGGACCTCCTGGTGGTGGTGGTGGTAGAGCCTCAAAACATCACCAACCACGTGCCGCTCGACCAGCTCCTCGACCTCATCCGCCTGCTCCCTGCGGACCGCCATGGTCGAACCTCTGCCTCTACCTGGGTGGTTCCTCAACCGTCTGCTGCTCCTCTGCATGGCGGGTCGGGAAGTCACGAGCTAAGTGGCCCTGCCCACCGCATGCATAGCACTGTCTTCCACTCGTAAGGTTGGCTCGGCTGCGTGTGTCCCGCACCTCCAAACCAGTATCCTGTTGTCGTCCACCCGATGGCCTGGTCCGCTTGGACCTCTGCGACATCTGTCTACTACCGGCTGCAGAATACTCAACTACGTGCCGCCCTGCGTTAGGTCTCGCCGCTGGTGTAGACTCAGCAAGAAAGCTCTCGATGAGAAGGGCTCACTCCAGTACCCCTGCCTGTGTCGGTATACTGAGGGAGATCAGCGATGCCCTGATCTCATGCCTCACTCCTTGCTCGAAAGTTCAGCCCCAAAAGAATGGGTCTCGTACCATGTCCGTCGAATAGCGCGAGAGATCGGTAAATCTCGCTGAGTACTGGGTGACCGTCAAACTGCCCTGCCACAGCTGTAGAAGCTCCTTGATGCGCAACGCACGGAGGGTGGCTGGGACAAACTCCGAGCAGAAGAGGATCTCAAAGTCCATCCAGAGGAGAGATGCCTCGTCGTGCACCTGGAGCATCAAGCTCCACCATCTGCCTGCTGCCGCGTGCAGGAGGCTTGCTGCGAGGATCACCCTGAGGTCTGCTGGTGTCCTCACTAACCTGAAAACTCGTACAACTGCCTCCAGCCAATCCTCGGTTGCCTGAGAGTCCGTCTCCCCGTGGAACCTGGGAGGTCGCTGACGCTGAAACTCGTGCAGTGCACTAAGGCGATGTGCATCGTCAGCGGCTGGGGCTGGTAGCATCGGTGGCTTAGCGGGTAGAGGTACCGCCGGTGCCTCTGCTGTCAAAGGGCCCTGTACCGAGGCCTCTTCGCACAGTGGGCTGTCATCACGCACAACTCTCGGAACCCTAGCTGGCTGCCGTCATGGGGCCATCCGGAAAACAAACAGGTGTGCCACGGTCAAACAGTATACCTAGTGAGCTGACATAAAGTAATCACAAAGAAAAATTGAAACACACAAGCAATCAATGTTTTCGTGTATTAAGTCGGAAATCAGAAGTCAGGGTCCTGGTGTACGGATACGTCGGTCGCCGCACTAACACTGGACTCCCTAGACTGATAACCACACTCAATACTCTTAACACTATTGCTTCACATAGAAAAAGATCATAGTCCTAAGTTCTGCGGTAGAATCGAACTCCTCTGATACCAATTTGTCACGACCCGTCCATAGGGCCCATGCCGTGACTACCCCAAGACCGCCTTCCATAGGCCAGGGGCAGGCGACTAGCAACAAGGCATAATTCCCGGTAAAAAGGGAAGACATTTCCTTTGTAAAGTAAACAAACACCACAAAGCAAGAAAGCAGAAGTAAACACTGAGTAAAAACTGGGTACAATAGTAAGTGCGGAAAAGTAAGTGGGCAGAATAAAAACCCAAACAAAAAGTAAAGTACAATTGAAAAGGGAAAACAAAAACTAAAAGTAAAGCTGCAATGTCGAGCTGTCCACTGGAAGTCCCACCTGAAGGGTGGGTACAGATAGCCTCCACAACTCCTTGGGTCCAGCCGTCCACTCCGAGTACGTCCCGTCCAGTGGTCCACCTTCAGGTACCGACCTGCTCCGCAAGCCTCAACCACGATCAGCGTTGTCCGTCGTCTGCAACCAAAACAACGTAGTGTGGGCATAGCCCGTGTAGGGGTGAGTATAAGATACTCATTAGGGACCCGAGACCCCCGAAGGTCTCCCAGAATCCACAAAGGATAATCCACAAAGGAAAGATACAATCACAAAGTAACATCCGACTCTACTTAGGTATATGCCCATACATATACCTAAGTCATCAATTCCAGTTCGCTCCAACCTCCATGCACAAGTTCGATCACATCCACACAGGAAATCACAACCCGATCCACACAGGAAAGCATAACGTAATCCACATAGGAAAGCAAGTCAAGATTCATCTCACAGAGGTATACTTCTTCGTATGACGATAGAGATGATCAGATATAGCCACTGATTCATCTAAGCCGTCGGACCCACAAAGGATCGATAGGTACTAACCCCCGCAATGACCCACAAAGGATCTGACCCACACAGGATCGATAGGTAACTAGCCTCCGCAATGACCCACAAAGGATCTGACCCACACAGGATCGATAGGTAACTAACCCCCGCAATGGCCCACACAGGATCAGACCCACACAGGATCTGTAGGCGCTGACCCACACAGGACCACTGAGCGCTGACCCACATAGTATCTGACCCACACAGGATCGGTAGCACTGACCCACGTAGGATCGTTGAGTGCTGTAGTCGTCGCCACCGAATCCACGGAGGATTTCTGTACAGTCTTCATCGTCGTCGCAGTCGCAGCCAGCTCTAGGGTTCCTGCACACAACAAGCTCGTTTCGGAGGGTCCGCTCCACGAGCCGAGGAGATGATACATCAATTGACACAAAGTCCGGAGTTGATGTATCCAAAAGTTCTATATCGTCAACAGGAACTCAACGTCACAGACGGCGCGTCAATCGGACGCCCGGTCTGAGAGTTATTGGCTTTTTCGTCCCAGGGGCCCGGTTGGTTTTTAAGTCAAAACCAACCCGACCGTACTCCACCTATGTCCAAGCCTCGAGCGGAGTAAGCCAAAAGGTCCGTCTCACTAAGAGGAATCTGTCAAAGTCGACGGCATGTCAATCGGACGTCCGGAGCTCAAGTTATAAGCGTTTCCGCTCCGAGGGCCCGGTTGGTTTCGTGTCCGAACCAACCCGGACGAACCCAAAGTTCTCATAAACCCTGATTGTAATATACCGAAATGACCGTCTCGATCCAAGGATCGCATATCAACTGACGGTGCGTCGATCGGAGGCCTGTAGCTCAAGTTATGGGAAACATACCGAAAGAGGTCCGGTAGTAGGGTGTTCGGACCCGGTCCGACCCGGCCCAGTACCCCCTGGGTCGGCCCGAACCAGGTCGACCCGACCCGGGTCCGGGTTCTGACTGCCTGGGCGCGGCCCGGCCCGGCCCGGCCTGGCAGTCCGGTCGGGCGGCTCGGCCTGGGCAGCCGGCCCGGCGCACTGGTGCCAGCTCGGTGGCTCGGCCGTTCGGCCGAGCAGATGGGGGGGGGGGCATTGCCCCCTGTGTGTAACCGCGGCCCCCATGATGGGGGGCCGCTCAAGCCGGCCAGACGGGGGTTGTAACTCCCAGCTGTTCGTCTGACCGGCCGGCCCGCTCCGGCCGGCCGGCCGCTGCCGCCACGGGACCAACAAGGGTCGGTCCCCCTGCTCCGACGCCGGCGGCCCGGAACCGGCCGACGGTTCCCCTGCTCCGTCGCGGCCTTGGACCGACCGGTGCGGCGTGACGGTGCTGCGCCCCTCCGTCGCAGCCCCACTTTGGACGGGGTGATTTTGTGGTTCTCCGGTGCGGCGCGACGGCGCCGCATCTTTGGTTCGTCTTCAACGGCGCGACGCGACGGCGCTGCGCTTCTCCCCCTTTCCTTAATAATTCTCGCGCGGTGCTTCAGAACAGTGTTTCCTTGCTCGTGCCGCAACAATATCAAACAACCAAAAAGGGAGAGTAGGGTCAGACGTGTTCGTGCGGTCCGACCCCCTCTCATTATTGCGGTAACAGGCAGCTCCAATAGAAAAGAAGAAAGGCAACGGAAGAAATTACGAACAACAAATAAAATAAAATTAAACCCTACTTTGTCGAGTTCGTTGAGCGAGGGTTCGTCGTGGAAATAACCGTCACGAAAGAAGACGTTGCAGAAGGAGAATAGTCGCGTCGTCGATCTCCTGAGGATCCGGCGTTCTTGTCGACCTTCGTCAAAGGTCGGCGTTCTTCGCGTTCTTCGCATTCTTCGTCGAAGAAGAAGAAGAACTTCAAGCTCCTTAGCTTTTCCCCAAATCCTCTCCACCCAACAAGTTCCAACACAAATAAAATAAGAGTTGTCTTATTTTATTAACGCACAAGCCAACGTTTGAATTTCAAAAGAAACGAAACGAACAATTAATTGAGGTGTTTAAAACCGCCCAATTAATGAGGCGTTTAATATCCAGATTAAACGTAAGAGTTGACTTCATTAAAAAGGGGGGGTGCAGGTGCGTTACTAAGAAGAAAAGAAACAGTGGGGTTCGTGTGGGCCCCACCTCACAAATATCCTACCAAGTGGGTAGGATATTGTGGGTCCCACATTATCCACTTAACTTAAGTTAAGCAAAATGAAATAAAAATCGGTTGTGCCACTTTTATTTTATTTCTTAACTTAACCCCAAAAATTAAAAACTAGACCTGAGCAAACGCAACTCCGGAAAAGATGTTTCTAAGAAAAACCGGTGCTTCGATTCCATCAGTGCCCTCAGAATTTGATTCTGAGCACTGGTTCAAAAGTTAGAAAAACCCGCTCGTTCATTCACTGAACGTACCTGAGCTAAACTTCGGAAAAAGTTTTCGGGCACACCGGGCCTCGGAATCGGGTGCCGTCAGAAACTGCATTCTTGTAAAATCCCAAAGAAAATTAAGAAAAAATTTCCCTTGAATTTTACATGTCTTTACAAATTAGGTATAATTAGGTATAATTAGGTATAATTAGGAATAATTAGGAATAATTAGAAATAATTAGGAATAGTTAGGAATAATTTGGAATAATTTGGAATAAGTAGGAATAATTAGGAATAATTAGGAATAATTAGGAATAATTTGGAATAATTACGAATAATTTGGAATAATTAGGAATAATTAGGTATAATTAGTCATAATTAGTCATAATTAGTCATAATTAGGAATAATTAGGAATAATTAGGAATAATTAGGAATAATTAGGAATAATTAGTGATAATTAGGAATAATTAGTGATAATTAGGAATAATTAGTGATAATTAGTTATAATTAGTGATAATTAGTGATAATTAGTGATAATTAGTAATAATTAGTGATAATTAGTCATAATTAGTAATAATTAGTAATAATTAGTAATAATTAGTAATAATGAGGAATAATTAGATATAATTAGATATAATTATTAATAATTAGTAATAATTAGTAATAATTAGGAATAATTAGGAATAATTAGGAATAATTAGGAATAATTAGGAATAATTAGGAATAATTAGGAAAAATTAGGAATAATTAGGAAAAATTGAGAATAATTAGAAAATGAAATATGCTTGGATGATGAAGGGAAAATTTGTAATCATCTCCACAATGGTGATTACCAAATTTCCTTTCATTATTCAAGCATTTTTCCTTTTGCTAAGTATTGCTAAGTATTGCTAAATTAGTAATAAATAGTAATAATTAGTAATAATTAGCAATAAGTAGTTATAAATTGTAATAATTAGTAACAAATTGTAATAATTAGTAACAATTTGTAATAATTTGTAATAATTTGTAATAATTAGAAATAATTAGGAATAATTATGAATAATTAGAAATAATTAGAAATAATTATCAATAATAAGTGTGAAAAAGATGCAATTAAATGAGCTGTCAGACAAAAGAGTAGTCGTCAATCCACTGGAAATTGTGTCGCCCTTAATTAATGATGATTATTAAGTAGTTGTAATTATTTATCTTCTTTTTTAGATAGTGTTTTTATAATTTCAAACTATTCAAAAATAGTGATAATTTTATAATTTATGTTGAAAAATATGGAACAAGGAAGTCGACATCAGTCATTATTAGATGATCAAGCTTGGATAAATCAGCACAGAAATCCAAATGGTTCTGGTTTAAATCTTATATATATTGAGGGTGTTGAAGATTTCTTAGAATTTGCATCATCAAAACCAAAATATGTTTCAGAAGGCACAATTAAGTGTCCTTGTAAAAAATATGCTCTGAGAATGTTTGACACATTTAATAACGTTGGGGGACATATCTTTCGGTTTTATTTTCAATCAGATTATGTTTTTTGGTACCAACACGGTGAAATTAGTTCCAGAGAAGATTCTAATAACTTGATTCCGAATCCATCATGGTTAGTACATGATGTTGCAGGTCCATCTGTGCAACAAACTAAAACTCACGATGATATTGATTTAACTATTGAGTTGGCACCGTCCAAATTTTATGATTTGTTGAGGTCTGCTAAGGATACATTATATCATGGTTGCAAGATAAGCAAATTAGAAGCGGTTGCAAAATTTATGGCTATTAAATCAGATAATGCAATGTCAAACAACTGTTTTGATCAGATATTTTCTTTGGTTAAAACACTGTTACCTGAAGGAAATGTGTTTCCTGCAAATTACTATGAGAGCAAGAGGTTGATTCATAATTTGGGCCTTAGTTATCGGAAGATTCATGCATGTTCAAATGATTGCATCTTATATTCTGGCGAAAATGATTCATTGGATATTTGTCCCACATGTGGACAATCGAGGTATAAATAAGCTCAACTAGGGAAGTCTAGATCGATTCCAGTAAAATAGTTGAGATATTTCCCCCTTACACCCAGATTACAACATTTATTTATTCCTCAGAACACAGCGCCAATGATGTCATGGCACAAAACAAGATTTCAACTGATAAAAGTTTGAATCATCCATATTATGGTGATCCATGGAAACATTTTGACCGTCTGCATCCGTCTTTTTCTATAGAAGCCCGAAACGTGCGATTGGGTCTTTCTACTGACGGTTTTTGCCCGTTTGGTTCTTATGGTAGTCAGAATTCATGTTGGCCTGTCTTTATAACTCCATACAATTTTACTCAATGGATGTTGATGAAGGAGCCTTATATATTTTTGACTCTATTAATCCCATGACATCCGAAAAAGAATATTGAAGTTTATTTGAAACCATTGATTGATGAGTTAAATGTATTGTGGAGTGATGGTGTTAATACATATGATGTTGTTGCGAAACAAAATTTCATATTAAAAGCTGCATTGATGTGGACGATTAGTGACTTTCCGTCATATGGCATGTTATCTGGTTGGATTACACATGGTTTGAAATCATGTCCTTACTGTATGAAATAAAACAAATCCTTTATGCTGGTCAATGGAAAAAACCTTGCTATTTTGATTGTCACCGTAGATTTCTTCCAACCGATCATCCTTTTCGGAGGAACAAATCTCATTTTAGAAGTATAGTTGAAAGAGATGAACTTCCAAAGATGATATCAGGTACAGAGTTAAAATTAGTTGTATTTTCATTACCCCCCATCACATTTGGACCAACAGTAAATCAAAAAAAAATTCATGGCTTTGGGAAAGAACATAGTTGGATAAAACGGAGAATTTTTTGGGATCTTCCGTATTGGTCTGATTTATTGGTCCGCCACATGTTGGATGTTATGAATTTTGAGAACAACTGTTATGATAATTTATTTCATACAGTTTTGGATACACCAGGTAAGACCAAAGATAATGTAAAGGCACGATTAGATCTTGCCCAAATTTGCAGGAGACCAGAACTTGAATTATTTGAAAATGTTAGACCACAGAGGTTAATGAAGCCAAAATTAGCTTATACACTATTCAAAGAGAGTCGCTTATTATTTTGTCAGTGGATTGCATATTTGAGACTTCCAGATGGCTATGCTTCCAATTTGGGCAGATGCGTTAAAAATGATTATATTACTGTATTAAAAAGTATGATTGTCATGTTATAATGGAAAGACTTTTTCTGATTGGATTCAGAGTTTTGTTGAATTATATGATTTAGGATTCGATAATAGACATATAATATTTTTTTCGAGACATTTGTGCAGCAACAACAGACTACAATGTGCTAAGAAAACTGGAAGAAGATTATATGTAAACTGGAAAAAATCTTTCCGTCGGCATTCTATGATTCAACGGAACATCTGATATTACATTTTCCACATGAATCTAAATGTGGAGGTCCAGTACAGTTTCTATGGATGTACCCATTTGAGAGATTCATGCAGAAATTGAAGAAAAAAATATGTAACAAAGCATCAGTTGAAGGCTCAATTGTTGAAGCTTATTTTCAAGAGGAAATTTCTTTTTTCTGCTCTCATTATTTTGAATCTCAATATCCCTCAAAATAGAATTGAATGGGATGAAACGAGGGTAATGATAATGATGAAATGGAAAATCAATTAACAGTTTATAATTTTCCAAATCTTGGTTTTGGTGGAGTTCATGAACGATGGCTTTCAGATGAATAACATCATAGAGCTCATACATACGTACTGCTCAACTGTGAAGAAATGACATCATTTGTCCTATTTTGAAGAATAGAGACAAAAAAAATTCTCAACGGTTTCAAAAACTGGTAACATAAATTATTAATGGTTTAATATCAATTCCTTTTATTATTTATTATATTGATAATTATTTTACAAATTTTCAGGTGTCTCAATATGCTGATAAAATTGATAAGCGACTGTGTATGTTGAGTAACCCACCATCCAAAATGGTTAAATCTTATAATGCATATGTGTTGAATGGTGTTCGATTTCATACACTTGCATATGGGGAATAAAAAAACAATGAACCGTGGAGTTTTCTTGAGAGGATCACATCAAAGAGAAACTCAAGTTGACTTTTATGGAATTTTGGATGAAATTATTGAGCTGTGTTATCTAGGATAGAATTACATAACAATGTTTAAATGTTAGTGGTTGGATACTGAGAGAGGTTTGAATGTTCATCCGACTCATGGAATCATCAATATTAAATATAAAAGTCTTCTTGTAGTAAATGAACCATTTTTACTGGCTCAATAGGCACATCAAAATTATTATGCAAAGTACTGTGCTACTTCAAGAGAAATGAGAAATTGGTGGAGCATAATAAAAATGAAATCTCTGGAAAATCAGTTTACTCAAACTGAATGTGGTTCCACTGAAGTGGAAGGAATTGAAATTTTTCAAGAGATGACTCAAAATCCATCTGATTCACAAAGAGACATGAATATCGACGATGACACCTCACAATTAAGGATCGATGGTGATGAAGATGTTAATGATGTTACAAATGAATTTTAAATGACAAGAGATGCTGAAACAGAAACTCATATGGATATTGATGATGCTGACGAGGAAGATGAAGACATTAACATTGACAGCTATGAAGAAGAGGATGAAGATGAACATTGACACAGTTAAATGCCTCTTATAATCATAACTAATATATATCTATATATAATAGTTATTTTTAACTATTTGCTAACAACAATAATTTTGTGTTTCAGATGGACTCTGATCTATTGCATGAGTTAGAGGAGGCTGAGTTACCTTTGGATGATGAGGATATGGGATCAGCTGACCCTCAGCCTACTGGTGGTTTAGGAGGTATGCGGAGGGGATGCGGTCTTGCACAACTGATGATTCCTGACCCTATTCCTGAGCGACGTCCACATCTTGGTTTCAATCCACGCACACGGAGGTATGGTAACCTGTATATTTTAGTTATATTTCATTAATTTACTTATATATATACTAATTGTTTGATTGTTTATTCCTTTTTCATAGTTTTCAGCATGTAGCTATTGGACATGGGAGCGTTGTATTGTGCAATTATTTTTCTCAGCCATGGATCACATGGGAACAGATTCCCATTGATGTATGACGCGAAATGTTCCATCATTGGATGGTACCTAAATAAATAATATTTATTTTGAAATTTATTTTATTAACAACTTGATATTATAAATTATTTGTAGGGTTTATGGCATCCTATCGATGATAGCATGCGCGACGCTATACACGCGGCATGGCAGGTTTCTATGCGTGACCATTTCCGCCAGTTTCTTCATAATTTGAGAAGGACATCCATTAAGAAAGCAGGGGTGACAGAATTTGATGAGTCATGTAGAGCCCACCGACCAGAGTACATTTCATCTCACGTTTGGGATGGATTATGTTTACAATGGCTGGGTGGTGGATTTCAGAGGAGATCTTCAGTGGGATGACAGAACTAGGGGAGACAGGAGGTGACGCATCGAGCTGGTAGTTATACATTCAGTTCACATAAAGAGCATCTGGTAAGTATATTTTTTAAATTTTTTATATAACTTTAACTATAAACAGTTTATTTTATATTTCTGTAGGCAGTCGAGCATCTCGATATTACAGAGTTTGACGTTTATCAGAGAATGTATAGTGATCCAGCCACTAAAGATATTAGAGGTGATCACCAGCGTCAGATTGTGTTTAGTATTATTTTTTCAGTTTAACAATTAACTACATATAATATTTTTTACAATTTTAATTTTAAATTGGAATTGAAGGAGTCATATGAGGCTGCGACCTCTCAGACACAGGATGAGGGTCAGGACGAGACGACTGAGCAGACCAGTGCTCACCATTTCAATGAGGCAGCATGGATGCAGGCGACTCAGTATGGCCTTGAGAAGGACAAAGTATTTGGCATCTCCTCTCATTTGACTCCTGGTACTTATTATGGTACCGCTGCGATGTCGGCGTCCATCTCGAGAGGAGCTCGTGGAGAGGAATCATCTTCTGCTTCACAGTATCAGGAGCAGTTGCGAGCTCAGGCTGAGCATATAGAGACTTTTCAAAAGCAGCAAGAAGAGATGTGTCAGCGGAAGCAGCAGCAGGAGCAACATTACGAGGAGCAGAGCCGTTGATGGCAGCAGCAGCATCCGGAGCAGATGGAGTACATGCACTATCTGACTCGTAGTTTAGGGATAGAGTTTCCTCCACCAGCTCCTTCATCTCCTCCACCTTTTCCAGACGACCCCTAGTGATTTTTTTATGTTAAAAACATTTGAGTAAAAATTTTAATATGAATTATTTACATTTTTTGTCTTTTATATTGGTTCAAATATTACATAATTCAATTTTTAATATTTTTTTATTTTTTTATATTTTTTTGTGAATATTGATAATTTTAATATTTTTTATTTTTTTATTGTTTTAATAATAATATTATTATTTTTTCATCAATCGTAATATTATTAAATTTTATTTTTTTTTTAATTAATTTATTATTTATGATGGGGCCTTTTGCGATGGGACCCCGTCGCAAATAGCCTAACTAAATATTTTTAAAAACATATTTGCGACAGGTAAGTAATCCCGTCGCAAATAATGTATTGCGACGGGGCCATCACAGAAAGTTATATATATATATATATATATATATATATATATATTGAGCTGGGACAATATCCCGTCGCAAATAGTTTTTGTGACGGGCCCATCGCGAAAACATTTATGTATATATAATACAAATAATCGGAAGCTTATTTGGGACGAGAAACATTTCCATCGCAAATAATTTTTTTGCAACGAGCCCATCACAAATAATTGTATTTACGACATCATTTTCTGAAACGGGCTATTTGGGATGGAACCCAGTCGCTAAAGCCTATTTGCGACGGGATCCCGTCGCAAATAGTCCATCACAATTAACAAGAATTCCAGTAGTTGTATTTTTCCAAGGCCTTAACCCTTTATGTAAGATGTCTTGGTACGAAGCCTCGATGGTAAGTTATAGATGTTCAAAATTATAAATTACATCATTTTGAAATCGGTTATTGATTTCCATGTTATTATTTTAATAGTCCTGATATACAAGAATAATTTTCTTGATCATGTGATTATTTATATAACATTATTTGATCATCATTTATTCTTTCCATATTATTCATGACTTGTTAGATTTCGTTGTATGTATACCCTTACTGAGCATCTAAGATCACCCCTTTATTATGTTTACTTTCCCCAAGATACGAGGAAGTGTATTATCATTGATATACAATGATATGATAAAGGTAATATTTTTTTCTCAAATAAAATACTATGTTTTATTTTTTTGGTTTTCAAATGTAATGTGAGATTCAGTTATGTTTTTAGTTTTCCAAGACTACTAAACTATTTAGTTATTTGGGATGTGATTTCTTATATCCAATTACAATGTAATAAACTAACCAATTAATTTGGTTAACTAGTTTTTAGATATTTACTATTGGTATCATAGAAAGTTTAGTAGAAGCATCAGGAACTGAATTTAGGAAAATATATATTAGTGAATATAGCTATATAACTGACTTTGATAATAAAGTCTAAGTATAGGATAACATCCTAAAGTTTTTGTAAGGTAGATATTATGTGGTTTTCCCCACAATACATTACTATTAGGACACTAATAGTGGATGTGGTTTTGGAATAGATTCGTTTAGGGGTAATAACCTCGAAAAGAGTTTGTTTGAGTATATCTTATCCATCATCCTAGTTCATGGTGAGTATGCCCTTACTATACACATGGTTTGACACTTCCATGAGATATGCTTGGGTTAATTCACATTTTATTTGCAAAAAAAATGAAAGTATTTTTATAATTTGAGAATATTCCCAAAGAAATCATGTTTATAATTATGATATTATCTATGCATAAAATTTTAAATTTATGTTAAGTATTATAATAGTTTTGAAATTACACACTATGATTTATAATGTTATGATCTAATATAGTGTAGTAAATTGTTTAGAAATGGATCACATTGAAAGGAATAGAAACCATATAAATACACATAATCCATGTATGGATTTCCCTCCTAGGAAAGATAATTATGTTGGAGGGGGAGTTATAGTTGGATCTAAACAAATTATAACTATATTGATGCTTCTGACCCAGGTTATGAACTATAACCTTTCTCATATTGAGCTTTCTATTGATCAACAATACGGTGTTGCAATTTTATTCCACTTCATGCATCAACAACCTCCATCATTGAATGAGACTATAAATCCATTTATGTCTGAGCAATGGATAATTACCATAGATAAGATATTTATTGATTTGAGAATTAATTAAAGGGAGAAGGTTGTCAAGGAAGTTTTTAATCTCTCAAGGGATGAAAATCAGTGGTTCTCATTGACTCAAAACACTAAGGATAAGTACGAAATAATGAGTATGGAATGGAAGGATTTTATGTAACTTTTCTTGGAAAATTATCTTCCTCATGAACAACAAGCATATATGGAGAGACAATTCTTGAGTCTAAGAAAAAATAAATTAGGAACTTTTTTCTTGTATGAAGCTAAATTTACAATGTTATAAAGAACTTTTATAGACTACATACCTATTCAAAAGAGAAATATATACTATTTCATTGATGGGATTAAGAAAATCCTTTTAAGGTAACCAGAATCCCAAACATTCTCATCATATCAGAATATTATATCATACGATATAAAGACATAAAAAGAATTATCCAAGCCTTATTGATTCAACGAAAATCAATAGAAGAAGATGATGATGAAGAAAAATGGATAAGGGGAATAATAGAAAGGGGAATTTTCCAACATGTGATAATTTTGGAAAGAAACCCCTTGGTAAGTGCCTAAATAGAAAAGGAATTTTCTTTAAGTGTGGAGAAAAAGTCCATCATAATCATGATTGAAAGGTTAAGGGAGTATCCATACAAGTATAATGCTTTAACTGTAAGTATATGGGTCACTATTCCAATAAGTTCCCCAAATGTTAAGGTAACTTACCACAAAATAATCTAAGGAGAGAAGGCCAATATTATGTAGTTACTACAACTGACATGGAAGTTTATAGAAGCATGGTCAAAGGTATACTTATCATACACTCTAATATTTTGATTTGTTTTATTTTATTATGGTTCTACCCACTACTTTATATCTAAAAAAAATTTATGGGTATCACATCTCTGCGTCAATGATTAGATATTGTGTTTGTATTAAAATCTCTTAATGGTAGGATGACCACATCTCAAGTCTATAACTCCTCTCTGATAGAAGTTTATGGGATGGTTCTTCCTTTTAATCTTGTTATTCTTCCACTAGTTGAATTTAATGTAATTTTTTGTATGGGTGGATATCCTGATATAGAGTGAATAATAATTGTTGAGAAAGGGAAGTTACATTTTATTTTCCGAACCAACCTTCAATCGTCTATCAGTGCGAGGAAAAACCTAAACACTTGATGGAAATTACTTCCATAATATGGGGTTTTCTACCTATTTGTGAGGGTTATTTATCTTAGATGGCTATGGAGAAACTCAATATTTAAATTGTTCTTATTATTCAAGAATATACTGATTTATTTGTTGAATAATTTCTTAGTCTTCCCCCAAATTGTGAAGTTAAATTTTCAATAGATTTTATACCTTGTGTTGTTATTATTTCAAATAATCTATTTAGAATATCCCTAATAGAGTTATTGTAATTGAAGAAGAAAGTCTAGAATAATATAGAAAAAGGATTCATTTGGACTAGGGCTACTCCATGGGGTGAACCTATTATTTTTATTTAGAATAGAGATGGGTCAATGCATCCTTTCATTGATTATATTTAACTTAACAAGATCATAATTAAGAACAAGTATCCTCTAACCCATATAGATGATCTACTTGATCAATTATGATGATCTTTAAATTTTTTCCAAGATTGAAATTTGATCTATATATTAGTATCTAATGATAAATAAAGAGGATATAGACAATACAACCTTATGTATGAGTTATGGTGATTATGAATTTAAAGTAATTCCATTTGGAATTACCAATGCTCTTCATGTCCTGATGTATTTAATTAATAGTCTTTAGATATTACCTAGACAATTTTATGATAGATTTTTTATATTTTATTATTATATATTCAAATATTAAGGAAGATAATGAAGAATATTTGAGAATTTTGTTGAATGCTATGAGGAAAACAATTTGTATGCCAAATTTACCAAGTGTGAAATTTGAATTTAGAAAGTTTCATTCTTGGATCATATAATCTCAAGTGAGGGTATATTAGTGGATATTTTAGATACAAAATTTATTGAATGTTGTCCCAAATTAACCACATTGAATGAGATCTGTAGTTTTATTGGTTTGGCTAGATATTATCTTTGATTTGAGAAACATATCTCACGACTTCCAAATCCACTCACCAATTTAACTTAAAAGGGATCCAAGTTCCTTTGGACAGATGAATGTGAAGAAAATTTCAAATAAATGAAGAGAAGGTTAGTCAATACACATGTTATTACTCTACCCTAAAGTTGATAAGTGTTTGTAATATATATTGATGCATTATAGAATGAAATGGGTAGTTTACTAATGAAAAACGATATTATGATATCTTACGCCTCATAGAAAATGCAGGTTTCTGAAAAAATTACCCAACTCATGATTTGGAGTTAGCTAAAATAATTTTTTCATTAAATATATAGAGGAATTATATGTTTGATGAAAGGTATGCTAATAAACTGATCATAAAATCTTGAAGAATTTATTTACACATAAGGAGTATAATATATTCAATAGAAGATGATTGGAGTTGATTAAAGATTATGATTGATCAATGCATTACCACCCTGATAAAGATAACAAAGTGGAAGTTGATCTGATTCAAAAGGATTATGATTGGTTATCAATGATGAGGATAAAAAATGATCCAATGTTTTTGGATTTTCAAAGAATAGATCATAAAATCTTGAATTAATTGGAGAAATATTATCTTGAAAAAATGAGTGTTCAATAATCTAACCTAGTGAATATTAAATTGGTGTAGTGGGAATATGTTGAGATATAAAATAAGGTATGAAATGTTCCTAAGTTCATCCTTTATTTTTATGGGATTATATGGTTTTGGAACCATGTATGTGTTACATCCCTACCAAATTTGAAGGAGTTGTTGGATGACACTTCATTCCTTATTCATCCTTGAAGGATGAATATGTATAGTGATTTGAAAGAATATTTTTGGTGGGAAAACATGAAGAGAGATATTATAGATAATGTATCTCATTTCTTAGTTTGTCAGTAAGTTAAAGTTGAGATATTGAAATCTAAGGAGATGTTATAACTCATACCCATACCAGAATGGAAATGGAAAAACATAACCATAGATTTTATCATCAGACTCCCCAAAAAATAAAAAGGTCATAATGTTATTTGGGTTCTATTTTATCACTTTATGAAGTAATAACACTTCATTACTGTAATATAATATTTATATCTTGATCATATTTATTTAATATACATTAAGTAAGTGGTAATGTTGTATGGAGTACCAAATTATATTATATCTGATCTGGATATGGGGTTTAACTCAAATCTTTGGTGAATTCTTCACCTGGATTGGGATACTGAGTTAAGTTTTAGTACTTTTTACCATACTCAGATAGATTTTCAATCTGATAGAACCCCGCAATCCCTAGAGTATATGAGGATATCTTTTTCTATGGATCTAGAAGGTGGTTGGGATCGATGCCTTCCTCTAGTAGATTTTTCTTGTAGTAATAAATTTCACTCAAGTATTCAGATGGATCCTTATGAAGCCCTCTATGGGAATAAGTGTATAACTCTAATGTGTTGGGATAAAGTTATAGAAACAAAGATTTTGGGACTTCAGATATTTTAGGAAATGTCAAAGAAATAAAGAACCATTCAACAACACATCAAGTCATCTCATAGTTGATAAAAATCTATGATGATAATGATCTATAAGGTATGGAGTTTCAAGTTGGTGATAATGAGTTTCTTTGAATTTATCTATGGAATAAGGTTATGAGCTTTAGGATGAAAGGAAATATTTTCCCTAGGAATATTGGTCCCTTTAATATTCTTGACCAAGTAAGGATGGTAGCTCATCGCTTGGAACTTCCACCGAACCACAATCAAGTTCATGATATGTTCCATGCATCTCTAATAAGGAAGTACATACATTATCCTTCACATATACTAAGATTAGAGGTCATACTAAGAGATAATGATCTTTCCTACGAATAAAAATGAGTAGAGACCTTGGATCATAGAGATAAATTGCTATGTAAAACTATAATCATATGGTTAAAGTTCCCTAGAGGAATCGAAATTTTGAACAAGCTATGTGGGAAATCAAGATGTTGAAGTTATAAAGGATTTTAGAACAACTGAGAAGGGGGTGTGAATCAGTTTTTTCCTGTTTCCAAATTTCAACTTTATGAAACTTAACCCCTCTAACTCATTATAGTTTCTTTCCTATCAATGTTTAGTAAACTCAAGTGCATGCAGAAATATGAAATTAAACATGGAACATAGGATTTACAAAGTTCATCATTAGTATCAGAACCTAAATCCTTTTCCTATCCACTCATGTGGGTCTATATAAATTTACTATAATTAAACATAGAATAAAACTTTTATAAAATCTCATTATACACCTTCTATATCCTGACGAATCCTGCCAGTTTACAAAATTTTCATACAAAAATTGAGCCAAAAAAGAAAATGAGAACCAAAATTTTCTACTCCAAAAAGGTTCACCTAAACACTTGGCATGATATACTTGGGTTCGATGACCACAATCTGATGGGATAAATCAGATAGATTCAATATGATTCACCTTTACTTAATTTGTGCATGTTACAAAACTTTCTGATATGATTTTTTAACAAATATGTGCTTCTCAAACTTCTACAAAAAAATTAGTTTGATACACCTCGGTATGGTGATCAAAACTTTCTTAAATCCGATCATATGATTAAAAATTATATTCAAAAAACTTTTTTGACAAAACAGATTTAGGTCTTCAGATTTTTGTATCACTCAAAATAGTAACAAAGTATGATATACTATGCACTTCAATTTATATGTTTTCCAATTGAGAAAAGGGAGGGAAACCAATTTCAAATTCCTGATTTCCCAAATTTCAAAACATTGAATTTTTCTTCAATTTTAACATCATTTGAATACTTATCAATTCTTCTCAACTCTTCTAGAATATTCTCGAATCTTCTTGAATTCTCCACCTTACTTGATTAAGAACTTTTCAAATACTATATCCAGAAATTTATAGTTTAGAACATCTCTGACCATAACTCTATTCATCATTTTGGTTATATTGACCCAATTTGAATAAATCACATAGTTTCTCTTGAACCATTGAAAAAAAATAAAACAAAATTATTCCTCACTTTATTGATCAATGATAACTGAAAATGGTTGAATATATTATTGAAACTTTTAAATATTTTAGAAACCTATGAAGACTTTTAGGTAGAAACTTCTATAAGTCTCACATTTTATCAAATATCTCTATATGTTCATCTATTATTTAGTTTGATGACCTATCCATTAGAAAAATTAAAATTTTCTATCTTTCATCAACTCCTTCGTCTGATCAACTACTGTGGTAATGAAACTTCAACCTTCTTCATATTTTTTGGTTGATGGAAAAGGCGATATATTCCTTTGTATTTGATCAGATATTAAAATATGACATCTTAGGCCACTTCAAATTTATTTCAAATTAGCAACACCAAAAAAATCATAACTCAGAAACCACAAAGATAGACTTTCTATCAAATGAAACAATTAATTATTTGCATATGATCAAGTGTATCTGATGAATTCCATCTAATGAAACATGTCTAATAATCAAATTTTCATTTCTTAAAACTTCATCAAATTTAAACATCAAATATTTTGACAACTTCTTCATTTAATTCTTCGTGGTCTGATAGGCTATGTCTAGAAAATTTCAAATTAGGAAAATCTATAAATTCACATTTCCCTTTTCTTTTAAAAACATGATCTTGCATCATGATTTTTTAGGATCTTTAAGAATAATAAATAATCAACTAACTAATTTTATAATGTTATCCGACTTCCCATATTTTCATGTATTATAAACATATAAAACATTATGAACATGATTTACAATAACTTTAAACATTTCATCAAAATCTCAATATGATGGTCTGTGTTTGATGGATCATATGTTGGAGCATCAAATCACCATCATTTCAAAAAACAATTTAACCATATTTTCAAAAAATTATCAACAATAAGTTATAACTTTCAGCAACACATATTTCACCTGATTTACAAAATCATTATTTTATAAAAAATTAGTTATCAACAAAAATATAACTTTGTTAAAAATACATCACAAAGGATCTTTAATCTCCCCCTTTGGATTTTTTGACAACTCACATTATCAACTTTTTCATCTCATCATATTTCAACACTCAGACATTTTCAAAACTCATTTTTTTAATATTTTCCAAAATATATCATTTCTCAAAAAAGAGTTTCATGACACCACACTACTAGATAAAGTAAAGTTTTTGAAGGAATTCAATCCCTCAATGGTAAGAAAATTTTCAGACATGTTAAGACAAACTCCCCCTTATTTACATCTTTTCCTCTCACCTTTCCTTTTATCTCCCATTTTATGATACCAAAGATTCAGATTCATTTAAGTAATAAAGTTAATTCTTTCCCCATTATAGGATAAAGTTGATAAAATTATCCCCACTTTTCAACATAATCTAATGCATGGCAGAGGACGCCTTGGTGGAGGCTGAAAATAATGTTACAGCCTCAGTTATTCATATATATCCCTTAACATATATTTTGGGAAAATATCATCAATTTTATTTTTCATTGAAATATATTCTAGAAAAATATCCCACCAAAAACAATCTTTTTTATGAAGAAAAACTTAATATCAACGTGTTTGGATCACGAGTGTTGGATAGTATTTTTATATAGATCAATTACACTCTTATTATCACGAAGTGTCTTCAATGATTTTGATAAGATGAAATCATATATACATATTATTGTCATTTTATTAAGTATTTTTAATGATTTATTAGATAATAAACTTGGTATGTGTTTTTTATTACAAGAATTAGTCTTCCAAAGTTTCAAATGAGAAAATATAGAAAAGGAGAAAATTTTCCTATTACACACCGTGAAACCTCTTTACACGATGTGTAGTACAGTTTCACTAAATTCTGTAAGTCATGAAGCAATTCATGATGGAATTTGAGGAAAACTTCAAGTGGAGAATCCATTACACGATGTAATTTTTTGATACACATCTTGAAACCTTAGAACGCAATTCTCGCTCTAAAGAGAATGCTCAGAGAAAGATGAAAGTCATGAGTTCCATATACACTCATGAAAGGAGTCAAATTTTCAAACCTCAGATGAGATATGTGTAGATTAAAAATTTTAGGAGAAAACCACAAATTGACATTACACCACATAAATTCCCATTACACATCATCTAGTTTTACATCTATATATACATCATTAGGGCACCAAATTTTGGAGGCTCCGAAAGAGATTATTTTTTGTTCTTTCATTTATCTATCGTTCCCTACTACTCCCTCTAACCCAAAATTGAAATTTCATAGTTTACTTTTGTTTTTTTATTTTAATACAAGAATCCTAAGTTGTTTTTAACACTTTTCTTCATTCCTGTTTACACCATCAACTTTGTTCATCATTTTCCTAAGCACCAATCGTTGGAAAACTTTTAATTTACTCATTTTCGTTCCTATTTCAAGAAAGTAGTTTACTGAACTGTTTTTTATTCAAAATTTTAAACTTCTTTTTCTTAATAGAATGTTCAAGATGAATCATTCCATGTTTTAAAATTATTTAATCTCAACCACTCTTTTCATATTAATCATGATTTAAATTATTTATTTATCTATAATCAACTTTACAATGATTAGCTAAACCACCTAGGGTAGGGATCGAGAGTAGGGGTATCTGAACTCAGTAAATATTTAATTCTCAACTTAGTAGCTTTAAGGATTAGTTATCAAGATAAATATCAAATGTCTATCCAATTCATTCCAATATCCCTCACTATTGGATCTTTGAATGAAGGATCCTATTTTGGTTGATGTAGGATTAGGCTATGATGAATAGAATGTGACACTTTTTACCTTAGAATATAAGCTTAATGAATCATGGTTGTCACTTTATCTATACCAATAAATAGTTACCTCTTAGGTAGAACTATTTGGTTTGACCATATTCAACTAGTAACATCCTCTTGATTTGTAGCTTAAACATTATAATTCTATAAAGTTAGAATTAATATCATATTTTCTACAAAACCTGAAATTGATCTTGATCACTTTATTATTCTTGAATAAAAATCACAACTCTCTAGAAATAGTTTTCCCAAAATGAACCAAATTCGCGAGGAGTCTTATGACAATGGTTTCCATTACCAGCCCACCTCTTCGGGGGATCGACCCCTGACTATTTATATACTATTTCTCAGTAGTAAGTGAAGTTTGGGAAACAATCAAATTTAATCTGGCCAAATCCCATGAGAATTAAATGATGTGTGCAGGTGTGTCAAATTTTGGCACCATTTCCAAGGATTAAGGCTATGATTTGCATAGGAAACCTTTTGGAAAAGACCTAGGATTTCAAATCCCTTACCCTATTTCTCACTTTTTTCTTTCAAACGCCAATACGACCTTGATCTTGGGGAATATTTCATGCATCTGGGCCCTTAAAATCCTTCTAGGATCCTTAAATAACAAGAACAACTGAACTTTGAAACCAAATCTGAATGGTACATCTTTGCACATTGTCGGTAAAATATGGCTGACCAAAACAATCCAGCAGGACCCAACCCACCCAACCCACCAAACATGCTACCAATAGTTCCCAAAGAGAATATGATTCAACAAGAGTGATCTATCATGGACTATAGATTTCCATCAATTCATGGTTCTAAAAAAATAAATGTGTGTCCTCCTATATAAACACAAACATTCAAGATAAAACCTGGACACATTCACATGATCCAGAACATGGGCCAATTTAGTGGGCTTCAAAGTGAAGATCCCCACGAACACATCTCAAACTTCCTGTAAGTGTGTGATACCTTTTTCAACTAGGAAGTATCATCTGATGCAATCAGGATCTGAGTCTTTCCCTTCTACCTACAGGATATAGAGAAATATTGCCTCAAGAGTTAAGCTCTTGAGTCAATCATGACATGGGGTGATCTAGAAAAAAAGTTCCTAGAAAAATACTTCCCACCAATCTGGACTTGGAAGCCATGGAAAGACATTCAAAACTTTGCTTAGATTGATAGAGAGTCCACATGGGAAGCTTGGGATAGATTTAAGAAGCTGACGAGGAAATGCCCACACCATGGACTAGACATGTGGTCCAGCTCCAAACATTCTACCAGGGCCTCCAGCCAATCGAACACACAGTTGTCGATGTTGCAGCTGATAGCAGGATTATGTTCAAGAAAACTAAATATAGAAGAGCCATTTTAGATGAATTATCTATCAATTATAGCCTATGGAAGAGTGTTCATGGATCAAATTGGTGTGGTGTCCACCAAGTTGAAGAAAATACCCGACTAGCTGCACAAGTCAAAGCACTCATAAAGAAACCAGATTCATTCCAACTGCCTGCTACACCACCCCCTTCAGCCCATTTAATGAAGATGTAGTCATGAAAAATATGTAGTGGCCTACACTTATACCAAGACTTCAATGTAGGAATTTAAGAACAACAAAATCAAGATTGTAATTACAACAATTAAAATTAGCAAAATCCACCATTCCAATAGTAGCAATAGTACTATCAGTAGAGGTTGTCTTAGTATCCACCTCAAAACAACTAGATATATTATCAGAAGAGAAGTGGTTGAGAACCATTTCGTACCCAAGGACCACTAGGGTACCCAACCATGAACCTTATTCAAAAACCACAACAATAAGAACAACATCAACCTTTACCTCAGAGAGCACATCTGCATTTTCAGCCAGCTCAACCAAGACCTCAGTGGGAAACTTCTCCCCTAAAAAATAACTTAGAGAACCTCCTAAATACTTTGGATAAAAAATAATACCAGTGAATGACTACTTAGGATATGGAGATTCATAACCAATGAGATACCCTACATAATATCAAAATTCAGATGGGTCAGATCTTAAAGACTCTATCAGATAGAATACCAAGTACTCTACCTGGTAATACAAAGACATTCCCAAGGGAATAAGTTAAGGTTTTAGTGTGGAGAATTTGATTTTTTTTGGATTTTCAACAACCATGTGGAAGTGATGAAAGACAAACTGAGGAACCTAATAATCATTCACTAATAGAATAAGAATAAGTTGATGGGATAGCTCAAGTAATACCCCAAGAGGTATCACCCTCCAGAAACACCCAAACACTTGATCAACCAAAAGAGCCAGTCTTACTGATCCACTACCATACAAGCCACCTCTTCCTTAAAGAGAAATATAAGGCATAAAGGAGGCACAATAAAAGATTTTTTTTGTAAATTTTCAAATAATTTCATATAAATATACCCTTTGTAGACGCTATTACTCAAATGTCAGTTTATACCAAATTCCTAAAATATCTTATTTATAATAAAATGAAAATTTAATATATTGGTTATATATCACTAAATGAAGAATGATATGCTATTTTTCAACAGAAAATTCCACCAAATATGAGATACCCCAAATGTTTTTCAATTCCATGTGCTATTAGAGAGTGTAAATTTGGAAGAGCTATGTGTGATCTCAAAGTAAGTATTAACATCATATTGATGAGTGTATTTCTCAATTGGGGAATTAAAGAGCTCAAAACTACTCAATTAACACTGCAACATGTAGACTGGTTAGTAATGTACCCTAGAGAAATTCTTGAGGATGTGTCAGTCAAAGTCGACTAGTTCATCTTTCCAGTAGACTTCATAGTTTTAGACATGGAAGAAGAAGGTGACATACCCATTATCCTTGGAATACCATTCCTGGACATAGGAAATGATCTAATTGATGTAAATCAAGGGAATATAATATTTTGAGTCAGAGAAGAATAGGTAGTCTTCAACCACATAAATTATTTTAAACAATCAGATGATTCCATTGACTACAATGCCATCTCTCTTACCCAAGAGACAGTGAGGTGTAACTCCTTAATGCAGAAGAAGAGTATTATTTTTAGTAATTTAGCTTCAATAAACCCCTCAAAAGGGATTCTTTCCCACAATTCATACCCTCAATCATTTATCCAAAAACACTACAGTTGGAGATTCTACCCAGTACTCTTAAGTATTCATACTTAAGAGCATAAAACTTTATTCCAATAACCATTAGATCTAAACTATCTCAGTTACAAGAGGAAAAATTGGTGTATGTCTTGAAAATACACAAGAAATAAACTTTCTGGGGAGTGGATGACATTAAAGGAATCATTCCTACTTCATGTACCCACAAAAGTTTGCTTGACGAAGGTGAAAACTCCAAACACCTCAAAGGCGGCTCTCACCACTAATGAAGGAAGTTATTAAAATGGAATTACTAAAACTTATAGATGATGGAATAATCCTTTCAATATAAAATATTGAGTGGGTGATCCCACTACATGTAGTTCCCAAGAAATGTGATCTCATAGTAGAAAAAACTGATGAAAATGAATTGATCTCAACATGCACCATCACTAGAAGGAGAGTTTGTGTAGATTACAAAAAATTAAACTCAGAAACATAGAAAGATAATTTTTTTTCCATTTATGGATCAAATGTTGGAAGGAATAGAAGGAAATGAATTCTATTATTTCCTAGATGGTTATTTAAGATATAATCATATTGCAGTCAACCTAGTTGATTACTCGAAAACCACATTCACATGTCCATTTGGCACTTTTACCTATAGGTTCATTTCATTCAGTATCTATAATGTACCCAAAAAAATTCAAATATGCATGATGCATATATTCCATGTTATGGTAGAGGAATTATTATAAATATTCATGGATGAATTTTCATTTTTTGGAAGATCTTTCAAAGCATTTCTAAGAAATGCTGAGTTAGTCCTGCAATGATATGAAGGGAAATATGTAATGTTAAACTGGGAAAAATGTCACATTATGGTCTAAGGAGGCACGGTCCAATGTCATATAAATTCAAAATATTACATATAATTTGATCTTGCTAAGATAATGGTCATCAAATATTTACCTGAACATTCAACAATCAAGGGTATAAATAGATTTCTAGGCCATGCTAGATTCTACAGGAGATTTGTGAATGATTTTTCAAAATTTACCCACCCTATAATGCAACTATTTTCAAAAGACATTCCATTTTAATTCACTGAAGAATTTTTGGAGGCATTCAATACTTTAAAGAAAAGCCTAATAACATCCCCTGTAATAATTTCCCCTGATTGGGAAAAGGAATTTGAATTGATGTGTGATGCCAATAACTTTGTTTTTGGTGCTATTTTTGGACAAAAATTCAGTAACATATTCAATTATATCTATTATTACATCTACACACTAAATGAATCTCAATTCAACTGTATAACTATATAGAAAGAGCTCTTAGCAGTTGTGTATTCTTTTGAAAAAATCGATTCTTATTTAATCTTATCCTAGGTGATTGTGCACACCGATCATGCTGCCCTCAAGTATTTAATGAAAAAAAGAATGAAAAGACAAGGAAGATAAGGTGGATCCTCCTACTCCAAGAATTTTATAGTTTCATAAAATATACAAAAGGGATGGAAAATTTGATTGGTGATCATCTATCCTGGATTCCTCTTCCACTCATCAAGATGACGACAATTTTGACATCAAAGTCGATTATCCTAATGAAAAAAATTTCAACATTAAAGTACAATTGTGGTTTTATTATATTTTAATTTATCTTCTCATATGATTTCTTCACCAAGATCTCTCTTAACAGTAAAAAAGAAGATTTTTATCTGAAGAAATGCATTACTACTGGGTTGAACCACTCCTGTTCAAGCGTTGCACTGATGGCTTATTGTGATGTTGCATTCATGAAAATGAAATCCCAAATGTGATAGAAATGTGTCATGCATAACCTACTGGAGGGAATAATGGACCCAAGAACACCATAGAAAATATTCTACAAAGTGGAATTTTCTATCCCATGCAACGCCAAGATGCACAATTTTTTTTTCAAATCTATTATAGGTGCCAACGAACTAAAACCATTAGAAAATAAATTAAATACCCAAAAACCCAATCATGGAAGTGGAAATATTCGATGTATGGGGTATAGATTTCATGGGACTATTTCCCAATTCACATGAAAAGTTTTATATTCTTGTTATCATTGACTACGTCAAAAATAGGGTAGAAACTAAAGCCACGTTACATGACACAACACAAGTGGTCATGAATTTTCTAAAATATAATGTGTTCCCAAGATTTGGATTTCCTATATTACTCATTAGTGATCAAGAAACACATTTTACCAATCAAGCTATTAAAGTATTTCTAGAAAAATATGAAATCTGTTATAATATAGGAACTCCCTACCACCCACAAACAAGTTGGCAAGTTGAATTGTCAAATATGGAAATCAAAAAAATCCTAAAGAAGATAGTAAACACAAGTCGTAGTGACAAGATTTGGACATTATATAATGCACTATGGGAATACCACATAGCGTACAAAACACCCATTGGTACCCCACATTTTAGATTGGTTTATAGAAATATTTCCATCTACTAGTTAAACTAGAAAATCACTTGTACTGGGAAATTAAGAAGCTAAATTTGGATTTTCAAAAAGATGGAGAATATCGGATGCTATAGGTGGATGAATTGGAAAAAATCAGAAAAAAATTCTTACGAAAATGTGAAGATATACAAAGAGAAAACAAAGAAATGGTAGAATCAACACATTGCAAGAAACATATTTATCCTAGGAAATAAGTTTCTTTTATTCAACTCAATATTAAAATTGTTCCCCGGGAAGATGAAATCTAGACTGTACTTACCCTTCAAAGTCATTCAAGTTTTTTCCTATGGGACCACTGAAATTCAGAAAGAAGGTGGACCACCTTTCAAAGTTTATGGTCAAAAGTTAAAAATCTATCAATTACCCTTTCATTAAGGATGTTTCATCAGCTTGAAATTCATCTGAGCCTTAAAGTATCATTCTCTCGATGTTAATAGAAGTACTGACTAGGAGGAACCCCATTTTTGGTCTTATCGGACTAGATTAGGTTATAATAATTATTATGAAATATTAGGACATTCCTAGAGAAAAAGGACAATGTTTTAACCAAATAAAATAAAAAAAATTCAATTACACGTTGTGTAACCCTTTTACATGATGTGTACCTTTTCTATAAAAATTTCAACAAACCTAGAATTCCACAAAGTGAAACATAGTTACACGTCGTGTAATCCCTTGGGTCAGTTTTAAAAAAAAGATAGGTCGTGAACATAGGGTTCACAGACTGACCCCCCATCTCTCTCCCACAACACTCACCTACATCATTATTCTCCCCCCAAACCCTCCTCTTTTCCTCCCTCCTCTATTGACTGCAAAACCCCAACCCCCTCTCACCTGAACCCCTTCTCCCTTTTGGCCTAAAACCCCCATTCCCCTCACTCCCTATCGGTTATGACCCCCCCTCCCCTTCTCCCTCTCAGGCATGAACCCCCCTTCCATTTCCTCCTCCCTCCAAGGTTGTGAAACCACCCCTCCAACCTACACCCGGTATGGAACGAACCAAAAAAATGCAAACTGCACCTTCAGAGTCGATGCTGAACCATGACAATCAACCACCAACGAAACTTCCATGAGGTAATGAACCTCCCACACCCTCACCCCCTTAAGTGGCATCTCCCTCACCTCCCGCTATATCCTCTACCAAACCTGATACTCAAAACTAATCCCATACTTGCTTTGGTGAATCATTTGGGGATGAAAACCTCCATTTTCACCCCATTTTACAATTATCAAACATGAAGAATAATTTTATCCTAAACCAAATGTAGGTGAAGCCAATAAGGATGAAAAAACCCTTAACATGGTCATTCTTTCCTTCCTGCACATCAATGATGAGATCCTCAAGCACCTTTACTGATTCCATATTTCACGCATCGTTGATGTACATGTGAAGACATACTGAGAGCTCTTCCTAGAGTTTCTATATTTTTTCAAGATAGTCGTGGATATCCTACATTTTTTTCTGGATGGCTAACTGCATAAGCTCTCATTTTTCAAATTAGGTATCGACCAAGGTATCTACATAGAGAAGTTTTCTATGTTTGAGATATTTCTGATGCTTCAACTCGAACCTCCCTAGTCTGATTTGAGGCTACTATGGTAGATGATCACATGGTATTATCAGACAGTGCATGACCCATGGATTACCCAATCCACTGAGAAATGTAGACTAGGACTTAGGATCCTCCATAGAGCCTTTACCCATGCATGGTTTTCATGGTAAGAATCTTTTTGGAGTGTGATCCAGGTCAACGTTCTCATTTTGGAATTAGCCATGGGAAGACCATCCATGAACATGGCTTCACAGTTCACCTATTACTACCTGGCTTATGTACAATATACCAAAGTTACACCGATGGGTGGCTTTTTCATCACCCAGTTATCTAGCCATCTCATTGTGTTTGATGTTGATCTTCCCCTCACATCCTTTAGACCAAGGGAGGACTTTTATTTTATGATGCTTCATAAGATGTAGCTCTTATTTTGGGATGATGATACTTATCGATGGGAACCAAGAGTCCATTTGGAAGCTAACGCAGCACCAGAGGCACTTCCAGTAGGATCTTCACCTTCTCCACCCACCACTTCCCCTCCAGCACCTACCCCCTGTCCTTTAATCTATTACCACTGTATCCACTACTTCTCCACCCACCCATCCCACCTCAATAGATCTCTGGGCCATACATCTTTGCATCTTGTAGAATATGCGATGGATCTCTGCCCATCTGCACCTCCCCTTTTCCCAGATTTCCTATTTTACCACCACTCTACCACCCTCTTCTCCCATAAAATCTTAGACACCACCAACACATATTGTACCCTCCTTGTATACCACTCCATACCCACCCACAACCTAGACTAAACTGCCTTCAGAGCTCTTTAACCCTTCTTCCTAGTTGGAGTACCTCGTAGAGCAAGCCTGGAGGGGAAAGGGGTCGGCCATGTCCCCATCCACCAGGTTCCATTTATTGATCCATCTGCAAGACACTTGACCCCAGATAGGATCGATACCTCTCCAGCACCTACCCCATCACATCTTCTCATCACCATGACTCTACTCTCAGTAGAAGAACCACCAACCCCTGCTGCCATCACTTTCACTGACCAAGCTGGATAACTACCACCACCACCTAATCATGAGTGGATGTTGGAGGAGAATTTTGAATCCATAAGATTATCTTAGTTAGCTATTATGCTCTATTTTTTTTAAACTTTCATATCAAGGATGGATTTTTCTTATTTTAGTCTGTGTATCCCATCATTTTGTACTGCTACACTTATATAGATATATATGGGAACCTATTTTACCGTATTTTACTTGGATTAATTTTCATATATTTAAATTTTATATTAGCCATGTCTAGCTCCTAAATTTAATATTTGGTATTCAATGCAACTATACCACCATCTATCATTGTTCGACAAGTGACTCAGTGTGTGGTCGAGATCAAAAGTGAGCTTCTGGAACTCTCACTAGAGATTCATGCATAGAAGCCACCACCATGAGCTAGGATGACCTTACTTCCACATTTTATTCATGCTCACAAATATCCTAAAGTTATCAATCCTGTCAAAATACCACGTGAGATTGATAATACTAACACGAGTAGCTACAGATAAAATAGGAGGCACTAAGCCTATAGATAAAGCTGAATGATACTCTAGTCCATCCATCTGGCTAAAGACGAAATTTGTTAGCGATATATGGGAGGAAACCAAATTTTCACCTATTTTATCATTTTAGTCTTCTTGATGATTTTATTTCTAGAGTCTTTAATTTTATCATGAATCACTTTCAACTTTATTGTATAACCTAGCCTATATATAAATAAAATGTGTTTCATTACTAATCATATTGTGAACCTGCCTGTATTTATTCTTTTCTATTATTTCAACCATGTTGACTAATGATTTATCCAGTATAGGATTTTTATTTCTAACCCATTTTTTAGGTATCCCAAATTTAAATTCACGATATCTCGTGTTTCCTTATGGCATGTTATTTATTATAAGGAGCTCTTGATTCCCCTAGACTTTAATTATTCAATTTCCATTTCATTTTTTGAGATTTATTAACCATTACACTCCCACATACTTCCATAGAAAGTGATGACATTGTCTCCTTCTATGTGTGGGGGAGTTTTTCATGAATTTCACTTTCAATACACTGGAATATTTTCCTATTCTCATCTTTCAATGAGACATTTTTCAAATTATAAGCATGATTTATACCTAAAAATCAGTTTATCCATTTAAATAAAAGAAAATGTTAAGTTGAAAATTATTGGAAATTCATTTTTTACCTCTGTTTAGATTTTTAAAATGATTTATGATATTATTGATTTAATTAAAATTTAACATTTTTGAAATTATGGTTAAACGAATTATTACTTGGTTTTATACCCTTAGTGATTTTTAATTCTTATTTTTTATCATTCCCAATAGGATTCTGAGCCTACAATTACATATTCTTTTCTAAGAATATTTCCTGTGTGGCTCTTAGGATATGTAAACCTATCAGAACTTTCATCGAGATCTTATTGAGGCTATGACTAAACAAATACAATTTTAAAATGATTTAGGCAATCATTTTTGAGCTACTTTTTCTGAGACCCACCTTACAACATTCCCTAATTAAGCCCATAGTTTCCATGAATATCCTTTTAGGATGCAACTATTCCAAGATGATTATCCCTTCTAACCCTACACATTGTATAATGCTTGAATTTACTTTGAACAAGTATGGGGGAATCTTTCAATTAGCATGAGATTATTCTACTGTGGAGTTGTATTGTGTTTCTCATCATACCATTTGATTGTGATCCATATTTACTTTGTAGCATTTCACATTTATCATGTTCCTTAAAAATAAAAAATAATTTGACTTGGTTTGTGTATTAAGAATGTAATAAATCACCATTTCCATACTGATGAATCCCCTAAAGGATCATATGTGGATAGGGGGTGGATGTGACATATATCCTAGACATTACTTTTAAAAAATAAAAAAAGGAATAGGGTGCCATTCTTGCACTTACTTGATATATACAGGGATCTAACTTGAGATGTTAGAAGCGTGGACTTTATTATCTATGGAGAAGTCATTTTATTACACTTGTAATGAAATTCATGCATTATAATCCAAATCCTAACCTCGTTTTTCATCCAATTTTTCACTGATTACTTACCAAACCACAGCCTTAGAGTCACTAGAACATTTTTTCTAAAGCCATCATGATTAATTTTTGTATTTTTCTTTACAAAGTGGAGATGATAGAACCAATTTAGGCCTATGGTTAGGATCATGTACTCTAGGTATGAGTATAACTCCATTTTCATTTCACCCTGAGTGATGAGAGAGATTCATTGTGTGGTAAATTGAAAATGGGTGTAGAATTCAAGGAAAAGTTATGGAATTATGCTTAAAAGAATAAGAATTTATTCAAAGAACTGAGTTATGAGGCATGACTGATTTTATATGCAGGGATGATTCTGGAGACTGACCTTTTCTACTTACACTTAGTTTTATATACCTAGATATAATGAGTATTTTCTATATTAAAAATCTCTTAACTATTTGAAATCCTTGTTGAGATCTTTTTGTTATAGGAAAAGAAATTGTTCAAGTGTGGGGAAATTTTATAATATGAAATCATATATACATATTATTATCATTTGATTAAGGATTTTCAATGATTTATCTAATAATGAACTTGGTATGTGTTGTTTATTCAAGGAATTATGATTCAAAAGATTCAAAGGAAAAATTACATAAAAGGGTAAATTTTTCCTATTACATGTCATGAAACCTCTTTACACGACGTGTAGTAGAGTTTCACAGTATGCTACAAGTCATGAAGAAATTCATGATAGAAGTTATAGAAAACATCAAGTGGGGAATCCATTACACAACATAATTTTCTAATATACAACATGAAACCTTGGAACACAATTCCCGCTTCAAAGATAAAGCTCAAAATAAGATGCAAGTTGTGAGTTCCAGATACACGTCGTGAAAGGAGTTAAATTTTCAAATCTCAGGTGAGATACACATGAGATATGCATAGATTAAAAAATCATGGAGAAAACTTTGGATTGTAATTATACAATGTGAATTCCTATTCAACATCATTTAATTTTCTATCTAAATATACAGCAGTAGAGCACCAGATTTTGACGGCTCCAGAGCATAATTTTTTTTCATTTCATTCCTCCCTCATTCCCTACTAATCCCGCTACCCCAAAGTCGAAATTGTCTAGTTTCCTTTTATTTTTTACTTTAAATGCATTGGGAGTTATTTTTGACACTTTTAATAATTCTTTTTTTAAACCATAAACTAGGTTTATTGTTGTTCTGAGCACCAATCATCGACTAACTTTTTCTACACTCATTTTCGTTCCTATTTTAAGTAAGTAGTTTTCTAAACTATTATTGATTCAAGATTTTAAACTGCTTACTCTTAATTGAATGTTCAAGTTGAATCATTGCATGTTTGCCTATTATTTAATCTCAATATTTCTTAGCATATCAAGCATGATTTCAATTATTTATTTATCTATAATCAACTTTATATTGAGTTTTTAAACCACCTATGGTAGGGATCAAGAATAAGGGTATCCAAAATCAATAAATCATTAATTATCAACTTGGTAACCTTAAGGATTAGTAATCAAGATAAATAAAAATGGTCCATCTAATTCATTCAAAAATCCCTGACCACATGACATTTAAATGAAGGAATCTATTTTGGTTGAAGTAGGATTAGGCTATAATCAATAGCCCGAGACAATTTCTTCCTTAGAACCTAGGCTCAATGCATCTAGGTTGTCACTATATCCAGACCAAGGAATAGTTACCTGTTATGTAGAACTAGTTGGTTTGACTATAGTCAACTTGTAACTTCTGCTTGATTCACATCTTAATCCTCCTGATCCAACCAAGTTATAATCAAGATCATCTTTTCTAAAGAACCCCAAAATTTATCTTGATCCCTTCCCTATTCTTGAATTCAAACCTAAAATCTCTAGCAATAGTTTTCCCAAACTGAATTTGTTTTTTGAGGAATCCTATGCCAAAGGGTTCCAAGACAAAGGTTTCCATTTCTAGCTCAACTCCCCAGGGGATCAAACTCAGACTATTGTTATACTACACCTTAGTGGTAAGTAAAGTTTTGGAAATAATTAAATCTAATCTGAATATAGCCTGCATGAATTAAATGACACGTATAGGTGTGTTTGGTTTCTAAACCTAAAATTTCAAATATTTAAACTAAAATTTCATCCACAACATTTGAGTAAAATCATGGGTAGATTCAACATATTATGATTATCATGTGATAAAAGTTACTAAACATTGTTTTTTACTATTCCAACTCACACAACATTCTCCTAAGAAAAATGTTCCTCTGTAAGTTGATTTATCGTCATTGAAATCTCCAGCCTAATCAGCATCAGTATAGCCATGAATGTTTATTTTAAAACTTATTTTATATAAAATACCATATGAATCTTTTCCTTTTACATATATCATAATTATATTTTCTTCCAACATATGAGATTATTTTGGATTACTTTGATACATGGAACACAAGGTTACAACATAAACAATATTAGGTATTGAAGTTGTAAGGTAAAAAAATTCCAATCAAATTTTGAAAATATTTCTGATTCACACTTTTCCTAGATTCATCTTTACTTATATTCATTCCATCTAAAATAGGATTAGAAAATAATTTAGATTCTTCCAAACCAAAATTTTTCAACAATTCCCTGGAATACTTTTCCTTAGAAAAAATGTATTTTTCTTTTTGAACATGTAAACCAAGTAAGAAAGTTACTTCTCCTAACAATGAAAATTTTAAATTCTTCTTCATTTATTCAAAAAAATTTTTACAAATATCTTCTTTATCATTAGATAAAATTATAACATTCACATAAACAATTGCAATCAGTGTGTATGAATCCACATCTTTAACATACAATTTTATATTGAACTTTCCTTTAGAATAATTAAAATTTTTTAAAAATATATCAATTTTGAAATAATAATAATTTGGAGCTTGTTTCAACCAATAAAAGTATTTATTAAATTTTAATACTTTACTTTCATCATCATAAAGTATAAAACCACAAGGTTTCTCATTGTAAAATTCTTCTTCAATCTCACCATTAAGGTAGGCCTACTTTATATCCATCTTATGAAAATTGTAATTATGATGTGCGTCCACTAACAGAAAAATTATAATATATTCTAATCTTAAAAATGGAGAAAAAAATTCTTCAAAATCCACAACTCCACCCATGAAAAGCCTTTATAAACAAATATTTCTTTATTTATTGAAATTTCACAATGTTCATTTAAATTGTTTTTTATACACCTATTTTGTTACAATAAATTTTTTTATTTTCTAGATGTGGAACAAGTTCCCAAGTGACACTTGAGTCAATCTAATCCAACACTCCATTCATTTAATAAAACCATTCTTTGTGTTTAATTACTTCTAAAACTATTTTTGGTTCAATTTATGAAATTAGTGAGGTCTTATTTTCTAATATTAAACTTCTTCTTTTTTTAAATAGATATTTTTGATTTCTAATAATATTTCTTGTTTCAAAGTGTTTTTTTAATGTATTTAATTTCAAAATTTATCTTCCAGTTTCACTTTCCCCATCACACAATTCTTCCAAGTCTTAATATATCTATTTTAACACACTTTAATTCTCATTAGAAATATTCTGTTTTTATTCCCCAATATTCTAAAAAAATTAAAGAATTTTGATTTTCAATAACTTTCACATTGAAAGGCACTATCTTGGGTACTATCAAATGACGTTCAATTTGGGTTATTTAGTTGCAGTAGTGTGGCTGACCTAGGTCATCACTCAAAGAGGCAGTAATTAAAACAACTTAATAAATGTATTTTGAAAATAAAATTAAATAACTCAAACACAATAATATAAAGGATGGGGAGTTATCTTTTATAAAACTAGAATAATTTTTCTAGAGGAAGGTTTCATTTTTTCATTTTTATTTTTGAAATGGAGTTCGATTAGAAACACACAACAAGAAGATGTTTTTTAGAAAATATTTTAAAATGCGTAATCGATCTAACTCTACCTCTTCACTTAATTATTAATCATTATCATTTAAATTAATAACTAGTTAATTATTATCCCTTAATTTTTTAACCATCCCACCCTACAGGAGTTAACATAACAACAAAGATGAAATGAATAAAACCCGAGGTTAGCTTTGGAAAATACAATCATAGAACCCTTATTTGATTGATATTATAATTCTAGATTATGGTTAGTGGTATATTAGGGCACATAACCACTTTTAAAATTATGATTAAGTGATATTATGGATTTTTTTAACTCTACAAATTTATCTTGTGTGGTCTTGTTTTACCAATTATGCTTGCACTCTCGAAATTAACACAAATTCCCAACCTTATGTGTTTTTATGTTAATTGTTCAATTGATTACTTAGTTTCTTCTAATTTAAAAACTCAATACATATATCATATTAAGTGAATTATAGTATCTCATTGATTCTAAATAAATTAATGAAGAAGTTTATAAGTAAATCGATTACTAAAAAGAACTAATCTTTCATGGGTGGCGTAGTCATCATATAACCGAATTGCATTTGAAAAGGTTTAGAAAGGGTATAACCTAATATCATTTATACTATTTGATTTCCATACCAAATAGGAAGATTAAGAGAGGAAGAAAATTTAAAATAATAGAAGAAATTGGATAAATAAATAAGGAACTAATAAGTTTATTACACAAAGGAAAATATTACAACATGAGAAGGAGAGAAAGGCTTTGGAAAAGGGATCCTTGCTTCAAGAGATACCCATAAGAGTATAGAAAGTCCCAAAAATTCTAAGGTGATGAGAGGACTCATCTGGAACTCCAAAATTGCAACAATTCACTCCTTGGTCTAACTTGAAAATATGGTTCCCAAGGTGTCAATTTATAGCCAAAATGGGAAGTGGTTTTCGGCACCCAGATTTCAAGATACCACTTGTTTCTCGGTTTGGGGTTGGTAAATGGCCTTATCTCAACTTGGAAAAAAGAGAAAAGTTGTATTTCAGCATCTTGAATGTCTCCATGTCGAATTTTTCTACCAATAGAGTATTATAGTGTGAGATATGGCTGAAATACAAAACCAAATCTTTGACTTCTTGAGTTAACATAACCACAAAAATGAAATGAATTAAACCTGAGGCTAAATTCAGAACATACAATCATAGAAACCTAATTTGATTGATGTTATAATTCTAGATTATGGTCAGTGGTATGTTAGGTCACATATCCACTCTAAAAATGAGGATGAATTGATCTTATGGATTTTATTTTATCTCTAAAAATTTATCATATGTGGTCTTATTTTAACGATTAAGTTTTCACTCTCACAATTTACACAATTCCCGACCTCACGTGTTTTTGTGTTAATTGTTCAATTTATTACTTAGTTTATTCTAATTTAAAAACTCAATTCATATATAATATTAATTGAATTATAGTATCTAATTGATTCAAAATAAATTAATGAAGAATATTATAGGTAGATCTATTACTAAAAAGAACAACTCTTCTATGGGAGATGTAGTCATCGTAGAAATGAATTGCATTTGTAAAGGTTTAGAAAGGGTATAATCCAATATCTTTTCTACTCTTTGATTTCCATCCCAAAGAGGAATATTAAGAAAAGAATAAAATTGAAAATAATGGAATAAATTAATGAAATAAAATATGAACTATGATGTTTATTACATAAAGGAAAATATTACAACATGAGAAGGAGATGAAGGCTTTGACAAAGGGATCCTTGTTTCAAGAGCTCCCCCTATGAGTATAAGAATTTCTAGAACCTCTAAGGTGATGAGAGGACCCATCTAGAACTCTAAAATGGCATCACTTCACTCCTTAGTCAAACTTACAAATGAGGTGCCCATGGTGTCAATTTATATCCAAAATGTGAAGTGGTTTTGGGAACCCATATTTCGAGATACCACTTGTTTATCAGTTTTGGATTGGTAAATGGCCTTATCTTGACTTGGAACAAAGAAAAAAGTTATAGGATAGCATCTTGAATGTCTCCATGTCAAATTTGTCTACAAATGGAGTATTATAGCATTAGATATGGCCAAAATATAGAACCAAATCTTTCACTTCTTGAGTTAACATAACTAGAAAGATGAAATGAATTAAACCCTTGGCTAGATTCGAAACATACAATCATAGAAACCTTTTTTATTGATGTTATAATTATAGCTTATGGTCAGTTGTATATTAGGGAACATATCCACTTTAGAAATGGGGATGAATTGAGCTTAGGGATTTTATTTTAACTCTACAAATTTATCATGTCTGGTCTTTTTTTACTGATTAAGTTTTCACTCTCACAACTTACACAAATTCCCGACATCGCGTGTTGTTGATTTAATTGTTCAATTTCTTACTTAGTTTCTTCTAATTTAAAAACTCAATTGATAAATCATATTAAGTGAATTACAATATCTCATTGATTCAAAATAAATTAATTAATAAGGTTAGAGTTAAATCAATTATTAAAAATAACTACTCTTCCATGGGCGGCGTAGTCATCGTAGAAAAAAATTGCATTTGCAAAGGTTTAGAAAGGTTATAACCCAATTTCATTTCAACTTTTTGATTTATATCAGAAATATGAAGATTAATAGAAGAATAAAATTTAATATAATAGAATAAATGGAAGGAATAAAATAGGAACTAAGAATTTTATTACACAAAGGAAAATATTAAATCCTGATAAGGAGAGGAAGGCTTTGACGAAGGGATCCTTGCTTCAAGAGCACCCCCTATGAGTATAGGACGTTCAAGAACCTCCAAGGTGATGAAAGGACTCATCTAGAACTCCAAAATGGAAGCACTTCACTCCTTGGTTGAACTTTCAAATGAGGTACTCAAGGTGTCAATTTATAGCCAAAATGGGAAGTGGTTTTGTGTACCAATATTTGGAGATACCACTTGTTTCTCAGTTGTGGGTTGGTAAATGGCCTTATCTCGACTTGGAAAAAAGAGAGAAGTTATAGGCCAGCATATTGAATGTCTCCATGTAAAACTCATCTTCCAATAGAGTATTATAGCTTAATATGTGGCCAAAATACAGAACCCAATCTTTGACTTTGTGAGTTAACATAACCACAAAGATGAAATGAATTAAACCTAAGGCTAACTTTGGAACATACAATCATTGCACCCTGCTTTGATTGATGTTCTAAGTCTAGATTATGTTCAGTGGTCTTTTAGGTCACATATCCACTCAGGAAAATGAGTATGAATTGATATTAGGGATTATACTTGAACTCTACAAATTTATCATGTGTGGTCTGGTTTTATCGATTAAGTTTTCACTCACACAATTTACACAAATTCTCGACCACACGGGTTTTTATGTTAATTGTTCAATTGAATAAGTAGTTTCTTCTAATTTAAAAACCCAATTCTTAGATCCTATTAAGTGAATTATAGTAGGTTATTTATTCAAAATAAATTAATGAAAAAGGTTAAAGGTAGATCGATTAATAAAAATAACTACTCTTCTATGGGCGGTGTAGTCATCGTAGAAAAGAATTGCATTTGTAAAGTTTTAGAAAGGGTATAACCCAATATCGTTTATACTCTTTGATTTCCATCCCAAATAGAAAGATTAGGATAAGAAGAAAATTTAAAATAACATAAGAAATAGAATAAATAAAATAGGAACTAAGAAGTTTATTACACAAAGGTAGATATTATAACATGATAAGGATAGGAAGGATTTGACGAAGTGATGATTTCTTCAAGATCCCCCCTATGAGTATAGGAAGTTTGAGAACATCCAAGGTGATGACATGACTCATCTAAAACTCCAAAATGGAACCACTTGACTCCTTGTTTTAACTTTAAAATGAGGTTCCCAAGGTTTCAATTTATAGCCAAAATGGAAGTGGTTTTGGGCACCCAGATTTCAAGATACCAATTATTTCTCAGTTTTAGGTTGGTAAATGGCCTTATCTCGACTTGGAAAAAAAAGAAAAGTTATAGGAAATCATCTTGAATGTCTCCATGTTAAAGTTTTCTTCCAATGTAGTATTATATAGTGAGATATGGCCAAAATACAGAACTAAATCTTTGACTTTGTGAGTTAACATAACCATAAAGATGAAATGAAGTAAACCTGAGGCTAGCTTCAGAACATAAAATTATATCACCCTGCATTGAATGATGTTCTAAGTCTAGCATATGGTAAGTGGTATATTAGGAAACATATACACACTGAAAATAAGGATGAATTGAGATTAGGGATTGTATTTGAACTCTAAACATTTTTCTTGTGTTGTATTGTTTTATCGATTAAGTTTTTACTCTCGCAATTTACACAAATTCTGGACTTCACATGGTTTTTTGTTAATTGATCCATTGCATAATTAGTTTCTTCTAATTTAAATACAAAATTTGTAGATAATATTAAGTGAATTATAATAACTCATTTATTTAAAATAAATTAATGAAGAAGTTTTTAGGTATATCAATTACTTAAAATAACTACTCTTCTATGGGGGACATATTCATCGTAGAAACGAATTGCATTTGCAAAGGTTTAGAAAGGGTATAACCCAATCTGGTTTCTACTTTTTTATTTCCATTCCAAAGAAGAATATTAATATTAGAAAAAAATTGAAAATAATAGAAGAAATTTAAGGAATAAAATATGAATTAAGAAGTATATTACACAAAGGAAAATATTACAAGTTGAGAAGGAGAGTAAGGCTTTGACGAAGGGATCCTTGCTTCAAGGGCTCCCCATATGATTCTAGGAAGTTCCAAAACCTCCAAGGTGATAAGATGATAGATATAGAACTATATAATGGCAGAACTTCACTCCTTGGTCTAGCTTTCAACTAAGGTTCCCAAGGTGTCAATTTATATCCAAAATGGGAAGTGATTTTGGGTTCCCAGATTTCAAGATACCACTTGTTTCCCAATTTTGGGTTGGTAAATGGCCTTATATTGACATCGAAAAAAGAGAAATGTTATAGGAAATCATCTTGAATGTCTCCATGTAAAATTTTTCTACTAATGTATTATTATAGCACGAGATATGGCAGAAATACAGAACCACATCTTTGACTTCGTGAGTTAACATAATGACAAATATGAAATGAATTAAACCTGAAGCTAGATTCAGAACATAAAATAATAGAACCCTACTTTAATTCATGTTATAAGTCTAGATTATGGTTAGTGGTATATTAGGGCACATATCCCCTCTATAAATGAGTATTAATTGATCTTAGGTATTATATTTGAACTCTAAAAATTTATCTTGTGTGGTCTTGGTTTACCGATTAAGTTTGCACTCTCAAAATTTACACAAATTCCCATCCTCATGAATTTTTGTGTTAATTGTTCAATTGATTACTTATTTTCTTAAAATTTAAAAGTCAATTCATAGATCACATTAAGTTAATTATAGTATCTCATTTATTCAAAATAAATTAATGAAAAAGGTTAGGGGTAGATTGATTACTAAAATGAACTACTCTTCCATGGGCGGCGTAGTTAACGTAGAAATGAATTGAATTTGTAAAGGTTTAGAACGGGTATAACCCGATCTCGTTTCTACTCTTTAATTTACAGCCCAAAGAGGAATATTAATAAAAGAATAAAATTGAAAATAATAGAATAAATGGAATAAATAAATGAGGAACTAAGAGGTTTATTACACAAAGGGAAATATTACAACCTGAGAAGGAGAGGAAGGCTTTGACTAATGTATCCTTGCTTCAAGAGCTCCCCCTATGAATATAGGAAGTTTTAGAACCTCCAAGGTGATGAGAGGACTCATCTGGAACTCCAAAATGGAAACACTTCACTCCTTGGTCAAACTTTCAAATGAGGTGCCCAAGGGGTCAATTTATTTCAAAAATAGGAAGTGGTTTTGGGAACCCAGATTTCGAGATACCACTTGTTTCTCAGTTTTGGGTTGGAAAATGGCCTTATCTCTACTTAGAAAAAAGATAAAAGTTTTAGGTCATTATCTTGAATGTATTCATTTTAAATTTTTCTTCCAACGGATTATTACAGTGTAAGATATTTCTGAAATACAGAACCAAATCTTTGACTTAGTGAGTTAACATAACCACAAAGATGAAATGAATTAAACCCAAGGATACCTTTGGAACATACAATCATTTCACCCTAATTTGATTTATGTTATTAGTCTAGATTATTGTCATTGGTATATTAGGGAACATATCCACTATGGAAGTGAGGATGAATTGAGCATAGGGATTTTATTTGAACTCTAAAATTTGTTATGTGTGGTCTTGTTTTACCAATTTAGTTTTCTCTCTCACAATTTACACAAATTTCTAACCTCGTGTGTTTTTGTCTTAATTGTTCAATTTCTTAATTAGTTTATTATAATTTAAAAACTCAATTCATAGATCATATTAAGTGAATTTTAGTAGCTCATTGATTTAAAATAAATTAACAAATAAGGTTAGAGATAGATCGATTACTAAAAAGAACTACTCTTCTATTGATGGTGTAGTCATCGTAGAAACGAATTGAATTTGAAAAGATTTAGAAAGGGTATAACAGAATCTCGCTTCTAATCTTTGATTTACATCCCAAATAGTAAGATAAAGAGAATAATAAAATTGAAAATAACAGAATAAATAGAAGAAATAAAAGAGGAAATAAGAATTTTATTACACAAAGGAAAATATTACAACATGAGAAGGAGAGGAAGGCTTTGATTAAAATATCCTTCTTTCAAGAGCTCCCCCTATGAGTATAGAAAGTTACAGAACCTCCAAGGTGATGAGAGGAATCCTCTAGAACTACAAAATGATAGCAATTCACTCCTTATTCAAACTTGAAAATTAGGTGCCCAATGTGTTAATTTATAGCCAAAAGGGGATGTGGTTTTGGGAACCCATATTTCTAGATACCACTTGTTTCTCAGGTTTGGGTTGGTAAATAGCCTTATCTCAACTTGGAAAAAAGAGAAAACTTGTATTTATGAATCTTTTATGTTTCCATGTCAAATTTAGAGGTCAGTGGAATATTACAGCATGAGATATGGCTGAAATGCATAACCAAATCTTTGACTTTGTGTAGATTTTTTCCCTTGTATAGATTGCTTCATATGGCCCCATTTATTGATTAATTGGACTTCGGTTTCTTGATATGAGTTGTACCCAATGAAGTTATGGTGCGGTCTAAAATATGGAATCCCATTTGGAGTCACAAATATTTTGAAAAGTTTAAAACTGTGGATAGATGTCCTTGTCCTTCCATGCAATTTGGCCAATTTTCTTTCTAGATCATCTCCAACCCTCCAAATCATCTCCTCGTACAACGAAATCACCAAAACAAGAATAATGTCCCTTTTTAAATATGATAAAATTTTTATAATTGAATCAAATGAGATGTGAAATTTGAGATAATATTTTTTATTTTAAATACAAAACAAGTTTAAAACAGTGATGTAAGGGTGAAATCAAGCAGTGAATTGTGATGTGATCACATATCATAAAATCCAAAAAAAATTGTATGATCTTTTTCAAAAATTTATAACCTCTTCGGTTGGGTAAATATCCAATGAAAATTAATTCTTCATCTTTCTCATAAAATTTTACAAAATCCTGAATTTTGTTTTTTTAGTGAACATAGACTTCCAAAAACTATAAAGTGTTTCAATGAAGGTTTTTTGTTATAACACATTTAATAGGAATTCATGTTGGATTTAGACCTCAAAAAACATTTTTTTCCACATATACAACATTAGTAATATCTTATCTCCAATAGACCTTTGAATTTTTTCATTATAGTTACATGCTTCTTCCCATTTCAACTAAATATCTTTTTTTCCATTCCACTACTCTATTTTTTTCGGTGTATGGAGAAATATAATGATGGATTATTCTATGGTTTCTATGATAAGATTCAAAAACGTTGCAAGTAAATTATATTCTATTATCTATTCTCAACTTTGTTATATAAACTCCTATTTCCCCCTCAACATATTTTCTAAAAAATATGAACATTTCAACACCCTCTAACTTGTGTTTCAAAAACATGATGTTGACCATATGCGAGAAATAATCAATAAAATTAATAAATAAAAAAATCTTCTTTTGTTGATTGATATCTTATCATTCCAAAAATATCTGAGTGAATAAGTTTAATAGGTCTGTGAGATGAATCTAAACATTATTATAACTTTTACTAGTCATTTCTCCTTTTTAAAAACTTATGAAAACATCATCCTCTCTTCTTTTCAAATCTTGAAAATTTAAAAAACATAAAATATAGAATGTTTTTTAATGTTTTTCTTCACAAGATGGAAAATTATACAAAGAGACAATATATTTACATCTTTATCACTTATATTACTTGAGTTATCAATTTCTCAAATCTAAAAAACAATTCTACTGGTTCTTTCACATCTTGTTACAACTTTTTAATCTGTCGCACTTCTGATGATACAAGAATATTTTCTGAAAATCACTTCTTTTCCATCATCACAATGTTCACTTACACTAAGTACGTTTTTTTATCCAATAAAAAAAAAATATAACTTCCATATATTTCAACTTTTTAGATTCAATCTTATCTATTCCAATTCCACTAACTTTTAATAAATTGGCATTCACTACACCAAAAGAAACATTTAGCGGCAGATTTTTAGAGGTGGTTTACTAAACCGCAGCTAGTTTTTTTAAATAATTTTGAGGAGGTTTATTAAAAACCACCGCTAAAAATTATATTTTTTTAAAAAACCTGATACTTCTCCCCTAAACCCCCACTCCCCCGACCACCATGACCCCCTAAATCCCTACCCTCATCATGCCTCGCCGCCGTTCCCGAGCCTCCCCACCCCTTGATACCCCTTATCATGCCTCGCTGCCAGCCCCAAGCCTCTCCCTACCCTCTCTAGTCCCAATCCTTACCCTACCCTTGCCGGTCATGAGCCTTTCCCTACCCTCTACATGAATTTCCATCTATATTTTGTTAGTTTTGGGGATTTTAGGTGAGTTTCAAAGATTATTATTATTGATATAATGGATTCCTCAGTTCTTTTATTGCCAATATAGAGGCAATGAGTCTTTAGATAGATGTTTATTGAGACTTATCTATATTGAAAAGTTATATTTTGGGGAGTATATAATGTTTTTACCTTATTACCTTGATTATGGTGTTATTAAGGTCTTATGTTGGAAATTTGAATGGAAAAATCATTAGATAGTTTCAATTTTTGTTTCTGATTGAGGGGTATTTTTTTATAATGGATACAAAATTGATTTAGGTTATTGAGTTTACATTCTAAGTTATTTTTTAATGAGGTTTGTGTATTGGTGTGTGAATTGGGGATTTAGGGTACCGACAACAGGTTCCCACACATATTTTACAATTACAGGGGACACTAGGTACCTAGTGGGAGTTAAATAGTTAACGTTGTGGTTTTAAGAGTCCCGGGTAACCTAAGAGTGGAACTACGGACACCATGGACCCATAAAATGTACTTGATAAACTTTATATATATATATATATATATTTAATGTGAGTATTCTTGGTCAATTAACCCATCTTGATCATTTTCCCCCTTTCTCCCTTAATACCACTCATATCTAGACACATAGGAGACCCCTTTGAAATGTGGTACTGTACATGATGAAATATCATTTATATTTTTATGTTATTGATGCATTTTTTGTGCTTTATGTAGTCCCTATGGGGATTTTACCATTAGTGGTGATAATTGGTCTTGAGTTAGAGTGTGTTGTTCAGTGAAAAAAATGGTTGGTTGGAATGAGATGTGATGTTGGATGATGTATGATATTGTTGTGTGATGATTATGGTTGTAGGGATGATGTGTGATGTAGAAGCATGGAGTTGGTATATGAATTATGTATGGGTTTTTCTATTGGATTGGTTATTTCCTAGTAGTTATAAATTGATTGAAAAGTCTCATTCTCAAATTAAATTAACTTCACATGTATTAATTTTATTGGGGATGAAAATAAATGGATAATAGAATAAATTATATTGTGCATGCTGAAGGTGAATTATGTTTTCCTCTAGAGCATGTTTATTTTTTTATATTAATAAATTATAATAAAATATTTTTTTGATATTAAATTTGTAAAATAATTTAATATAGGTCACATTTATTTTTTTGATATGAAGTATGTTTATGGTTATGATGTAGATAATGTTTGGTGTGTAAATATGGAAACCTTTTTGTTTCTCTATCATTAATTGATTTAATTATGATTACCTTAGGTTTCCTTATTTTAAATTTCACATGTATAACCTTGATTTTGTTATGATCATCATATGAAACATTTGGGAATTATCTTATAGGTTTTTATCTTGAAACATCTCTACTAGAATCCATGTTGGGTCATCAAGTACAAACCAGGTTACCCTAACACTTAACCTCACATGTTTCGATCAATTTAAGTGATAAATATATTATACCCACAAGTCATTAGAGTTCCATTATAGAATTTAATTTCAATATTTAGTACTAACCATAATAAAAATAATAAGGGAAGGTCATCACAATATCCAGTGCTAATCATATATAAAATCCATCACATATAAAATGATATTTAAGGATAGAATATCAATATCCATACTCTATCACAAGTTGAATTTTTTGAATTATATGTTCTAAATTTAATTTTATTTGATTAAATGATAGGAATTCCAAGGATGAAGTGATATACTATTCCATCAACCACACTTACAGTTGATGATACATCTGTCTACCTCCCTACAGCATTTGAGACACCATCTGTTTTCCCCCCTGCACCATATCTCACACCCTCTGTGAGAATTACATCAATAGCTCAGTTAATTCCTTCCCATTCAGAAACCTCAACAGTGAGGGAGCATGGCAGCACTACTAGTTCTTAATGGGGATAATTGGAAGTTACTGTTATAGGTAAGAATTTTAATATGAATAAATTTATTGCACTTTTTTTATATTGACTATTTGTTCATAAAAGATGGAAACAATGAAACTATAGATAAAAATATAAAAATTTCAGATGTATAGAATCTGAATGGACTAAAGATAGTTGTCTTATTTGATTACTACAGGGTCCCTACGGATGACGTCGCATGATTACTTGGCTAGATTCTAGGTCAGCTGGCCACATATCTGGTTTCCCTTCCGGTTATGTATGGTTATTGGAGGTATATGCCTTTATATTTGAATAATGTAGTTTTTGATTCATAAATAAAGGTAATTTTAATAAATTATGTTGTAATTTAATGTCAGTATATTATTAAATTCTAATATTTTTGAAATGATTTTTTTGTGTATAGATGTTTTTACACTTTACAGTTGCTGATGTGCTAGCACGAAAGAGGACATTGAAAAATCTAGGCAATAAATAGAATGAACTTAAATGGAGATTACGGGGAGATGTCAAAGATACTTCGTTGAGCACCCAATACATGTATGAAAAGATACCCAATGGGGTACCTAGAGAGAAATGGAAGGTTTTTATTGACAAACATTGTGATGAGAAGCACATTGTATTTAAATATATATTATTATATTAATCTTATTTTACATTTATACATGTATATGAAAATGATATGACCTTTCATACATTACTATTAAATTACATTTTATTTATTTTAGTACCTTTCATGGAATAATTTATTGAGCCTCGCTAATCAAATCATCCCTCACACTATGTGGTCAAAGATTTTTTCTAGAAGTCGATCTACTCTTGTAATATTTTCATTAGTTTAAATATTTATAAGAAAATATTATCTTTATAATATATTAATTTTTTTATTTATCTTTGTTTAATGTAGTCGTAGATTTTAGGGCACCAAGCATCCTGAACAAAAGTGTGGTTGGATGTTCATTAAAAATCTAATGGGAGTTTTGTTAATAATCCTAGTAAAGAAGTTGGGGTATGAATTAATTTTTCATTATAATAAATTATTATCAGTTTTCACTATGTTAATATATATTTCTTCTAATATGACTGATATTTGATTTATAGGTAAAAATTTAATAACTATGGGATGACAATCCCACGTAGTCCTACTCAGTCTCCCAGGATGACCTAGTTGATAAAATGTTTGGGAAGCAGCATCTTGGTCAAGTGTGTGGGATGGGTTTGGGACCCTTAAAATTTGAGGTCTTTAGTAGGTCATCGTGGATTGAAGATGCATCTACTCCTAGTTGTATTCGAGATTCTCAGAGAGATTATGTTTCTATGAAAAACACAATTCAAGAATAGGGGGCTCAGATATCCTCTTTTCAGAAAGCGTTGGTCGATTTATATCAGAAGATGATCGGATCTATCCCTGGTGATATTGCATCGATGATGGGTGGTGAGCAGGTAAATCACACAGCTTCAAAATAATTTAATTTCCAAACATTTATTGGTTTTAAGTTTAAATATAAATATACAACATTATTTAATTTTCAATATAATTTTCTTACAGGTTCTGGTAGCAGGAAGTAGAGATGGAGGTGGAGAGGGTGACAAGAAGTGTTCATCATCGGACAGTTATTAGTGGTCTTTTTGATATGTTGGACAAATATGGAAACATAGGGTTTATTCATGTATCATATATAATGTATCATGTATCATGTATCATGTATCATGTATCATGTATCATGTATCATGTATCATTTATCATGTATCATGTATCATGTATCATGTATCATGTATCATGTATCATGTATCATGTATCATGTATCCTGTATCATGTATCATGTATCATGTATCATGTATCATGTATCATGTATCATGTATTATGTATCATGTATCATGTATCATGTATCATGTATCATGTATCATGTATCGTGTATCATGTATCGTGTATCATGTATCATGTATCATGTATCATGTATCATGTATCATGTATCATGCATCATGTATCATGTATCATGCATCATGGATCATCTATCATGTATCATGTATCATGTATCATGTATCATGTATCATGTATCATGTATCATGTATCATGTATCATGTATCATGTATCGTGTATCGTGTATCATGTATCATGTATCATGTGTGGCATAGAGTAGTCACCTAACCGTTTCATGACCTCACATTTTCACGATTCCCCATGTTTGATAAAGGCATTGGAATTTGATATAGCTTGATGATTTAGTAAGGTGGTGAGTCTATAATTAGTGAAGTATGAAGTTGGTGGAGTAGGAAGTAATCTATGTTCCATATGGAAGATAAAGATATTTAATAGTTTCATTTGAGTTATGTTAGGATGTGTATATTAGTATTTTGGACTAACTACTATGTTGTTTATTTGATTCATTTTATTCATGTTGGAGACACAAGCCCCACAACTGTGCCAGTCAAGGATGGGGCCCACAAATGTTGGGTCGACCATTGACCACATTCAAAACATGGGAATGATCACTTCTCACAAGATATTCTTTGAGGTGTGTGCCCTAGATGGTAGGAAAGCCTATTTTGGCCATGCACCATCGCTATAGGGGAGAATAATACTTGGAGGATGATGGAGATCCAAATTGGAAGCTACACCACTATGTGCTTGAGCACATTGAGTGAGCCTATATATAAGTGTGATGATCATGTAATTATCCTATTATCAACTATCACATAGATATATCCACAATAAATTTTAATTTTAATGGTCAATTCTGAATTTCGGTACTCCCACTATCACAATTTCCTATTTATGCAAGACCTCGATGTCCTAATAGTGATCCCAACACATTTAATATGTTACTTAGGAGGATATTACCCTGGGTCCTTAATTTGTTTAAAATGGTTGAAATCTAATTGACCAAGATCATACCGTTCACACTATATTTCCTTTTAAAATCTCTCAGAAACCATTAAAATGCACATGTCTCAACCCACCATGTGCCTGAAGTGGTTCCTCATTGATGACATACTACTTTTATAAATTACTCATATTTAACTACTTTTAGTTGAGTGTTTTTTTCAAGAACACTCAAATTTAATAGTTGAAATCTTCAAATCCATATTCTGACACCTTTTATCCAAGGTACCACAATATCACTTTGAGCATGCTCCCCACTTCTTGTAACCAACTTTCGTTGACCTCTATTGATATTTCCAAATATTACATATTTATGTCACTATTCCAAAAAAACCATTCTAGTGTATTCCTGGTCCAACACACCTAGATAATAAAAAGGTATCCCAAGCCTAGTTCCTAGACTCTAGCTTCTCCCAAGTATGTATTTGAACCAGTACCTAGCATCCACGGTGGAATACAATAGTACCCTATTCCAGTTTTCAAGAAACTAAAAAACTAATACAACCATCCAATGACTGGTCCAAAACTCACATGAGTGTTACCCTTAAATATTTGACATTTGTAATTCATATCGTAAGGCTTTATATAAATTAATACTTGTGTAAACCTCCCATATATTCCCTTATCCAAACAAAGGAATTGGTTTTAATTATTTATCTTGGTATATAGACACTCTCCAAATATACTTAGGATGGTGTTAATATATTGGGAATGACTGAATCAAGAAAATTAGTGCACCAAGTTTCTAAACATTACCCATTCCGGGTCCACAAATAAAAACATCCAGAAATTTTTTGAAAAATATATTGATAGGCCTATTTAGATCTTATGATACATGCTCCATCAAAATATGTTATACTTGCCTTGAACCAACCCTTGATTCCATATCTCTCGATGATGTGTGACTAGGTCCAACAATGGTTCAACCACCTCAGAGCACCCTAAAACCCTCATTGTATTTCTATGGTATATCTTTAAAGGGTCACACCCCTAAAAAGTTCACATCATATTTAACCTGATTCATAAATGGAAGGCTCAAATCCCCTTCAAAATTTGATCACTGAAGCATCAATCAATCCACTATGTATTTACTTGTTTAAGAGATTCCCATCTTAATAGATGGTGTTTTAATTACGGTATTGATCACATATACTTAGATCCCAATGATACCATGTTATTTCATGCATAACTAAAAAATTACAACAATGAATCTCATCATTCATCAATGGTTGGGTAATCAACCAACCATATTTCCGTCATGTTGCCATAAATTCATAAACACACTACCAACTGATAAAACTCATGGATCACTTATTTATCTCAAGAATGAATCTATCAACCATAATTATTTTAAACTCAAACCTATGTTTTAAAATTCATCGTCATATTTGAGATATGAAATATTGAATATACCAACTCATCATCTTCAAGAATTCATTCTGAAAATTTCCAATTGGTCCATTACAGTTGTTTACCTATACATGAAAGGAAGTAGTTTCCATAATACTCATCATTCTCCCCACCTTAGGAATTTCCTAGGGAACATTTTATTGAAAAAACCTTACAGGGCACATGATTCATATACTAATGAATGTGGTTCCAAAACCAGGATAACATGCTTATATTAATCATCAACCTGAATTGAAAAAACACCATCCTCTTAAAAGTGTTATAGTATTGGTTTTATCATAGATTCATGCATGATGCTCTTACCAAGTCAGTTTTAAGCACTTTATTTGTATCAAACATAAAGTCCAAACTAAAACTAATCAGTAGTGTTTTTGGTCCCAATTCTTTTTACACTGTTATCATGAGCACTGGGATAAATCATTCTTATTAGGATAGCTCAGGGATACATCTTATAAGTTTGTGCTATGTATTTTGAAGGAATACAACTTAGATGTTGGTCCTATACAGTTTAAATTATTATATTTAGATCTATGAAACATTGTTAAATGGTTGATATGCTTTGGTTTAGATTATTTTGTTATATGTTTTTGTACATGGTTTTTTTATGAAACATTGTTAGATTGATGACTACTGAACATTGTTGGATGGCTTATATTATTCTGTTATATTTTCGTTGCACATGGTTTTTTTCCAGGGTATTAGTATTGGGGCTATAAAATCTGCTGGCTTTTTTTAATTGTAAATCTATATTTAGTGGCAGTTTAAACCACTACTAACGAAATGGACTATATTTTGCAGCGATTTAAACCGCCACTATATTTTGATATTCTCTTATCAGTGGTGGTTAAAATCACACCTAAATAAATTTTATTTATTGTTTGGATGCATTTATGGTGGTTTAGTGGTAGTTTTAATGTAAAAAAATGAAAAAAAATGTGGCAATTTAAACCGCCGCTAAATACGCAATGTTTTCCACATGAAACCACCGCTAAAACATCCAAAACTGCCGATAAATATTTTTACTATGACACTTCCCCAAAATTGCCGCTAAATTAAAGAAACCATTATGTTTTAGATACTAACACCCAATTTAGCAACGGTTTTATGAAACTATTATAGAATCATATGGCAATGGTTTAAATCGCTACTATATTTAAAAAAAACTTCCACTATGAGGTGATCTTTTATAGTGATTCTGAAATGTAACAACTCCACCATTACAATTTTCAACATCTTTCAAGATTTTTAAATCACATATCATGTTTGATGAACAACCAATATAAAGTATCCATGGTTTTATCATTTTAGTTTCCTTTAAGGCTATCTCACCAAAAAAAATCTTTTTCCATAACTTTCCTCTTTCCATATTCCTTTTCTTTTCTTAAAAAATAACTTTTACCTAGAATAGTTGTCATACATTATTTGGTATAGTGGCCAACCTGGTCACATCTTCCATATAATTCTTCCAGAAATTCATATTTCTTTTTTTAATGTTTTTTAACATCTTGAGATTTCACTTTTATATGTTTCTATATTTTAAGAAAGATACCCTTTCTTCTTCCACCATTACTTCCCCATTTTTCATACCTTTTTTTGGAAATTAAAAATTATGTCAATAGTTATACGATCTATGCCCATAAATTCGACAACACCAGTAAAACCCATAAAATATTTATTTTTTGAGGTAGGATATTTCTCTGCAGAAATCTTGTTGAGGTTGATAAATTCTTTATGATCTAACATAATCTGGGCATGGACTATATATCCTGCTGATGGAATTTTCCAATTTTGTAGATGTGGTAGGTTTCTTACATCACTTCTCATCCCAATATTTATGAACACTTTTATTAAAAACTGAAATGTTAGAAAAATCAGATGTTTTTTTTTAGTTTAGTGGGTGTATGTTTCACCTGAATCCCGAAGTGAGATTTTTATACAGATTTAGATAACTCAGATTTTACTTCTGAATCCTTGATGAATTTTTCATTAAAGTTTCTTAAAGTAATTTTGGATTCAAGGATTTTTTATTAATATTTATTAACTTCATATTCCTTAGATGAAAACTTCTTACTAAGGTATTCAACCGTATTTCTCTATTCATAAATTCTTAGTTTGTAACTTAAGATGTCAGGGATGTATTATTATTATTTATTAGATACATATTTTCTTCCTTCAATAAATTTTCTACTATCTTTATTCATGATTATTATTTCTTTATTGAGAGTTTTTTATCAAGAAATGAAAAAAGTTATAATATAAACAGTTACTCTCTGTATTACTTTTCATGTCTTTCTTCTTCACTTTTGATAATTCTTTCTTTTTCTCAACATTTTACATGAAGGTTTTAAATATTTCCAAACATTCCTCTTCTGATGAACTTTTTTCTAGGTTAGATTCTATTTTCTTACTAAACACACTTATTTTTTTTAGTGAATTTCTTATTTCCACCAGTGTATATATTTTATTTCATGGATGTTTCATCAATATTTTTTCAAAAATATTTCTCTTCATAATGATATTTAAATTCACCAACTTTCTTCTTTGGTAAATTCATAGAAAAATGATTCATTACACTATACTCAAAACATTTGAGAGTAAGTTTTCCTATATGAATTCCTCTTTCTCTCTGATAGTTCTTGAAGAAAGGATACATAATTGTTTCATTCAACCCATCATCCTCCTTATATTTAGAATCATAAGGATCAATATCTCTAACATATTTAATTTTTATCTTTCTAATAGATTAAAAATAAATTTTATCTTTCTTCTTATTTTTAAAAATTAGATCCTTTCTTATTTCATATGAAATAATAATGTTATGTAGTTCATCAAGTGATAAATTATCCTTATCTTCAAAATTATAGAATTTAGAATCTAACATGTAGGGAAAGCTTATCATGAGTTTCTAAAAAATTCTAGGATCCTCCAAGACATCTCTAAAACCTCTTACATTGAGAACAACTTCATTTAATTTGTTTATATACTCATCAATTGTTTCTTCATCTCTCATTATTATTTCTTCAAAATTGTTATGCTAAATTTTTATCTTTTCTTCCTTCACTTTAGTATTTCCTTAAAAAATAATATCAAGCTTTTCCCACATACTCTTTTCAGTTTTGAGGTCCATAACCTTCTTATAAAAGTTATATGATAGAGACCTATGAATATCATTTCATTCCTTTACATCTACTTCAATGTTTCTCTTATTAGAAAAATTCATGGGAGCATCATTTTCAATGGTAGGAAACTTGATTGTAGCAGCATCAATAAATTCTAGGCCAAGAGACATAAGATAGGGAATCATTCTATTTTTTCAACCATAATATTTTTTTCAATACAAATTAAGAATACCTCTACAATTAATAGAATTAATATCATTTATGATAAGGATTCAACAAGACAACCTTCATTCTGATACCAATTGAAGTTCTAAATGATCATAGAACAACTGAGGGGGGAGGGGTTGAATCATCTTTTTCCATTATAGAAATTTAATATTTAGAAAACACAACTAGAAAATGAGGCTACTACCACAAACCTATATTCATGGTTTTAAAACCGTGGCTATAGGTGGCTATTGTCACGGATTGGGTGGCGTATTTCCATGGTTTTAAAACTGTGGCTATATGCCAGTTATTGTGGCTTATGGCCATGGTTTTCAGAATAGTGGAAATAGGTTGTGGCTATAGCCACAGTTCTGTGGCCTATAGCCATGTTTTTTGAACCATCGCTATAGGCCACTTTTTTCAATGGCCTATTTCCACAGTTTTTCAATACTGTGACAATTGGGTTCCCATGCTTTGGTAGGAAAAAAATTTCCCACCAAAAAATTGGCGGGAAGACCTACCTCCATGGTTTTGAGGATATTACCACGGTTTATATTAATATATATATCATAATATATATATATATATAAATATATATATATACCCATAATGTCGCTCAGTGTAGTGGTAAGTACTCTAGTTCGTAGAGAAAAAGTGCAGGGATTGAAACCTGCTGGTGACATTTTGTATTTAAGATATTTCCACTGTTTACCAAGGTTATAGCCACGGTTAAAACCATGGAAATAGATTCTTATAGCCATAGTTTAAACCATGGACATAGGTCAACTGCCACGGTGGCATTTTTTAAGACCTATTGCCACAATTTTCAAAATTGTGTCCATAGGCAGCTATTGCCACGGTTAAAACGGTGGTAATAGGTTGGGACCTACTTCAATGGTGATAGCGGCCACGGTTGTCCAAAACCATGTTCGTAGACTATGGCCACGGTTTTGGGGCCTATTGCTACGGTTTTGAATAGTGGAAATAAGTATTTTTTCTAGTTTTAAAACTTAAACCCTCTAACTTGTTAGAATTTATTACTTAGACACTCTTAGTAAACACAAGTTTATGAAAAAAAAAAGTAAACATAGAACATAAGATTCACATGGTTTTCCTTAGTGTGATAACCTAAATCCTTGACATAGATACTCCCATGAGTCTGTAGAAATTCAATATTATGAAGAACTGAATACAACTTGTGTCAACTCCCATTAGACACATACTATCTCATAATAAGAATGATTATGCTGACTCTCATCAGTTTGAAACTTTTTCTCACAAAAATTGAGCCATAAAAGAAAATGAACATAAAAAATTTCTAATTTAAAATGTTCTACCTATTAACATGGTCCGACATACCTAGGTCCAATAGCCTAATTTTAATGGTCTCAGTCCGATAGACTCTGTCCAAATAAACCTTTACTCAATCTATACTTGTTAAAAAACATTCTGATCATCTTATTTAAAAAATATGTGCTTCTCAAAATTCTTCTCAGAAATTCTATCTGATACACCTCATTCTAGTAATAAAAATTTTCTTCAATATGATCTTTTGACTAAAATCTTCTATCTAGAAAACTATTCTAACACAACAGACCCATCACTTCAAATTTTTGTCTCATTCTAAATAGTAACAAAGTATGATGTACTATGCACATCTATTTATGGGTGATATAGTTGAGAAAATTGTGGGAACCAATTTTATTGTCCCACTCAAAAAAATTTCATAACTCAAAATTTATCATTAATTTTAACATCATTTTAAAACATCTCAATTCTTATAAACTCATTTGGAATCTTCTTGAATCTTTTTTAAATTCTCCAGAAATTCAGCATTCTCTACTTTACTTGAATAAGAACTTTAAAAATGCATTTTTCCAAAAATTGATAGACCAGAACATCTTAGAAAGGAAATATATTCATCATTATAGTTATCTTAACCCAATTTATATAACTCATATATTTTTCTCTTGACCCATTTAAAATAAATAAAAAAAATTAATTCTTGCTTCATTTCTCCATGCCAACTAAAAATTGTTGACTACATAGTTTTAACTTCTAAAGGCTTCAGAAACCTAAAACGATTATCTAGTAGAAACTTATAATAGTCTCACATTTTCATCCACTTTCTACATTTATAAATCTATTCTTAAATACAATGATCTATTCGATATAAAAATATATCTTTTCTATATTTCACCAACTTCTTCATCTAATAAACAACAGTGTTGAAGCAATATAAACCTTATTCGTATTTTTTGTTGATAAAAAAGATGATCTGTTTTTTTTCATTACTCATATATTAAAATTTGATATCCTAGGACACTTAAAATTTTGCTCACATCTAAAATACCACAAAAACTCATAACTCATATACCGCAAATCTATACTTCCTTACAAATGAAACATATGATGATTCATGTCTAATCATGTGCATCCGATGAACTGAATCTAATGAACCACATCGGATCAACAACTTTTTATTTCTTCAATCTTTATCAAATTAAATCTTCCTATATTTTAAAAACTTTTGTGTCCATTGATTCTTATTCTAACAGGCTACGTCCAGAACACTTCAATTTTGGAAACTCTGGAAATTCATATTTCCCTTTTCTTTTACAAACTCCAGCTTTTATCATGAATTCTTCATGATTTTTTAGGAACCTAAAAGAACAAAAAATCATCATATAAAAATATTTATAAAGTTATAAAACTTCTCGTATTTACAATTCATAGAAACACAAAAAACATTATGAACCTGATTTCATGTAATTTTTACTTCCCATCAAAATTTCAATCTGATGGTCTATGTCAGATGGATCGTCCGATGGAGAATCCAATCACCAAAATTGAAAAACACTTTTTTTACTATATTTGAAGTAACTTATTAATATAAACTTATAGATTTAAACAAAACATCTATCACCTAATTTAAAAAAACATTCTTTTACAAAAAAACTACTTTTTAACAAAAAACAAAACTTTGTTAAAATAAAAAATCACAAAGGATATTCAGATGTAATGAGGCAGAGGTATCCTCATTTGTTTGTATCTAAGTAAGAGATTTTCAATGGAGTAATTAATTTTAATGGGGGTATAATGTAACACCCCAATATTTTATCATATATTTTTTAATAAATTTAATCTCTTCGATAACTTATGATACACAAAACCCTAAGCCTAAATGAACCTTAATATAGTATACCTTTATAACATAGCCATTAAATTGGTGTGTATTAATAAGAATAAATAAATTATGAAAATTATACAGTTTACATAGTTATAAAATAAATTCATTTATTATCAATTGATTTCAAGTGAAAATAAAAAAAAATTGAAAGTAAAAGTATTGTTTTTATGAAAAACTGTATTTTCTAAAAAAACATTTTCTTTAAGTTTTCACACATTTTTAAAATTATTTTTTGAAACTTTTAGAAAATTTATTTAATAAAATAAAATTAATTTTTTAAAATAAATATTTCAAAATTATCTTATAGTGAATATTTTATAATTTTCTTAAAAGATTATTTTTTTCAATGAATAGTAAAAAAGGCTGATTTTTATTTAAAATTTACTTTTCATTTAAATAATTTAAAAATATAATTTTTTTAGATGGTTTTAAAAAAAAAATTAGTATAATTAAATTATTATTAATACAATTTAGGTCATTTGAATCAATTTTATGTTTAATTTTAATATAAAATCTTTATATACTTAAAAAAAACTTTTTCAATAGAAAACCATTTTCCATCACCTTTGTGGGTTAAATTTTAAATTAAATTCTACAAATCATGTGAATTTAATTTGATAAAATAGATTTCATAATTGGAATTAGAATAATTAATATTATTTGAAAATTTAACCTAATTTTATTTCATAATGAATAGTAAATATAATAAAAATTAACTACCGTGATTAAAGTTAAAACGAGGTTTTTCATATTACATGCGTTTGTGTTAAAATTAATTTTCAAAAAATATAGGATTTTTATTTTATAAATTTTATTTCATATTTATAATTAGTGGTTTTAAATTATCTAATAATTCTTATTTTTTCAGCTTAAAGGATAAATTACCTTGGTAAAAAAACTAGTTACCGTGGTGAAAACTAAAATGGTAAAAGTTAGTAACCTTAGTGGTTAAGGGAATAATATGTTTTATTTTTTTATTTTTTAGTGGTGGAGCTATATATTGAACTTATATTCCAAAAAAATATTATTTATAAATTTTGGAGGTACTTGTATTGATATTGACTTCCTAGTATTGAATAATTTTGGGTATTTACAAAAATGACACTCTTTCTCACTTATAAAATGGAACCCCCACTCCTCTCCACACTTCAAGAGATTTTTTGTTTATATAATACCTACTAAAATCAATTCCTTAAATCCATACACATGATATATAGCCCCTGGTCTCTTCATAAAATCAACCTAAGAAGGATTTATGTATAAACCTAAAGTGGTTTTCCGAAGAAGCGGTATAGTTCTTAACTATGCATTTTCATTTTATTTATTATTATACCTATTTAAAATATTCTTCAAATATTATGAAATAATAACAAAATTATCTTATTTATACAGATATTTTATTTTTTAAATGTAATAACCTATATTTATCTTTTCTTCCTTCAAATGGAAAACAAAACCTTCGATAATATGTACAACAAACTACCACCTCATGAACCGATGTAATTCATTTTCCATCACCACCTATCACAGTTAGATATATTGATGGATTTAATGTATGTATATATATATATATATTATTTTTTAAATAATTATACTTCTATAATTATAATATCACATTTAACTTCTTACCTTTCAATCCCTTGGAAAACGATAACATCGCTCGGGCGTATGTGTGGACTTCCGCTTCCACGAAGCAATATTATTCTTTTTTTATTTTATTTTTACATGGATGGTAATAAGGAAGTATTTTATGAATAAATATAATTTTTATGATATAATAATTATTTTTTAAAAGTGAATTACTAATTATATTTATTTCTTTCCATTCATCAAAAAGTAAAATTTGTGTTCATGTGTACATACGGCCTACCGTCTCCCAAAATGGTGTAATTCATTTTTCTATCTTAAAATTTTATGAATTAATATAAATAAATATATTATTATTATTTATTATATTTATATAACAATTAAAATTATGGATATTATGGAACCATGATCAAAGTATAAGGACCATAACTACCGAATAAAAACATATATAAAAATGAATTAGTTATTACGCAAAATAGTTATTTTAAAAAATAAATGTTAATAAACTGATGATAAAGAATTATAGGTAAATAATATATGGTATTAAATATATGATTATGGATATATGATATATTTATAATAAATATATATGTATTATATAGGAGTTTCATACACATTCAAAGGAAGTCAAAATTGATGTAAGAGTTTATTTCACAATCTCATCATTATTCAGGATGGTATATGATTATGTATCCACTGGGGAAATTATTTTATATTTCTATATCAAACCCAATTTATTTTTTGCTAATATTTTTATTTATATAAATTTCATTTTTTAATTTCAAATTCCTCTCTTTGAGTTCTCAATGTACAAAAATAATGTTTTTAAGGAAATCGATATTGCATTTCTACTCAGTCATGATTTTTTCTCTTATGTGTCCATATTATTCTTAAAATTTATAAAAAGTTGTTTTTAACATTATAAAATTATTTATTAAAAACATATTTACCCATGTTTAATTTTTTTTTAAAAAAATTAAATGGAATCTTCTTGTCATTTTCCGAATAAGGTATTTTTTCACCTTATTACAAATGTGTGAAAGGAATGTTTTTTTAACTTATACAGTATTAAATGAATTTCCTATCATGAATATCCATTTAATTGAATATATATTTAAAATTTAAAATGTTTCCTTCAAAAAAAAATCCTTTATATTTCAGAAATATTTTAGACTTTAAATAATTTATTTCAAAGTGAGAAGGATATTTTCCTCATGAAATTTTCTAGTGATCTTTTTAAAGTATTTTCATATATGATAAAATCCTTTGTTGAATATTATGATTAGTATATAATACAATAATACTATCAAATATATTTATATAGATGGTTTTTGATCCATTTGACTATGGAGAGTATTGATGTTCTATATTCTAGTTCTTCAAATACAAAAAATTATTGATTTTTAAGGAATATTGATTAAGTTGTATTATTTATTCATATAATGAATGAATTAGAATTATTATGTAATTGTTGGGGCCATAAATTACATATCCCCTTGATACAATGGTATGTATCATGGTACAAACTAGATTAGGTATTCGGTTAAGGCCTTACCCATTTATGTAAGACGTCTTCGCATGAGGCCTCGATAGTAAGTTTCATATGTTCGACATTATGAAATTAGTTATTGATTTCCATGTGATTATTTGAGTTGTTATGATATCCATGGATATGTTTCTAGCTCATTTGAATATTTAAATGAAATTATTTAATCATCATTTATTCTTTCTATATTATTCATTCCATATTAGCTTCTGTTGTATGCATACCCTTACTGAGAATATGAGCTCACCCATTTCTTATATTTCATTTTCCTAGGATTATATAGATTGTATTATGATGTATATACAAGAATATTTTAAAGGAAATAATGGTTTTATAAAATTAAATACTATGTTTTATTTTATGTTTTCAAATATATTGTGAGATTCAAGTATGTATATGGTTTTACAATACTGTTAAACACTTAAATACTTTAAGATACGATCACTTGTATATAGTACCAATATAATAAAATAAAAAAAAATATAGGCCAATAGGGTTTGGGTATTTACATTGAATAAATCTATCAAGATTATAGAATAATTTCCTTCTGATGGTGAAAGGAGGGGATCAAAATAACAAGGTAATCATACACTTATTTAGCCTAAAAACGAAACATTTTTCTAAAAATTCATGTGCTCAAAGTGAATCTAAGAACATTGAGAGGAGAACCTCCATACATGATAAGTAAAAAAAATGGTTATAATAAAATAAAAAAACTCTAAGACATATAAATATCAACTAGGATAACATCAACTCCATTATAAAAAATATTTGGAATCAGTTAATGAAATTTAAAGTCAAGGGATATTTCCAGTGTTGTGGAAGGGTTGATCACATAGCCTATTGATGTTGGTTTAACATTTTTAACTATAAAATGTAATAGTTCATGGGGATTTTTGGAAATAATATGAGGATGAAAAATCAAATAAATAGAATTGTGTTAAAAATGAGGAGAATGTATTTGAGAAGACATACACAAGTGATAATTTGAATAAGTATAAAATATTTGAGCAAAATGGTCATGTCTTAAAGACACATCAATCACATGGAAGTGATTATGTATTAATTTCTGAGGTGAATAATATGTATTCACCCAAAAATGATTTTGAGGTTTTAATAAAGTAAATCCCTATGTTTTGTGGAATCTCTCTACCTAAGGGTTTCCCTAGAGGCATAAAGAGGCCCCTCCTTGTTCCCTTGATATTTTGCATATTTTGTAAAAACATGAAATACATTGAAGGATATTTTTTAGCATATCATTCCTTGATTGAAAATATAAATATATGTTCATGGAATACTTCTCCATTATGAATAAGGATAGGAGTGCATACCATGAGGTTGATATTCTTTGAGAAGAAAGTTGTACCACCCCATGTTAGAGGTATGTCATCACTTTAGGCATTTTATATTATTCTTGGAGTCATGGTATAATTAAATGGAAGTTTTTATAAGTGTAGAGGGGTTAGTTTCTTGGAATATAGCTATTAAAAATGTTTTAGGACATATTCACATTGTGAATTTTGGTTTTATGATGTTAATTAACCTAAGAATATGCTTTGAAATCCATTCATAGTGGGAAAGTTTCACTAGTTGTTTGGTTTAGGTATTTCAAATGTGAAATAGATTCATGAAATGAATGGTTTTTTCATGAAAATAAAATTTAAGTGATATGAGTTTTAGTGTAAGTATCCTCTTAAGGAATTCAAGGAATAAATTCCCAATTCACATCTTAAATATTCTAGGCCCAACCATTTTTATCCAACTAGTACTAGAAAACCCTCATAAAATTTATTTTTACTCTCTCTAAAATTTAAGGGCTACCCAAGGTGATTTACAATAATCTTCAATATCCAGACTCCAATTAGAACAAATATTGGAGTGTTAAATTATGGAAATAAAAGGTTAGGAACTCAATAATATTTCTTGTATTGGATGTCATTAGGCTGGATTGAATGGAACCATAGATCAGTGTGTAATAATGGATTTATGGGTTTATATTTGTGTTAATGAGATCTTAATGGGTTTTATAGAGGAGGTAAGGAGGATGTCTAATCTATGGAATCATATTTGTCTTTTTGTGCCAATTAACTTAAGTTAGGTGGATTCTCTCTCTATCTACTATTATATAACATGATGGCTTGATATTTTATAAATTTTTTTATTCCTTAATGGAAATCCCTTATGAAATTGATTTTATAAAACCCATGTTGATGTGATTTCAAAAGGGTTATTTTTAAAAGATGGAATTTGTGTGTAGTTAAATGTTTCAATGGTATATTTTCATAATTGTGTTGGTGTGTGTTCATGGGAAAATGGGATGGAGTATGGTCATGAAGTACCACCATCAAAGTGGCTCGGAATATGGTTATGAAGTACCACCATCAGTGTATGACACCAAGCTTGATTGTGTGGATGTATGTGTGTGTGTGTGTGACTATTGGATTTATTATTCCAAGAAAAAAAGGAATGATTTTGAAAGATTTTTTTAAAGTTTTCCATGGAACCAGTTTATGATTTTGATATAACTAGTAATATGCTTCTATCTTTTTTTAAATAAAATGTGCTAACCTGTTCTTATCCTAGTAGAATTTTCTAGGAAGTCTCTAGGGATTTTCTAATGAGTGTTATGATCACCCCCTACTTAGGAACCTTGGTGTGTTTACAGATGTCATCTACCAGGATATAGGGATGGGGAAGGTCTCATATTTATTCAGTGTAATTCCCTGAATTCACGACTATATTTAGTAGAGTTGGAGCTATGGAGTTTCTACATCTTGTTTTATAGTGGTGCCTCCTAGCTGCTTGAGTCATCATGTATTGGAGTCTTCTTCTTCCATATTTTTATTTTTTGTTCATTGTTACTCTTATATTGTTCTCGAATTGCTATTCTATTGATTTATGTGATTTATTTATCATGCATCATATTTTAGTATTAGTAATTATGTTTTTCTTGATAGGTTTTTTGGGTTCTTAGGGAATATCCTCTCCCAATGTTCTCTTAATCCCTTGGCATTTATTTCCAGCCTTTGGGGTCTTGGGGATCTCACCAAAGGTTAATAGTACTCCATCTATTCTCAAGACAATGATTTTGGGTGGGATATTATGAATGTTATCATTCATACTTAGTCCTAGATTTGGGTTGGTAATAAGAATATAAGAATGTAAAAACTTAAAATACATAGCATAAAAAGATGTAGAAAAAATTTTCATGTTGAACTTCAGGTTACAATGGTTTTTTGGGTACACAATTATTATAATATGCTTCAAGGTAAATTTTAATATCATCATCATGGGTTTATCTGATGAGTTTTTCATATCATTTATTAGTATTGAGACTTCCCACTAGGACTCCATTGTTCATATATTGTTTTATAATTTTTTAAAAATGATTAAAATGGTTAAAATGGTTGATCTTTGAAAAAAAAACTGTGGTGATAGTTTCTTATAGTGAATCAAAAATTTCAATATTTTAGTTCCAAGAGGGTGATGAATAAATAGTGTTTTTGTTATGGTTATAGAAAATGGAACCTGGTAGACATATTATGAATCAATATAAATAATCTATGTAAAATTTTATTTCACCTGATCCACATGTGAACCAATAACTTATATTGAGTATTTTGAAATCATTTCAAGTCATTGATAGAATAAATTGAAATGATGAACCAAAGAAAATGAATCATTCTATATAGTTTCAAAAGAAAAAATCATTGGTTTTTCAAGGGTATTTTGAACCTAAAAAAGAAATGGTGTTTCTCAACTAAATGAACAAAATCTTTAATTTTATTAGTACATTGGTAGAGCTAAAGTTTAAGCTAGAAACCTACATGTTGGGGAATCCTACACACGAATAGTGGGATTTAGTTTTCCAAGATAGAGCTAACAAGGGACTTGTGTGAGAGGATTTCATGGGATTATTAGACAAAAAATTATTTCCCCACACACTCAAGATATAAAGAACAATAGACTTTTTTATATTAAGGAAAGAAAACATATTTGTGACAGAGTATGAAAATATGTTTAATAACTTGGTTCATTTTTATCTGAAATTAGCTATTAGCACATCCCAGAAGGCATGCATCTTTTAATCAAGATTAAAACCATATATTTGATCCAAGATAGTTTTCCTCCATATTCTAGATTATATAAAAATTATTAATTTGGAAATAGTAGTAGAAAAGGATCTTACTGTAAATCCTCCTATAGGTAACAAGTTTTTTTCTATAGGAATATGTGGGAACTATAGTTCATGAAACAAGATGAAGAGGGGAGCCTATTATAAAGGAGGTGGTTTACCTAAAAATTAGGCTTCTAAATTAGTTAACTTTCCTATAGAATCCAAAAGAAAACCAGGTTATTTCTAATATGGTCCTCTTATGCATAAAAAATGAATGCACTACACCACTAAAGAATTGAAATGACTATGGAAAGAAATGGAATATAAGAAGATATTGTCTTAGACATCAGAAATTAGTTATTGGAATATGCTTGAATCAACCTTAAGTCTCTAATGTTTGGACAGAATAGTCCCATCAGACTAGTTTTCATCCACAGACATAGGTGAACCTGAACACTTCTAGGAACACTTCGGTTGTCTAGTGTAAACCTCAGTAAGTAAGCAAGATAAATCCTATAGAAACTAATCAATAGATTTATGGAGTATAGTAGTCTATTGTGATATAAAAACCAATTACCTCCATAGTGTAAGTTACCATTCATCTGAACCACACTCTTATGCATGTCATGTTTGATACTGGAATATCACATTCATTCTTTACTTCTTATATGGTTAAAAAATTACAACTACCCATGGAAATAATGCCTCATATCATGAGTAACAAGACACCTCTTGGACATAGAAAGTGAAAAGTCTTAAAATTCCCAAAATTTCCCATTACCATTGATGCATAAAAGTTTATTTAGAATTTTATGATCCCAGTTATGGGAGTTTTTTTAATAGTTGGTATGGATTGTCTGGTGGGATTTAAATCCCATATCAACTTCTACACATATAAAGTAATGTTTACATCCCTTGATGGAGATCTTCATATATTCTATGTGGATAGAGATATAAGAATAGTAGAGTATGACCTTTAGTTATAGTGGACATAACCATCTATGTTCAGTTAGTAGCAATGAACCTAGTGTCAACCAATGAAGTAAGAAATGAGAATTTTCCTTCTATAGTGGATCGATACCTAGATGAATTTATGAATGTTTTATATGAGTTATCACCTGAATGAGAAATCAAATTTTATTTTGATTAACATTTTGGAATAAGACCCATTTCACTACCATCTAATAGAATGGATATGAAAGAGTAGAAATAATTAATGGTTCATCATGAAGAGTTAGAATGTAAGGGTATTATCAGACTTAGTACATCACCTTGGGCTACAGTAGTTTTATCTATCAAGAAGATAGATTTTTCTATCTATTTATGTGTTTTTATCATAAATTTAATCAAGTTAAGATTAAAAATTGGTACCATATTCCTCAAATTAATGAGCTATTTGATCAATTAAAGGGATTTAACTAGTTCTATAAGATTGATCTATGTTCAAGGTACCATCATCTCAGAGTCGAGAAAGAATATATTTTGAATACAACATTTAGAAGTATCTATGGCTATTATGAATATGTTTTCATGCCCTTTGGAATGAAAAATTCACTTGTAGTTTTCATGGCCATGATGAACAGTATCATCTACAGGAACCTTGACTCTTTTATTATGGTATTTTTTGATAATATTTTGGTTTACTATTGAAGAAACCATGACCATGAGGAGCACTTGGAAATTTTACTGAGTACGTCGAGAAATAATCATTTGTATGCTAACTTTTCTAATTATGAAATCTGGATCCAAGAAGTATATTTCCTTGGCATGTCATTTTTGAAGAAGGTATATCAGTTGACCTAGGAAATATAGAAGAAATTATATCTTGGCATAAACTAATGAACGTTTTTGAGATACATTGTTTTCTAAGATTATTAGGCTATTATCATCGCTTTTTTAAACATTTACCTATGCTTTCTTCTCCCATGAATTATTTGAAAATAAATAATATTCCATGAATAGGGAAGGATGAATGCTATAAATTCTTTCTATAGATTAAAGATCATATCAAGTCAAAACCCATCCTAATATTGTCAAAACTCGGTCAGGGATATATGATATATTATGATGCATCTGGATATAGTATTGGTTGTTTTCTCATGTTGGGAGATCATGTTGTATCCTATGTTTTTAGTGAGTTTAAATAACATGATAAAAAATCTACTACACATGACCTAGAATTATCTTCAGCTATCCAGGACTGAAAAATAGGGTGGCATTACCTGTTTGGAAAAAATTTAATGGTTTTTACTAATTGAAAGAGTTTGAAATAGATATTTTCTTAGCAAGACTTGAACTTGAGGGGGAAAATATGGATGGAGTACCTCCAATTATTTGATTTCTTCTTAGTATACACACTTAGTAAATGGAATTATATGGTAGATGTGTTGATTTCGAAATTGTATAGAAAAGTGGTATAAGAAGATCATGATCAATGGAAGTTGATGAGTGTGAGTGCTTATATTCATCTAGATTATACCTCCCAAGATCAGCATAGAATTTTCTTTCTAGTTAATGTTGTTCATAACTTAATGGATTTAGAGAAATAATCTCAAATAACAGATCATGAGTGTATCGTCATTAGGCCAAACCTAAATGGTGGGGATAATTCATATGGATGGACAAAGGATGGTAACTCCTTGTTAAATTTTTAGAATAGAGTAATTTTTCCTCATTATTTCTATTAAAAAATTATTTCATCATATCCCCATTCAAAATGGTCTATTCATCTAGGTATTAATAAAATGTATAAGGAATTTAAAACTCATTTTTGATAGTCAATTATGAGATGAAATATTGTAGCTTATGTGATGAAATGATTGAATTTTCAACAGGTAAAAACTGATCAACAATGACCTATAGGTATGTTATAGTATATTCATACACTTATATGGGAGCGGGAACATATTGCAATGGAATTTTTCATAGGTATATTGAGAATTTTATGAAAGAATAATATTATTTGGGTGACTATTGATCGACCCAAAAAGTTAGAATAATTTGTCCCTATCAAATAATCTAAAACGGTATAGGATTTAGAAATTTTGTATATCTGAGAAGTGGTTAGGTTGAATGGAGTTACAATTTTAATTGTATATAACAAAGATCCTCAATTCACTTCTCTGTTCTGGCGATCATTATAATAGGCTCTCAGAAGCTAACTAACCATGGTCACAATATATCATTCACAGACTGATGGGAATATGGAACACATAATTCAAACATTAAAAGATATAAATAGAGCTTGTATCATAGACTTAGGTGGATATTGGTAAGATCACATGCCTTTGGTGGTGTTATCCTATAATAAAAACTATCAAGAGACAATAAAAATGTCCTCATTTAAGGATTTTATTGATCATCCTTATCATTTTCCAATATATTGGTTGGAAATATGAGGGCCATCAGTTATTGGAATGAGTCTCATTCACGAGACAATGGATAAATTTTAGATGATCCATAAGCATATGGATATGGCTCAAAGCTTGTATAAATTGTATAAATATAATCATTGTTGACCTTATCATTCAATGTGACTGACCAAAAATACTTGAAATTATCACCAAGATTTGTTTATCAATTTTTAGGGGGGAAAGGAAGTAATCACCATGGTATGTGGGGCCATTAAAGGTTACTAAATGGACTGGAACTTTTATGTATCGGTTAAGCTTACCACCAAGATTTAGTTATTCTCATAACAAATTCAATGTTTTTCAACTAAATAAGTACAATCGAGATCCTCATCATGTGATCAATTAGAATCACGTTAGTCTGGGGTTTGATATGACTTTTATCCAAGAACCAATTTGTGTTTTGGACAGATAGGAAAAGACCATACAAGAGAGGTTTATTTCCTTGGTGCAAGTTTTATGGAAGCATTGTCAGGTTTAATATGAAACATGTGAACAAGTAACGTTTGTGTAGGAGTAATGGCATGAGTTTTTCAAATTCAATGTTGATATCCATCTTCTTGAGAATGGAAAAACCAATGGTGGGGATAATATGAAAACTTCTATTTGAGGTATACCATCATTTTATGAATTTCATTTTATTCTTGGAGTCTTGGGATAATTAACTAGAAGAGTTTGAAAGTTTAAATGGGATAATAGCAAGGAATATTGAAAGAAAAAATGCCATAAGAAATATTCACATTGTGAATGGGAGTTTCAAAAAATCGCCTCGAGTATATATTATGAAATCCCTTCAAAAAGTGTAATTTTCAGTGGGTTTTCAGTTGATATAGTGCATAATGTAAAATAGATTCATGACATGAATAGTTTTTTATGGAAAATAAAACTAAGGCGGTGGGTTTTTCAGCATAAGTATACTCTAAAGGAATTCATGACATGAATTTTCAATTCATGTCATGAATATTCTGGGATCTTCCTATTTTGATCTGGCTAGTGCTAAAAAATACTCACATAGTTTCTTTTTCCTCTCTCTCAACTTCCAGGACTACCTTAGGTGATTTCTAATCGTATTTTACATCCCAACTCTAATTACAATGAATATTTGGGTGTTCTATTGTATATATTAATGTTTAGGATCTCATTCATCCTTCTTGTATTGGATATCTTTGGGTTTTCTTGAACAAAGATACAAATAGGTGTGTAATAACCAGGTTTATGGGTTTAGATTTGTGTTGATGAGACATTCTTGGGTTTTTTATCAAGGAGAAGAATGAATACATCTGATATATAGAATCATTTTTTATATTTCTTTCTAATTAACTTGAGTTAGGTGGGTTCTATCTCACTCTACTATTTTATAACTTAATGGATTGATATTTTCTAAATTTTTGTGTACCTTGATGGAAATACTTTGTGAAATTGATTTTAGAAAACCACAATTAATGTGATTTTAAAAGGATCAGTTTTGAAATATGGAATTTATGTGTAGTTAAATTTTTCATTGGTAACTTGGAATAATTTTTTTGGTGTGTGTTCATGGGAAAATGAGATAGAGTATGTTCATGAGTACCGCCATCAAATTGGTATGGATTATGGTCATGAAGTACCACTATCATCGTGTGACACCAAGATTGAGTGTGTGGATGTTTGTGTGTGCGTGTGTGATTATTGGATTGATTATTCCAAGTAACAAGAAATGGTTTTAAAATATTTGTTTAATGCTTTCCATGGAACCAAATTATGATTTTAAAACAAAGTACTTATTTTATTCTCTCCTATTTTAAATAAAATATTATAACTTATAACAAGTCCTAGTGGTGTGTGTTGGGAAGTCTCTGGGTATTATCTACTTAGTGTTATGCTCACCCTATGCTTGATAAGTATGGTATGTTTCTATATTTTTTCTATAAAGATACAAGGAAGAGGCAGGATTCATACTTCTCTAGCGGAATTCCTTGAAGTAGTGACTTTTTAGTGGAGTTGGAGTTGTAGAGTGTTTATATCTTGGTATAATATTCTGTCACTCAGATTCCTGAGTTATCATGCCTTGGAGTCTTCTTCTTGTATATTTTTGTTTCATTTTTGTTCTTACTCATATATTTTTCTTATTCTGGTATTCTATTGATCTATATTTTTTATTTTTCATGCATTATATTGTATTCTTGGTAGTTATGTCTTTCTTGATAGGTTGTTTGGATTCTTGGGGAAAATCATTACCCAATGTTCTCTTAAAACATTAGAATTTATTTCAATACTTTTGTGTCTTGTAGATGTCACCTAAGGTTAGTATTACTCTTTATCTTCTCAAGCTAATTATTTGGGGTGATATGTTACAAAAGTGGTCCTAAATTTCTATAAAACTTAGTAAAATCGGGTATGAGGTATGAATAACCACATATTAACTCCTTTCCCCGAATGGACCGAAGGCCTTCATTTTTATTGATTTTTGATAACCCCCCTTTCAAGGGATGATATGGAACCCTTACAAGTCACTTAGTGATTACATATCCCATAGGCTTAAGAGACATTACATGACCTGAAGGTCTTAGGGAATTCAACCAGACTATAACTACAAGGAACGGCCCCTCCCCAACATCTGCATCATGATGGTAGATCTCCACCTTCGCATGGACGTCTGCCTAAGCTTCCCGTGAAAGCACAGGCTGGTCTTGATGGAATATCCATACCCTCTAATTCTTCCAAATCTATTGGTTCTGCTCTGGTGAGTATGCCTGCAATGAATCCTCCTCTGGGGTTGCTCCTTTTTTTTAGATTCTATTTGGGGAAACTGCATGTGACCTAAAGTCCTTGAGGTGGCCCGAAGGCCTTAATGGTGGCCTGAAATCCCTATTAACCCAAATTCCTGGGCGGCCCGAAGTCCTTAAGGACTCCAATCCCAAACTGGTGGCCCAAGGTTAATATTTCCAGCTACTATAATACTGAACATTACCTACTGCACCAACTACTACATTATCTTCTACAGTACCTACTACAATAGCCGCACAGTGTACAGTGCTGCTACAGTACCACACAGTGTAAAGTCCTGCTATAGTGCCTGCTACAGTTCTGCTACAGTACCTACTACAATACTGCTATAGTACCCCCATAAATATGCCTCTTCCAAGTTTTGAACCTGGGTCTCGTGGATGCACTTAAGTATACCTCACCAACTAGGTTGAGGCTCCTGTTCCCACACATTAACTCCTTTATTATGAATATATATAATGTATTGTTTGAGGGGGAGTGTTGGTTGATCTTTGGGTGAGAAAAAGGTGGATCTATATTTCATACAATTGAACTATTTTTTTATTGTGTTGATATGTTATAATGATATTCATTATAATCTTGTAAGCTCCTTGATGAGAAATACAAAGAATATAAGCATGTTATTAAATGATTTTTTATGGAGAACTTAGAACACCTTGGTTAAATCTCTCTTATTTTATACATAGGGCCGATCCATTTAGACTTAAAGTGAATTGATCAAAGTCTATTTTCCATGAAAACATGTGATTCCATTCATCTATTTGAGGTTTCAAAAGGGAGGATAATATTTTTTAAAAGAAAACGTAAAATTGAAACCATTTTTTAACCTTTGAATTTCATTACAAATAAGGGGGGAAGGAATTTGGTAATATGAAGAAGAATATTAATATGAGTATTTTCAATAAATCCAACTCAATCCTTTATGATTTCTAAAAAAGTATTTGAGAATAAAGAGGTCTATAATTTTATGAAAACTTGTTAAAATCAGGTATGAGGTATGAATAACCACACTTTTACTCCTTTATTATGAATATATCTAACATGTTGTTCAAGGGGGTGTTGGTTGATCTTTGGGTGAGAAAAATGGGTCATTATATTTCATACACTTAACTATTTTGATGGAATGTTGATATGTGTGTAGGATATTCATGATATTTTGGTAATAACATTGATGATAAATTTGAAGTTTTGGAGCATGTTATCACATGATGTGTTTTTATAGACAGTTTAGAACATCTTGATTAAATATCTATTGTTTTCTAAACTAGTCTAGGCCATGTAGAATTAGAATGGACTAACAAAAGTAAATTTTATAAGGAACCATATGTTTTAATTCCACTATTTGAAGTGAAAAAAGGTATGAAAAGATGTTTGAGAGGAAAAGATGAAGTTTACCATATTTTTTAACCTTATAATTTCATTTTCAATATAAGGATTTGGTAATATAAAGAAGAATATTAAGATTTGTATTGTAAATAAAATCCAAAGGGGAAGATTTTAAGAAATCCTAAAGTATGGAGATGTATTTCTTGATAATGAGTTTAAAGCATTAACGGAGATATTGTTGATCACAAGCTGAGTGTTAGTATCTCAATGAAGTTGTTTGATTGTTTGAAAATAGAATTTTTGAAACATATACTGATTTTTTGTTGAATACTTCACAACATGATCAATTACATTCCTATTTCATAGGTCATAGTGAGAATAAAAGGCCTAAAATAGGAAGAGTGGTAGGTATTATATGTGTGGTGGTCCTTGTGGTGAACACTTGGCTCACATGTGCATCATGGATTAGCCTAAAATGGGAATAATGAAGGTCATGGTCTAGAAGATTCGTTGTATGGATTGTGATAAGTAAAATTGGATTGACCATTCTCATTGTGAAAGTATTTGTGCTTGTGATGTCCGCTTGTGAGAAATGGGGTCACCTAAAATGGGTGTTATGGAACTCGATAGAAACCTTAGACAATAAGAGCATAGTGATGATCTATAGTATAAAGGAGTCCAAAATGACAATACCCACACCTAAGGTGAAGTAATCCATGGATTACAGGTAGATATTCATGTCCAAAAACTAGAATCTAGGATACAAGGCTCATGGTCTTTAGTGTGTTGAGGGAAAACAATCCAAGATTCCCGCACCAAGCCATATTGTAAGTCATGTTGGCATCTGATGCATGGATATTTAGGGAATTGATTGTGGTGATGACTGTAATGATCTTAAATTCTTATATAATAAGTGGATTCCATTTTTGGACATGATTCCAACATAATTTAGTGTAGTATGTAGTGTTATATTTGTTAGAATAAATTTGGAATGATTTGGAGTTATTACACACTGCATAAAGAGATAAAAAAAATCCCCCAGAGCATTTATGTTACAGCAATTATGAAAAATTCATGGACATTTATTGAGTATATTCATGGTTGGTTTATAGAAACCATTATAGAAATGAATTATATATTTTTTGGAATATAGTACTCTTATTTGAAGTGGGTATATCAGCTAGAAGAAAAGAAGTGTGCACAATAAGTACAGAGATCACTCATGAGAATACATTGTACATTTATTGAGAGGGTGACTAAAATAAGAGGAGTTTTTGAATAGTATCATGCATGAAGTAGATATTTTGAGGTGCTAAATATGAATATATTGAGGAAGACCATATTAGTCAAATTCTAGTAGATGTTTTGAGACCCAAAAAATTAGCATCGACCTTATCTATTTAATTTCTTGAAGAAGGAGTACACTTACATATTTTTTATCCATTTATTCGTAGAGTAGGAGCATAAAAATTTGAATTGATCACCAAGGTGGAGTCATCATTGGGTTGTTGTATTTTTTGTTGGATCATACATTTTAGATACATTATATCTACTAGTGGATTCCATAAGTGGTGTGTGGACACAATTATGACTTTGTGTTGTAATATTTTTGAAAATTAGTGAATGGATCCTTATCTGGGGAACCAACCAACATGGAAATGAGTAGGCATGGGTATTGAACCTTGTAAATATCATGTGATTGTTCTTTAATTTTTTCATACAAGTAAAGGTTGAGAGATTATATTGAGTGTATCAAGAACCTTATGCTTGTTCTTCTATTTCTTTATACAAGGAAATGTTTATAGATTCTATTGAGTGGATCAAGAACCTTACCTAATTCAATAGCTTGAGTTTCCAAAGGAGTAGCTCATAAAAGAAAATAGGGATCACTAATTCAGCCCCTTCCCCTCTCAATGATCAATTCAGATCCAAACAAAATCTAATAAAATGGGTTTTATATTTTTAATTGTCATGTTCAAATTAAGTAATAATGGTAATTATATTTTTAGGCATAAAAATAAGTTATAGAGGTTAGTATTAATTACCATGGTAATGGTAAAATGGTTATTTTTCAAATAATTGTTTTCTAAACACTATATAAATTGAATTGGTCAATTTTAATGACTGTAATATGATTTTTAGACATATAAAAAATATATTAACATTAATTTAATTAATTAATTAATGTTAAATAATTTTAAAAACATTTAATGATTAAAACATCATTTTACAACAAAAACAGTTTTTCAACATTATATGTTTTAATTTAAAAGTAAATTTATCATATTTATAAAATGAATTAGATTAAATGGATCCCAAATTCAAAATTATCACATGTAATTTGTGAAGTGGGGTTATTGTATATTTTTAGTAAAAAAATAATTACTATGGTTAATTTTCAATAAAGGTTTATAAGGATAAAAATAAGAAACATAAAGTGGCTCAAATTTTAATAAATTAACATGACACGAAAACTTTCTAGAGTACCTTTTTAGGTTTTAAATTTATACCTACATGCCTTACCAAAATCTACTCACTTAACTCACCTAAATCTCATGAAATTCCATTCTTACCCTTTCCCTAACATTCATTTCCAAATAAAAATCACTTTTTTCACCTATAAAAGGAGACCACTAACACCCACTTGAAGCTACAAATAGACTCATAATTACTCTTAAAATTTGGCCAATTTTACCTCTCTTATAATATTTTTACACATTTCTCAGCCTCTTGTTACAATAAAGCTTCATAAGTTCTTTATTTCTAAGAGTTATTTCATGAGAAGACTCAAACTCTCAACGTGAGTATTATCCACTCCACAATTTTCTATTTTCTATTTTTCTCATACAAACTCATTTAAAAATTTTATAAAAATATTAATATAATTAAATTATAATCATTAGTGTAGTGATATGTTACTATATTCATGGTATGACCATTATCTATTCTCCTCTTATCCATTTGAAAAATGAAAATTTTTCTTGTGCTTAATTGTGGACTACCGCCATCATGGATGATGTGTTTTGTTTTTCATCACACACTTTCATGTATAGTAATAAAAATTTATTTAATTCATAAATATAATAATTATTACATAATTAACGTACCATAATTCTAAATTAAGAATCTTATTAGTAATATTAACAATAAACAGTCATTATAATTTTAACCACCTAAAACAATCATACTAAGAGGGAAATGATTTCTTAATTATAACCAATACCTCATACATCCTTATCTTATCATTATCTTATGAATATTCTAAATTATAATTTATTTATTTAATATCATCTAAATTATATCATTATTCTTATAAAATTATTATATTATAATCACTTCATAATTATACTCATCCAATGATTATAACATGTTCTAGTTTGGGTTTATTTAACCTATAATAATTATGTTATAATTTTTTTTATCCCATATGGTTATAGAAAGTTAATTACTAGTTTATATGATATTAATATGTAAATAAATAATTTTTTTAATATTAATATTCAATCTCATTATCAATATAACACCTTTCATTCATTAAAATTACTTAAGAAAGCTCATTACTAATTTCATATTCATGAATCATAACTAAAATTTTCATAAAAGGAAATAATAACATTATAAATAATTATAGAACATATATTCTATTACCTTAGTTAAACTAGAAATAATGAAATTAGAATCAAATAATGAGGATCTAAAATTAAATTTCAAAGCACCGATAAAACAATCAAAATCACTAACATCGGATGATGTAAATAAATAATAACCAACTAATAAATGAATAATGAATGATTATAATTAAGTGGTACCGAAGGTAATAGATATGAATAATTTTCTAAAATAAGTTATTAAGATGATTATCTTTATTATACATGAGGTTAAAGTGCTTTCATGTATTTCAAGAGTAAAGGTTAGGGTTTTGGTTAGAATTTTCCTTTATTGAATTATTTTTTCATATCATGCACTTATTATTAATTTATATAGTGTACTTACTACCAATGTCTTCTATTATCATCTTTAATGATTCTTCCAGGGGTTTTCTAAAATTATCAAGTCTCTTTCTTCATGCTATTTTATTTCTTTTAATACCAAAGTGGAAAGGGGTTTTCTTGACTTCACTTATTTTCTTAATTCATAATTATTCCTCTTTGAATATGGTTGTACACGTTTTTTTATTCTATCCTATGATGGTATTGTCACAAACCAACCCAGTTACTTAGGTACATTGATACCCAATCCCAAACTGACATATCCTAAAGGGTGTTTTTAGTCTCCATGGGTCGACGACTATCACCTAACATCATATCAATGATCAAGGGAATGATTTTTTCATAAGAAAAAAAATTTTCAAGATAGAACAGGGGAAGGAAAAACAATACATAGTCGGCATGACAAACACTCCTCAAGGAGAAGAGTACCACAAGAAGTCAGATAAACACCCCAAAGTAAAACATCATCAAAGATACAATGAAATATCCATCAATACATAGTCTCCAAAACCCTGTGTAACATGTGGACCATAGCTCTCTCAGTCACCATCATCATTCTAAAGTCCTACGGTTGAAGAACATCCACAACTTCCATGTGGAACTTTCCATTTACATATACCCGACATAAAGAATCTATAAACAACCAAAAGAAAATTTTGGGTGTGAGGTAAACATACCATTAGGGCCTTCCAACATGTTCTATAATCAATTACATAACAATTAAAACATTTATTCTTTCAATTTAGATATGTTAGTACATTTACATATTTTTAAATCAAAACATGTTTTAAATTAAGTTGATATAAAATATATCAAAAGAGTCTTAAATAAAAAAATTTATATAAAATAGATGACAAGAATAAAATTATTCAATAATCAATGAAATTTATAATAAAATCAAAACCAATCATCATGGTCCTATTCCCAGAGTTATATTAGTTCTAGGATCTCAAATCCTCACACTACTCAATCATCAATCATGGTTAATGTATGTGTTCACACATCCCTAAGACATAGTCTAATGGGACTAATTAGTCAATATCCCATTAGGTAAAATCATGCACAACTAGGTTTAGTTAGAGTTTCCATTATCAATTCATTTCTAGGGAGTTATATTCCTAGTGTAATTAACATAATCAACCACTAAATAGTTAGTTTTAAATGTGTTTCAATAAATCAATCAATAAATCTTGGTTAAAATCAATCATTTTAAATTAATTCGCCATTCATAGTTCAAATTCCTAATTCCAAGTTCAGCATGCCTTTTCAATTTCAAAACTAATTAATGGATTTTCCTAAAATTCATTCCTTTAAAATAAAATTTCCTTTTAATTCAATTTTCTCAAGAATAAACATCAATTAACTTTTCAATTCAAGACATCATTTTTTCTCAAAATCTACCCAATAATTTCAACACCATTGAAATTGGGGGTTTTCACAATTACTATGAATTTTCAAATAAAACATCAAATAATCTCAAAAAATGTTTTATAAATCAATTTAAAACTTGTTTAGAATAAATCAATAAATTAAGGGTTTTAATTGTAGGAAAACACGTATAGAACCACCTACCTTTACTCATGTGATCCAACAAAACAACACTCGCACCGAGAAATGATAACGGAGAGACAGAGGTGAAGGATATCAAGGAGTCAAACCTATAGCCCAGATACATCAAAACATAAATCTAATCCATCAAAAATATGAGGATTAACAACTCTCAAAAAGGGATAGAAATAGGAAGAGAGAAACCCCAAATCATGAGAGAAAACACATATCATAGAGGGATTGATATCTTCCACCAGTACATTGATTCACATGGGAAAAGGTTTGGGAATCCATGAAATCCTCTAGAGAGCCACAAAAAGACAATTAATTTGATTAGGATCCAATGGGGAGAGATTAGAGGTTAAATTAGGGGTCCTATGATATTAATTAAAAAATAAGGGGATTAAAAACTCATATTCATGGTTTCCTAGTTGGGAAACATAGTTAGTAATAACTATACACCCTAACCATGCACCCTTACTCGGATTCTAGAAAGGTTGTATAGTTTGACTGCACATTTAAACTGACCATGAACCAACCATGGAATCTCCCTCTATTCATGGATACCTATTTTGGAGGGGATTTTCACAATTTTCACTAATTGTGTGCTACCCTTCAATGCATCAAAATGGGGCACACAGTTTTCTAGACCAAACTACATGGTTTTCCCTAACCATGCACCAATTGTGAACAACCACATAAAAGATCAAAAAATTTCAAAATTCACAAAAAAAACTCCCCAGAACAAGTTCTAATCAAGTTATGAACAAAACAATAGTGAAAATTTACCTAAAATCAAGTAATTATATGTTACAACCTCTCCTCCATAAAAACTTTTTGTCTCCATAAATCTTTTCAAGGAGACTCCATGTCAAATAGATGATGAAAATATCTATCATTAGTGCCTTGTGCTCCCAAGTCTCATGAAAATTAGAACCACTATTCTATAGAATAATGACTAAAGGAATATCCTTCACATGAAGAACCACTATCTCAGAATGAAAATTCATGATTGGATGCTCAGACACAGATAAATCAAGTTTGACTTAATAGTCATCCAAGATCAATACATGAAAAGGGTAAAAAAGATACTCCCTAAAATATGATACATGAATCACATAATGTATTGGCATCAAATTCAGTTTCAAGGCTAAATGGTAATCCACATTACAAACCCACTCAACAATATCAAAAGGAACCACAAACCTCAACGCTCACTTCCCCTATATCAAAAGCCATCAGTGACCCAATCGAGGTGAAAATATCAAAAACGTGTAGTCACTAATGAAAAAAATACAAAGGTCTATGTCGACAATTAATATAGTATTTATATCAGATATGTTCAATCAGCATTATCTATCAAATTAATTGAGTCTTTGTGTTCACCTCTTACACCAAACTAGGTCCCACCAAGGAAGCTTCACAATATATACCTAACACAAAAGAGATTTATGTGGGAAACTATACAAGGCCTCAAAGGTTTCCATATAGATGGGTGACTGGTGACTATTGTTATAGGAAAATTAAACCAGACTCAAGTAGATATCCCAAGATCTACAAAATCCAAGAATGCAAGAATGAAGCTTCTCTTACAAGATCTATATACATAATTCTATCAGGCCATCCTTCTATAGATGATAATCCATTCTCAAGATCACATGGGATCCAAATTAATCCCAGTAGCCTCTCTAAAAATGATAAGTAAACCAAGGATCCCTATCAAAAACTATAATGGATGTAACTCCATGAAATATGATAATTTCTTTCACATATAGGATTCCCAGTTCCTCAAATTTGGTTGTATCTTGAATGATAATAAAGTGATCTGATTTGGTCAACCAATCGATCACTAACCATATCACATTCTTCTTTCGATAGGTATGTGACAACCCAACCATTAAATCCATAGAAATCTCATCTCACCTTCAAGTTGGTTTATGAAAGAGTCGAAGAAAACTTGAAGATTTATTGTGCTCAACTTTGACCTATTGGAAAGTATAACAATATGAAACAAAGTCAGTGATGTCTCGTCTCATACATGGCCACTATAATCATCCCCACATATCATAGAACATATTTTTGGTTCCAGGGTGTACTGACCATAGGGAATTATAGAAATCTCCCATCATGGGTCTTCTCAAAGGAGAAGGAAAAACATACTAGCTATAGAATCTTAGGACACCCTTAGATAAGAATGACCACTCACCAATAGTATCCCAACTATAAAGAGCATACCTAATGTCACAAAATTAATCATCAAGCTACTGATCCTAAAAAATAATCTCAATAAGAGAGTAGGTCAAATGAACTTTTATCAGAACAACCTCAGTCACATCTTATTGAACTCCCAAATGAAACTAATCTAGGAGAGACATCAAATTTTAATCTTATGATGAATCTTTCATGGCCTAGGTTGGAAATTTCCATCTCATAGAATCACCAATGAAATTTACCTTAATAGGGGTGTAATAAATTTTAAAATCAAAAGACTATAGGTAGTATACCAACTCCTTTATCAAAGGTTTAGATCCTTTTATAAGAATATATAAATCAATATTTTGTTGTAGGAATAAAATATAAGCCTTTATTTAAAATGCAATTCCACTAACACTTAATATATTTCATCACAGCTGAAAGTTTAAGATCATGGGTCAGATAGTTAATCACATATAGCCTAAGCTATCAGGAACTATAAGAAACCACATGATCACACTACATTATCACGGTACATAAAACACAACCCAAACATGAACCAAATGCATCACAAAAGAATTCATAGACCTTCCTAGATTTTGAAAGAGTCAACACTAGCATGTAAGTTAAAATACATTTCAAATCATCAAAATAATTCTAAAATTTTGAGTCACAAATGAACTTCACTCCTTTTAGGGTGAGAATGGTCATTAGAGAATCCAATTTTGAGAATTCTTTCACAAACTGGTTGTAATACCCTGCTAAACCCAAGAATATTTGAATCTCAAAAACATTACATGGTTCATCCCATGTCATAAAAACCTTCACCTTCTCAGGATCAATTGAAATACCATGTTATAAGACCACATTTCCCAAGAAATTTACTTCCCAAATCTATACAATTAATTTTGATATCTTGGCATATAGTTACTGATTTCTCAAAATTTCCATAATAGCTCTCAAATGATCCACATGGTCTTATTTGGTTTTGGAGTAAACCAAAATTTTATCAACAAAAACCACCATGAATTAATTGAGATACTCATGGAATATCCTATTCATCAGTTTTATAAAGACTTCAGGATCATTGGTAAGACAAAAAGGCATAACAAGGTACTCATAATGGCTATACCTACTCCTAAAAGTGGTATTTGAAAGGTTATATTCTTCGATTCTTAACTGTTGATATCTAGACTAAAGATAAATTTTTAGAACCACTTAACCCATTTAAATTGGTCAAAAATATCATCAATTCATGGTAATAGATACTTGTTCTTCACTATAATTTGATAGACTTTTTGGTAATCGACACAAAGGTGAGGTGTTCCATCTGTTTTCTTTGCAAAAAGAATAGGAAGTTCCCAAGGTGACACACTCATGCATATAAATCCTTTATCTAATAGATCATCCATCTGTATTTTCAACTCATTAAGCTTTAATAATTCCATATGCTAAAAGGTAATAGAAATGGGTTAGGTACCCAATACTAGATCATTAGATATCTTTACTTACATTAATAGTGAAAATCCATAAAATTAAAATGGAAACACATTGGGAAACTCATTAAAAATTGGAGGCAGACCACAACTTGAAGATTTCCACTCCAGATCAAAATAAAACTTTTATATTACTCTACCCAGCACTAGAAAATGAGGCCTATGTCTACTTGACCCAAGGTCCCATTCTCCCTAAAAAACACATTACACCTCATCGAGAACAGTGAAGGAGACCCAATGAAGATAACATTCAATCTGATCCTTATGAAAAATTAGAAAATACATCATGAGAATGACATCAAGAGGTTTCATGTTAAGAATCATAAAATTCCAAGTGATATCAATTTATGATAGAGGAAAAATACAAGAGGGGAATCAGAGACCCTTATCTATCTTTGTTTCGAGGGACACAATAATAAACATCACATAATACATAAGCTCTATAAAAGGATTTATAAAATTCAAAACATCAGTTCATATGAATGAATGAGATGCACCGGTATCAAACAAAAAAGTCACTAAATATAAATAGATGGTGATGATACCTCTCACTATCACCGAAACTGCATCATATTCCTATAAATCTTCCATTTCATGAAGAATCTTTGTTGCATATGTCTTTGGATGGAACACCATAGTTATTGAATCATCTGGTTGAACCACAATAATTTTAGGTTTTAATGAACTCATGACACTTTTCATGGTAGAAAAGATATGACAGTACTTCAATAAGTGTCTTGAATGACCAAATAAACCATATATATTTGGTGCCTCGGTACAAAACCGTATTTAATTCCCAACCTTTTTACACTGAGAGCAAGTAAAATGACCTCTTCTAGACACTAAAAAAGGTCTGGATGAAGACTTATATCATGATCCACCAAGAGACTCATCAGGACTCTGATTTTCTTTAAAAGAACTAACAAAACTACCTCTGATAGAAATATGAACTCATTCTAACCATAACTTGAAATCCAGGTTTAGTTCATCCATCAATTCTCTATCTAGCACATCCATGTAAGAATTTATCTTTATTATAAAAAGCTAAGATTGGATATCGGATTGAAGACCCTTCTCAAGTATTTGAGTATTCAGTTTCTCATTTTTCACAACCTCAAGAGAAAACTGAACAAGTTCAATAAAGTGGTTTTCATACTAAGTCATAGTCATATCGCCCTACTAGAGGATGAGAAACTATATATACATTGCAAATACCATCGATTCTTGATATAAATACTCAGTGAAAATAACTCTGAAGTCTTTCCACTCCAACCCCTCATGTTTCCACACTATGATAAATGAATCTAACCATCTCCTACTAGGACCTTCCATCTTGAAGGTAGCACATTTCACTTTAATAAAATTAGATTTTTCCAAGAACTCAAAAAATAGATCAATATTTTTCAACAAATATTGAACCACTTGAGGATCATTTTCACCTTATAAAGCTAGTGGTTTGGTGAAGAAACTCTTTTTCATGATCTCTAACTTCATCCCTTCAAGGTTCCACAAATGGATCTTGACTGGAAACAGGTGAAGCTACCTACCCATGAGCTTGGATATCACACACCACTATCTCAATGAGATTCTGGTCAACTAGAGGATTCTCTTAATATGGTTCACTAATAGCTTACTCTAGTGACTTATTCAAATGTATCATCAGAGGCATGATGCTACAAAATATCAATAGGACACACTCAAAACATCAACTAGGATACTCAGATCATCAAATCAATCAAGGGATACATGAATACCAATTCTGTAAAAATAGAATTAAAAATTTTGTGATTTTTGAATACTCATATGAATCTAGGAAAGGAATAAAATCTATTAAAATGATTCATTAAAGACACTTTTCCCAACATCCATGGTGACATAATACACACTATAATGATAGATGTCTAGGTACTCACTCAGAAATACCTCTTAATTCACGATAGTCTTACCTCCTTCCTATCAAGAAATACCAAACTACATACCTACATCAAGGAAAGATACACAACCTCACACCTTTGATATGATTTTTTCTCAAATCAAATCAGTTACCTTAGTACATTAATATCTAAGATGGACCTAACATAGATTGAAGGTAATTCCCAATCCCCATGGGATGGCGGCTAATACATGGAATCATATCACAGATCAAGGGAATGATTTTTCCATAAGAACAATACATCAAGATATAAAAGTAGAAGGGAATACAGTAAAAGTCAATATTTCAAACACTACTCAATAATAAAATTACCATAAGAAGTTATATAAACAACCTAAAGTAAAAAAATCATCAAATAGGAAACAAAAAATCTATCAAGAAATAGTCTCTCAACCCCTATGAAATGGGTGGAAAATAGCATCATTGGTCACCATCATCAATACATGGTCTCACAGATCAAGCACAACCACCACCTTCAAGTGGTGATTTACCTTTACATGGAACGGGAATAATAAAATTTATAAATTCCTAAAGGAAAAGTTAGGATGTGAGCTAAAAAACTCGGTAGGATCTCACCAATTGTTCCATAATCAATTCCATAACAAATAAACAACTTGTGATTTCACTTTAAATAAAACAAGGAATTCTAGAATATTTATATATTTTTAAATAAAACATTTTTTCAATTCAATTAGATTGTAGGTATATTAAAACAGGCTTAAAATACATTTTATATAAAAAAATTATCTAAAAAATTTAAATAAAATAGCTAGTATGAATAAAAAAATACTATAATCAATGACATGTATAATAAAATCAAAACCAAGAATCATAGCCATATGCACTGAGTTAAATTTTTTATAGGATCTTAAATCCCCACAACACTCAATCATCAATCATGACTCTAGTATGTTTTCAAACATCCCTAAGGATTAGTAAAATAGGACTAATCAATCAACATCCCATCAAGGACAATCATTCTGAACTAGGTTTAGTTAGAGTTTTCATAATCGATTCACTTCTAGGGAGTCAAAGTCCTAGCATGATTATCCAAATAAACCATTAACTACTCAAGATCACATGTGCTTAAATCAGTCAATAAATAAATCTTTGGTAAAATCAATAATTTCAAATCAATTCATTATTCATAGTTCAAATTCCAAAATTCACATTTAACATGCCTTTTCTATTTCAAAAAAAATCACGGGTTTTCATCAAATTCATGTCTTTCAAGTCATATCTCATTTTAATAAAATTTTCATAAGAATCAAAATCAACTCATTTCATCAAATCATATTTCAATTCAATCCATCATTTTTTCTCAAATCTACCAAAGAATTTCAATACCATTGAAATTGGGGGTTTTTCACAATTTTCCTGCCTTTTCAAATCAAACATAAAATCATCTCAAATTAAGGTTTTGTAAATCAATTAAAAACTCATTTTGAACCAATAAAGAAATTTTTGGTTTAAATATTTGGAAATACCTATAGAACCACATACCTTTACTCACATGATCAAAAAAATCAACATCGACAAAGGGAAATATCAATTGGGAGACAAAGGTGAAGGAGATAAAGAAACCAAACCTAGAACCAAGATCCATCAAAATAAGATCCTAGTAAAACTGAAATCTAATCCATCAACAAAGTGAGGATTCACAAATCTCAAAATGGAAGGAAATAGGAAGAGATAAAAACCTAATCAAGTGATAAATCACATACTGGATAGGGGTTGTGATCTTCCAATAATACTTTTATTCATAAGGTAATAGGTTTTGGAAGCCAAAATAATCCTCTAGAAAGCCTTCAAAATCCAAAGAATTCAATTAGGGTCAAATGGGGGGTGATTGGTGGTTAAAAAGAGGGTCCCAAGCTTGTAATTAAAAAATTAATGGGATCAAAAACCCACACACATAATTTTTCTAGTTGGGTCACATGGATAGTATTAACAGTGTTCTCTAACCATATTCCCTTACTAGGCTTCTGGAAAGGGTGAATGGTTTGGCCACATGATTCGACTATGTTCCAACCATGAAAATCACCTATGTCCATGGTTGCATAGATTTAAGGGGAGGCCACACAGTTTTCACTAACCATGTGACACCATCTAGTTCCTTAAAATGGATTACGCAATTTTTTGGACCAAACCACATGATTTTACCTAACTGTTCACCAACCGTTCACAACCTCCAAAAATTCCATAAAATTTCTAAAGGCACTATAAACTCCCCGAAACAAGTTACAATCAATTTACAATTAAAAAAAGGTTTATAAATTACTTGAAATAATTTAATGGGATGTCACAATATTATATTTTTATCCTCCTTATTTTCTAGGTAATTACATTTTTACGTCAAATATATATTCTTTTATCAATTTATTTCTTCACAAAATTTGAAGATATTAAGAATAATTCTCATTGTATCTAAATAATTATTTTTTTATTCCATAACCATATTCTCTCTTACCACTAAGGATCTCATTTATTATTTTGAAATCCAAATAAGTAATATTTCTGGTGATCTTGAAATTGCTCTTGACATTTTTCTCAAATGGATGATTTATCACTCTTTTTGTGATATGGGTTCGAATAAAGGTATTTTTCAAATGTTGAGAATATTTTTCATTTTATATTATACAACACATTCCTTTTGGATAAATTTTTTAACTTTTCAAAGATCTATTATGGAATTTTCATTCCAAATAATGTTTGAAGAGTTTTCATTTAAATTCCTCAGAAGTGATATTTTTTAAAGTGACTCAAAACTTCTTCTATTTATGATAATGTTAAGAAATTTTTTCTAAATAATCTTTTTAGTTTCACTTCCATTTTCCTATTTAGGTCTAAAAGTTCTACATCCTATAGAGAAATGTTTCATTAATCACCTTCTAAATTATTTTTATAAATACTTCTTTTGGGTGATCAAATGTTTTTTATAATTAAATTTACTTTTTATAACACATTATGTTATACCATTTTTAAATGATATGAAAACCATTTTCTTTCCATGGTTTTTAATGGAATGTTAAATGATTTATATATCATGGACCACATATTTTTAAATATTTATAGGTGGGGTCCTATGTAACTATTAAGTGAATTGGTTAAGGATTTATATCTCATGAGATAATAAATCATAGACATCATGGGTTGGTTCAAAATTTAAAGTGTGGGCATCATGGGTTTGTTAAAAACTTTTAAGAATGAGAATCATGGGTTTGTTCACAACTTAAAACATGGAAATCATGGGTTTTATCACAATAAAAATAATATTAATTATTGATTTTTTCAAAATGTTATAATTTTCTATGATTATGATTATTCTATATTTCTTTGAAATTCAAATTTATAATATTATTTCCCCTTGATTATATATTATTAATACACATTATGATTGTTAGTCTTACTTGATGACCTTTTGGGTTCTTATGTTCCTACATCATAATCCTTAATTCTCAAATAAGTTTTATGATTTACACTTATAATCCCATGACCTTTTAATATGATATTTATTCCTTATTTATGCTTTCTCAAATTTTTATTATCTAACCACTTTGATTATTTGATAATTTTTTCATTATTGAGCATATGATCTCACTGTTTCAAAAGTATTGTAAAATAAGTTTAATGTGTAGCTAATCCTCAAAGACACTAAATCATCAATTTTTGGAATTTTTAAATTATTATGAGATTCAATGAGTAATTAATGTGAAATGAGGTAATTATTTTTTAGTTATCCCAATTTGTATCAAAGTTGGTATGTAAGATGTGTGTTTTTATGACTGGACTCGGGACTGAGGGTTTGGGGAACCATAGTTGGATTCAAAGCATGGTTTAGGATAAAATCATAAAATTTTTGTAAAGTATAGATTTTTGGATTTATAATAATGAAATACTTGTCTAAATACAAACAATTGGATGTAGGCTCTGCAAAAAAATGCACCTAGGGGAAATAACCTTGATAAGGTTGTTTGGGTGTTAACTTGATCTTCACCTGATGCATAACAAATAGTTGGAACTCCAAATATGGATTGAAACTCTCAAGGGATATGATTTAGTAATATATATTCTCTTTATAAACCATTATTAATTATTTAAATGGATATTGATGATGTAATATATAACTATCTATGTTAGAGATCCTAATAGGAATATGAGCATGGATAACCTAGATTAAAATATATAGATTAATAGGTTAGGTCATGCACAACATTTTTTTGTTATTTATTCTAAGTTTATTGTTTTTATTTTATTTATTGATTAATTTTATCATACCTCGACTTTCATTTATTTAAGTGATGGATACAATAAGGAGGAATTGAGTTAGTAATAGATGTGATGGACAATTCAGTGATTGTCCCAATGAGAAACCAAATGAGATAAGAGTTGTAGTGTGAAATATTATAGTTAAGACTAACCAGCTATATCGAGTTATTTTTAACCATTTATACCTATTTGAATTTCCAAACACACCAAATAAGATAAAAATAGAGTTTCATGGGAGTAAAGTGATAAATTATATGGGGGAAGAAGATTCAATTTCCTAAATTTCAATGATGGAGTATGAATCTCCCATGGGAATGTCTCAAAGAAAAAAAGAAAAATATTCAAGAGTGTAATGATTAGTTACCAATCCCATGATTTTCAAAGAGTGGTAAAGATACTGGTTGATAAAATAGAGTGTATCAAGGTATAATCTAATGAATCACCCATTATTAAATGTTTTAAATAAAAATAGTTTAGGAATTATGAAAAATTATGCCCTAATATAATGGATAATGAGGATAATGGGGATAATAAACTACTAATGCTAAGAAAACAATAGAGATCCTATGAAATTATTACCATTGAAGTGGATCATAATAATTAAGGTACACTTATTCTTTAATCCAGATTTGTGGATGTATTATTGGATTTTGGTTCTTGCCACTCAAGTATATTTAGGAGTGTTCCATGAGCATCATATCACCATCGAATGATTTTATACTGAATTATCAAATAAAAATTCTAGTTTTATGATTATTGTATCTGAAGTTGAAGTTTATGTGAATGGGAATCTTATTATTCTTCTTATAGATGAATTTAAGTTGTTTTTGTAAATGGATTGACTATATATATATAGACTCTATATTAATTAATGAAATAAAGAAATCATTTCATATTCCAAACAAACCTATGATTATTTATTTGTGCAATGATGACTATGAATTCTCACAGAAAAATTAATTTCATTATATGGGTCTTAATACCAAATCATATGTTTTATTTTGCTCAAATAATTGGGGAGAAAACTAAATTTTTGGGATATACCTATTATAAGGGAAAACATATAGTCCTACCTAAGACAATATGGTATATATCTCATTAAAAGTTATATTTTGAGTCATGTATATATTTTAGATACCCTTAACTATTTCATTAGTAAATTATAATTAAAATTATAAGGATGAAAATTATTTAAGGGGTGTAGAATATAATTTTGTTGTATTTTAGTATTAATTTCCCTTAAAAACACTATTTTTAATAGCTTGTTTCACATGAAATGTCAAACTAAAATTAACCAAGATACATTTTATTAAGATAAAATTATGAGTATTGAAATGTGATCATTATAATGTAGGTATTGAATTAGATGGTATAAATAGAAGAAACCATATTATGAAATCATTATAGAAAATAAAACAAATGAAATCAAGTTGTAGTTGTCTTTCTTTCTAGGCTCATTTATTTGAGCTTGGAAATGATGTATTTTCACTAATGTTTTCCCTAGACCAACCCAAGCCAAACATCAAAAAGTGCAGCCTAAGAAAAATCATTGGTGGGAGAAGTTCATGTTCATGGAAATTTATATGAGATAAATTCTAGAGGAATATCCACCCATGATAACCACTATCGCTTATCTTACCCTTAGATATTATGCGGATGTTTTGAAGGGATTCGAAAGTAAAAGTTAGGGTGATATGACCCGGTAATTATTAATAAATTTTATATTACAATTACTACAAGTATTTTACACCTTTTAAATTTCTATAAAATTTACTTTTAAAGAATAATAATTATTTTATTTAATATAAATTTTTATTAAACAAGTAATTAAACTTAAGTAATTAGGAATAAAATCATTTAATGGTAAAAATACTTTTTCTCGATGAACCATACCTTTTCTATATATTGTGTATTTATAAAAAAAACTTATCACTATTAAATAATTTTGAATATATTGATAATTTATATAAACAAATATATTAATTTTATTCTAAATATTTTCACTTGGATTTTAATATGAATAAATTATTTTTATGAATAAAAAATACCTTTTCTGAAAAAAGTTATTTATGAATTTTATGTGCTTATATCAAAATTAATTTTTATAAGTTTTAGAAAATGAATAAAATAAAATGGGTTTAATATTTTTAATTATCATGTTTAAAATAAGTAATGAGGTAAACATAATTTTTAGGTGCACAAATAAGTTAATAAGGTTAAGATTAATTACCACTGTAACACAAAAATAGTTATTCTTCAAAGAATTATTTTGATAAACCCTATATAAATTAAATTAAAATATAATAATGAATATAATATGATTTTAAAACATATAAATAACATAATAAAACTCCTTGTATTAAGTAATTAATGTTAAATAATATTAAAAACACTTAATGATTATAAATATATTTTACTACAAAAACTTTTTTTCTATATTGTATGTTTTAATTTAAACATTAATTTTGTAACATCCCAAGTAAATAATGAATAATAGATATTTTTATCTATGTCTATTAATGACTAATATAGTGTTTTAGAGGCTTAAAATGAAAATAAATACAATCTTATGCATGGAATACACTAATATTTTTAAAAGATTGTTTTACTGCCTTTTGATGGAAAACCATTTTTAAATCTATCCTTTGACAATTTTATAAGCTATGTTTGTCAAAATAAACTTATTCTTTATTATTGTGACATCAAAATTTACTTTGTGTGAATTTTTTTTTATTTTTCAGACAATGTTCATTTTTTAACGAATAGTGAAAAATACTGCATTTTACATCAAAACTGTTTTTTAATCTAATTTATTTATATGATTAGATTATGTTTTTAATTGGTTTTGAAGTGAAATTAGAATATATTTTTAACATTTAATCCAATGGTGGTCATTGGAATCAATTTCACTTTGAAATTGGACTTAAACTGATGTCAATCTTTTGATACTTATTGTTTCATAAAAACACTCTATTTGCTCTGACAAGGGGAATTAATTATTAAATTAATTAATGTGACTTATATGTTTTGAATTTTGTAAAATAGACTTCATTTTTTAATTCAGAATATCAAATATTTCTTAGGGTGATGTTTTGGTATTTTTCTGAAAAACTTCAATTTTTGATGAATAGTGAAATCACTAAGTGGTAGTTAAAGAAACTGATTTTTTGTTTAAATGAAATTTTGCCACCTTTGTGTTTTGAATTTAAAAAATCTGAAATACATGGTTGTCATTAAGAATTAAAATGTGGTTCAATGAGATTAAAATAATTTTTTGGTGAATAGTAACTTTTAAGTTCTTAATCGTGATTAGTGGTAATTAGTGTAGTTTAAGGTAAAAATAATGCTTTAATAAAATAAGATGAGATTGACACATGTCCTACCCTCATTGGTTGTGTCATGGCTGACCAATACAAGCCATGGGTCAACTTGTGGACCCCATGGAGCCACTTTGGTTGGGAAATGACATAAATAACTTTTTATTTAATGTAAAAGTAAAAATGACACAAACATAATATGTTTTACTAAAACAATTTTTACATGGGGTTATAAAGATAAGATTTTTTATTATAAATATTCATTGGAAATCTAAAATGATTTCCTACATCATAGTATTTTATTTATAATTTTTAGACTTTAAATAAATTAAATTATTTATGACATCATGATGATGCAGCGATGACATCATTATTTAACGATTTAAATAAAATGGAAAGATAATGTAATATCTAAAACCTACACATGTCCAAAACCTATTGGATTGGTAGATTTCGAACCCTTATCACCTTATCCTCGAATTATATCAATGTGGGACCATTTAAATCCGAAACTCATTTTCAAATAAAGTAATATTTCTTTACTTTCCAAGAGTACCCCTCCTCTCCTCTTATAAAAGGCCCCCACCTCTACCTCATTTCACACACTCCTCAAGCCTTTGGATCGGCCATCCCCTGACCATTTGCTCTCTCCACATCCCTCTCCTCATCCTAGAGGATTCCCTTTGGGTAGAATCCTTTCAAAGGAAGCTTTTAGGCTCAAATCAAAAGGAGTTACACTTTTAAAGGTAATTCATTCTCTCATGTTCATTTGTTTTATTTTGCATCTCCAACCCCCTAAACTCTTTTTATTTACTTCTTTTGTAACAACACAAGTATATTCAATATACGAGGATGTTGTTATAAGATTTATTCGAGCTACACTTTCACACAACTACATCAAATGGTTAAAGAACATACAGTTTCCGTGGATGGCGAAATTCTGCCTCCCGAAACGATGATTGTTCAATACTCATTTAACACCTTAAAAGGTGGCCATTATGATGTCAATATTTTTATATATGATATATAATATGTTTATTCTTTCCTTAAGCTTCTTTATTTTTCATTTATGGCATACCACTATTGTTTCCATTATGGGTAAACACGATATCTTCATTTTAGGAAGTGCGGACTACCACCCCCTGAAAGTGATTTGATTCGTTAATACCATATGTGGGATGTGTAAAGGATAAAGTTAATGATATTATATATGTTATTATACTAGAATTATAATATACTCTTATATAATTATGAATCCATTCCAGAAAATACGAAATAGAAATGGAAGTAGCGTTCATGCGTACGTACGGCTTACCGTCTCCATGAACGGTGCATTTCATTTCTTACCTCTAAATGTGATGTAATATTATAAATACATGTATATTCTGAATATATATGATATATATGTTATCCAAATCATTAATATCATTCTGGATATAATGAACCTTTGACCAAATTAACAACATGTAAGTGTAAGAAGTCTATTTTTGACTTAAGAACCAAATACTGACAAAATGAACATTATTAACTTAAATGATTACATGATGTTCATAACATGGTATAAAAGGAATAATGAACTTGAAAAAGGTTCTTAAGTAAGTGGAGATTAACTCAAGTTTATTATTCAGTAGATTAAAGAACGGTCGGGTCAAGTCGGATACGAGGTATGTGACTTCGTCTCAATCTCCTTTCATTGAGGCATATTTTGTTTTATACACAACCTTCTTTTATACGGTGTATAAACCCCTTTGACTTTTACGTTTATTCAAAAGGAATCTTTTTTATACTAAGCGTTTACTAAATGACAAAAGGGAATGTTTTTGTCGTACGTATGCGGTGACAACGACTTCTCCGCCGTCGTGACCGTTATTTGAGTTCCGGCTTCCTCTACAAGACATACCTTCTTTTTAAAAGAAAAATAAATACCATGTTTTACTTTTCTTTTATTTTGGTATCGAAAATGGTTTTCATAATGTTTTATATATCAATTTGTTGTATTGATATCTTGTTATTGAAAGGTGGGAATGTTATGTTTCCTTTATGCATGTTTTATGTGATATGATTATGTTGAGGTTCTTGGGAATTATTATGAAAACGGGTGGTTCCGTGATAAACTAAGGGTGGGTGAGCCCGATATAGCTCTCCAATGCATTGGGTAACGCGAAGGAGTGAAACGTTAAGGTTTCTCCGAAGAGATTTAGGGAATATACTGTGATGGGTATTCCAAACGTAACCAAGAGGGTTACTCCCTACGTAAGAATGTTATTAATGCCTCAAGTTACCTTTATGTCTTATGATTTCTATGATTTATTCATGATTTGATGAGGTGTGTTAAAGTGCTTATGTTTTATGGGTAAAGTATGATCTCATCCTTATATATATATGTACCCATGTTTCCTTTCCATATTTTTATATCCCTTACTAAGCTTTTTATGCTCATCCCAAGTTTTTTGAAATGTTTTTCACAGGACAAGGGAAAGGTACATGATATGTTGATAGTGTCAAGGAAGTGTCAAGAAAGAATCCATGTTTATTTTAAATATGTTTCCATTGATGGGAATGAAGAATACTATCTTTATGTAACCACTTTGTTTATATGTGTAATGTAATGCAAGTTTTATGATCTAATTATCTAAAACTCTAAACCCGAAAAGATCTTCAATGTGTAATCTTGTAATAACTCAAGATTAAGTAAGGTTTAAGGCTGGGGCCTTATAGTTGGTATCAGAGGTCGGTTTAGATAACTTTAGGAGTTAGAATTATATTAAATGATTATCCAAAAATATTTTTTTTTCAAATTGAAGTGATATAGCATTTAAAGATTACCATGTTGCTTCATCTAAGACATGTTTGTTCAGAATGGATTTCCACAGAGGAAACAGGGAAGCAGTGCTAGGAAGGTATACAGAAGGAAATAACCTTCCGAATCATCATCCTGAAATGGTAGGAGTTGGAAGTAAACAGTTTTTTGTAGTGATGGCACAGTTGACTCAAGCGATAAATGGCGGTGGTATCCATGCACGGGATCATCCAGACCAACAGCAGAGGAACATGTCAATGGTGGAACATTTCATGAGGCAACATCCCCCATCATTCAGAGGATCCTCTGACCCTGTGTTAGCTGAAGGGTGGATTAAAGCACTGGAGAAGATTTTCGATGTCAGGGGGTGTTCATACAATCAAAAGGTTAGTCTTGCTATTTACCGTTTGGAGGGTGAGGCAGATCAGTGGTGGTCTATGGTTAAAAATATCAGGGATGCTGATGAGATTGATGCTCTCGACTAGGATGAATTCAAAGGTATGTTTCTTGAGAAGTATTTTCCTAAGGCTGTTCGACTTAGGATGGAAAAGCAATTCTTGGAATTGAGGTAAGAGGAAGACTCAGTGGCTGCCTATGAAGAAAGGTTCACTCGATTGGCAAGGTATGCTCCAAATTTTATCCGAGACCTTGATAGTAAAATCAATCGTTTTTACTCAGGATTAAAGATAAAATATCGAAGGGCATTAGCTTCTCGTGAGTTTAAAAGTTATGAAAAGCTTGTTCGATGTGCTGAGAAGGTGGAAATGGAGTTTGCCGATGATCAAGTGTTCTATAACAACCAACAGAAGAAGAGATCGAGGTGGCAGGAGAAAGGTAAGAATTCTTCAAAAAAGTCTGATGGTAAGAAAACTAAGTTTCCAGTTTGTGATAAATGTGGCAAAAGGCATGCTGGGGAATGTCTTATGAATTCTGGAAATTGCTACCGATGTGGTAATATGGGACATAAGGATCGTGATTGCACTGAAAAGGATCAAAGTGAAGGTAAGACCAAATTTTATTTACAGTTGGTGAAATGTTATAAGTGCAATGAGATGGGTCACTATGCAAATGAGTGTCCGACAAAGAGCTTGAGTGATGGGAAGCAGTTAGACTACAAGCAGAAAGGGGTGGTGGAATCTTTTGCAACTACTTCGGCAGACGTCGGGCCGTCAAATGAAGTTGTATCAGGTACTTTGTTTGTTTTTTCAGATTATGCCAGTGTGTTGTTTGATTCGGGGTCTACACATTCTTTCATCTCTGAAAACTTTTCTAGTAAAATGGAAATACCATATCAAGAAGTGACTCCTGAACTTGTGGTAAAAACACCTGGGGGAAATGTTGAGGAAAAAAGAATTTATAAGAATCTTCCTATCCTTATCTTTGGAGAGAACCTAATTGCAAACCTTATTGTTTTACCTCTAGTAGAGTTTGATGTTATCCTGGGTATGGATTGGCTCTCTATTTACCATGCTAAGATTGACTGTAGAGCTAAAGAAGTTTCTTTTCAGAAAGGCTTTCAGTTTGTGTACAAGAATGAACCCTTACTATTGATAACTTATCAAGAGGCCAAGAAACTTTTAAAAGATGGAAATGAATGTTACCTTGTACACATCTTTAAAAATAAAGGAAATGTTCAGATTAATGATGTGCCAGTGTTAAATGCGTATCCTGATGTCTTTCCTGATGAGTTGCCAGGAATAATACCAGATCGGGAAGTTGAGTTTACTGTTGACTTAGTTCCTGATGCTAAGCCAATTTCAAAACCCCCTTATCAAATGGCTCAAATTGAACTTTTAGAGTTGAAGGAGCAATTGCAAGATTTATTAGAGAAAGGTTTCATTCGACCTAGCACATCACCATGGGGTGCTCCTGTATTATTTGTTAAAAAGAAAGATGGTTCTATGAGACTTTGCATTGATTATAGAGCCTTGAATAAAATCACTCTTAAGAACAAATATCCTTTTCCTCATATCGATGATTTGTTTGATCAGCTCCAGGGAGCTCAGTTTTTTTCAAAGATTGACTTGAGATCGGGGTACCATCAGCTGAAGGTAAAGGAAGCAGATGTTCCAAAGACTGCGTTCCGTATGAGATATGGCCATTATGAATTTGTAGTAATGCCTTTTGGGCTAACCAATGCACCTGCTGTATTCATGGACTTAATGAATAGAATTTTCCATGAGTTCTTGGATAAGTTTGTGGTGGTTTTCATTGATGATATTTTGGTGTTTTCTAAAAGTAAAGAGGAGCATGAAAGACATTTAAGGTTTATCTTGCAAACCTTAAAAGAAAAGAAATTGTATGGGAAATTCAGCAAATGTGAGTTTTGGTTGCAACAAATTTCTTTCCTTGGTCACATTGTTTCAAAAGATGGCATAACCATTGATCCTGCAAAAACAAAAGTTGTTGAAGAATGGCCAAGACCCACAAGTGTAACCGAGATTCGTAGCTTCCTTGGTTTTGAAGGCTATTACCGAAGGTTTGTTAGAAATTTTTCACGGTTATCTAGTCCATTGACTAAGATAACTCAGAAGGGTGTTAAGTTTATCTGGACAAAAGAATGTGATGATTGTTTTTAGGAATTGAAAAGAAGATTGGTGAATGCTCCAGTTTTGGCACTACCTTTCAGGAATGGTGAGTTTGTTATCTATAGTGATGCCTCATTGAAAGGACTTGGTTGCGTCTTAATGCAGAATGATCAGGTAATTGCTTATGCTTCACGACAGTTGAAGACTCATGAGGTAAATTACCCTACACATGATCTGGAATTAGCTGCTGTTGTTTTCGCTTTAAAAATTTGGAGGCATCATTTGTATGGAGTAAAGTGTGAAATATATACCGATCACAAAAGTTAAAGTATATATTCACTCAGAAAGAATTGAACATGAGACAAAGGAGATGGCTAGAACTAATCAATGATTATGATTGTAAAATTCATTACCATCCGGGAAAAGCAAATAAAGTGGATGATGCTTTAAGTCGAAAAAGTAATGTGTCATTAGCAATGTTGCGTTTGGAACGTGATCCTTTGGTTAAGGATTTGATGAACTTTGGCATAGAAGTTGTGGGTGCCGGATGTACTTCTGTTTTGTTTCAGGTATCAGTGAGATCATCTCTATCAGATAGAATCAAGAAAGCACAGAAGCAAGACAGTGAGTTGCAGAAAAAGGTAGAGCTGGTTCAGAAAGGTATGTTGCCTGAATTCAACATTGATAATGATTGCGTTTTGAGATTTGGGAAGAGATTTTGTGTGCCTTGTGATTCACAGTTGAAGAGAGAGTTGTTATATGAAGCTCATAGTTCTCCGTTTTTAGTTCATCCTGGCAGTACTAAGATGTACAGAGATCTGCGGGAGTATTACTGGTGGGATGGAATGAAAAGAGATATTGCTGATTTTACTGTGAAGTGTTTGACATGTCAATAGGTTAAAGCAGAGCGGAAGTTACCGAAAGGGATGCTTCAGCCTTTACCAGTGCCAGAGTGGAAATGGGAGAATATATCCATGGACTTTGTTGTGGGATTACCGAAGAGATATTGAGGTAATAATGCAATCTGGGTTATTGTTGATCGCTTGACTAAATCCACTCATTTCCTTACTATACGAGATACTTTCTCTCTTGATCAACTTTCCCGTTTGTATCTTAAAGAGATAGTCAGGTTACATGGATTTCCTCTCTCCATTATATCTGATCATGATCTCAGGTTCACTTCTAACTTTTGGAAAGGCCTTCAGAAGTCGTTGGGTACTGAATTAAATTTTAGTACAGCATTTCATTCTCAATCAGATGGGCAGTCAGAACGAACAATTCAGACCTTGGAGGATATACTACGAGCTTGTTCAATGGATTATCATGGAAGTTGGGACCAACATCTTTCTTTGGTTGAATTTTCATATAATAACAGTTTTCATTCCAGTATACAGATGGCACCATTTCAGGCATTATATGGGAAGCAGTGTCGAACTCCAGCTTTCTGGGATGAAGTGGGTGAAAGGAAATTGATGGGACCAGAATTGATAGAAGAGATGGCAGAAAAAGTTCAGCTGATTCAGAAGCACATGAGAACAGCTCAGAGTAGGCAGAAGAGTTATGCATATAACAAGAGGAAGGATCTATCTTTTGAGGTAGGTGATCATGTTTTTCTCAAAGTATCACCATGGAAAAGTGTGATGCAATTTGGTAAGAAAGGAAAGCTGAGTCCAAGGTTCATTGGACCATATGAAATTCTGGAAATATTTGGATCAGTTGCATACGGAGTGGCTTTACCTCCGAGTTTATCTCAGGTACACAATGTTTTTCACGTTTCGATGTTGAGAAAGTACATTCCAGATCCATCTCATGTTTTGAGTCCAGAGGTAGTTCAGCTGGAAGAGAACCTATCTTATGATGAACAACCGGTCCAAATTCTTGACCACAGGGAGCAAGTGTTACGGAATAAGGTGATTCACCAGGTAAAGGTTTTTTGGAAAAACCACATGATTGGAGAGGCAACATGGGAATCTGAAAATGCAATGAGGGATAAGTACCCCCATTTATTCGATAAATAAATAAATTGCGGGGACGCAATTTTCTAAAGGGGGGAAGGATGTAACATCACAAGTAAGTAATGAATAATAGATATTTTTATCTATGTCTATTAATAATTAAGATAGTGTTGTAGAGGCTTAAAATGAAAATAAATGCAATCTTATGCATGGAATACACTAATATTTTTAAAAGATTGTTTTACTGCCTTTTGATGGAAAACCATTTTAAAATCTATCCTTTGACAATTTTATAAGCTATGTTTGTCAAAATAAACTTATTCTTTATGATTGGGACATCAAAATTTACTTTTTGTGAATTTTTTGTATTTTTCAGACAATGTTCATTTTTTAATGAATAGTTAAAAATACTGCATTTTACATCAAAACTGCTTTTTAATCTAATTTATTTATATGATTAGATTATGTTTTGAATTGGTTTTGAAGTGAAATTAGAATATATTTTTACCATTTAATCCAATGGTGGTCATTGGAATCAATTTCACTTTGAAATTGGACTTAAACTGGTGTCAATCTTTTGATACTTATTGTTTCATAAAAACACGCTATTTGCTCTGACAACGAGAATTAATTATTAAAATAATTAATGTGACTTATATGTTTTGAATTTTGTAAAATAGACTTCATTTTTGAATTCAGAATATCAAATATAGCTTAGGGTGAAGTTTTGGTATTTTTCTGAAACACTTCAATTTTTGATGAATAGTGAAATCACTAAGTGGTAGTTAAAGAAACTGATTTTTCGTTTAAATGAAATTTTGCCACCTTTGTGTTTTGAATTTCAAAAATCCGACATACATGGTTGTCATTAAGAAGTAAAATTTGGTTCAATGAGAATAAAATAATTTGTTGGTGAATAGTAACTTTTAGGTTCTTAATCGCGATTAGTGGTAATTAGTGTAGTTTAAGGTAAAAATAATGCTTTAATAAAATAAGATGAGATTGACACATGTCCTACCCTCATTGGTTGTGTCATGGACGACCAAGACAAGCCATGGGTCAAATTGGGGACCCCATGGAGCCACTTTGGTTGGGAAATGACATAAATAACTGTTTATTTAACGTAAAAGTAAAAATGACACAAACATAATATGTTTTACTAAAACAATTTTTACATGGGGTTATAAAGATCATATTTTTGATTATAAATAGTAATTGGAAAGATAAAATTATTTCCTACATCATAGTATTTTTTTTATAATTTTTAGACTTTAAATAAATTAAATTATTTATGACATCATGATGATGCAGCGATGACATCATTATTTAACGATTTAAATAAAATGGAAAGATAATGTAATATCTAAAACCTACACATGTCCAAAACCTATTGGATGGGTATATTTAGAACCCTTATCACCTTATCCTCGAATTATATCAATGTGGGACGATTTAAATCCGAAACTCATTTTCAAATAAAGTAATATTTCTTTACTTTCCAAGAGTGCCCCTCCTCTCCTCTTATAAAAGGCCCCCACCTCTACCTCATTTCACACACTCCTCAAGCCTTTGGCTCGGCCATCCCCAGCCCATTTACTCTCTCCACATCCCTATCCTCATCCTAGAGGATTCCCTTTGGGAATAATCCTTTCAAAGGAAGCCTTTAGGCTCAAATCAAAAGGAGTTACACTTTTAAAGGTAATTCATTCTCTCATGTTCATTTGTTTTATTTTGCTTCTCCAACCCCCTAAACTCTTTTTATTTACTTATTTTGTAACAACACCAGTATCTTAAATATACTAGGATGTTTTTATAAGATTTATTCGAGCTAAACTCTCACACAACTACATCAAATGGTTAAAGAACATACGGTTTCCGTGGATGGCGAAATTCTGCCTCCCGAAACGATGATTGTTCAATACTCATTTAACACCTTCAAAGGTGGCCATTATGATGTCACTATTTTTATATATGATATATAATATGTTTATTCTTTCCTTAAGATTCTGTATTTTTCATTTATGGCATACCACTATTGTTTCCATTATGGGTAAACACGATATCTTTATTTTAGGAAGTGCGGACTACCGCCCCCTGAAAGTGATTTGATTCGTTAATACCATATGTGGGATGTGTAAAGGATAAAGTTAATGATATTATATATGTTATTATACTGTAATTATAATATACTCTTATATAATTATTAATCCATTCCAGAAAATACAAAATAGAAATGGAAGTAGCGTTCATGCGTACGTACGGCTTACCGTCTCCATGAACGGTGCATTTTATTTCTTACCTATAAATGTGATGTAATATTATAAATACATGTATATTCTTAATATATATGATATATATTTTATCCAAATAATTAATATCATTCTGGATATAACGAACCTTTGACAAAATTAACAACATGTAAGTATAAGAAGTCTATTTTTGACTTAAGAACCAAATACCGACAAAATGAACATTATTAACTTAAATGATTACATGATGTTCATAACATGGTATAAAAGGAATAATGAACTTGAAAAAGGTTCTTAAGCAAGTGGATATAAACTCAAGTTTATTATTCAGGAGATTAAAGAACGGTCGGGTCAAGTCGGATACGAGGTATGGGACTTCGTCTCAATCTCCTTTCATTGAGGCATATTTTGTTTTATACACAACCTTCTTTTATACGGTGTATAAAACCCTTTTACTTTTACGTTTATTCAAAAGTAATCTTTTTTATACGAAGCGTTTACTAAACGACAAAAGGGAATGTTTTTGTCGTACGTATGCGGAGACAACGACTTCTCCGCCGTCGTGACCGTTATTTGAGTTGCGGCTTCCTCTACAAGCCATACCTTCTTTTTAAAAGAAAAATAAATACCATGTTTTACTTTTCTTTTATTTTGGTATCGAAAATGCTTTTCATAATGTTTTATATATCAATGTGTTGTATTGATATCTTGTTATTGAAAGGTGAGAATGTTATGTTTCCTTTATGCATGTTTTATGTGATATGATTATGTTGAGGTTCTTGGGCATTATTATGAAAACGGGTGGTTCCGTGATAAACTAAGGGCGGGTGAGCCCGATATAGCTCTCCAATGCATTGGGTAACGCGAAGGAGTGAAACGTTAAGGCTTCTCCGAAGAGATTTAGGGAATATACCGTGATGGGTATTCCAAACGTAACCAAGAGGGTTACTCCCTACGTAAGAATGTTATGAATGCCTCAAGTTACCTTTATGTCTTATGATTTCTATGATTTATTCATGATTTGATGAGGTATGTTAAAGTTCTTATGTTTTATGGGTAAAGTATGATCTCATCCTTATGTATATATGTACCCATGTTTCCTTTCCATATTTTTATATCCCTTACTGAGATTTTTATGCTCATCCCAAGTTTTTTGAAATGTTTTTCACAGGACAAGGGAAAGGTACATGATATGATGATAGTGTCAAGGAAGTGTCAAGAAAGAATCCATGTTTATTTTAAATATGTTTCCATTGATGGGAATGAAGAATACTATCTTTATGTAACCACTTTGTTTATATGTGGAATGTAATGCAAGTTTTATGATCTAATTATCTAAAACTCTAAACCCGAAAAGATCCTCAATGTGTAATCTTGTAATAACTCAAGATTAAGTAAGGTTTAAGGCTGGGTCCTTATAGTTGGTATCATAGGTCGGTTTAGATAAATTTAGGATTTGGAATTATATTAAATGATTATCCAAAAATATATTTTTTTCAAATTGAAGTGATATAGCATTTAAAGATTACCATGTTGCTTCATCTAAGACATGTTTGTTCAGAATGGTTTTCCGCAGAGGAAACAGGGAAGCAGTGCTAGGAAGGTATAAAGAAGGAAATAACCTTCCGAATCAGCATCCTGAGATGGTCGGAATTGGAACTAAAAAGTTTGTTGTAGTGATGGCACAGTTGACTCAAGCAATAAATGGTCGTGGTATCCATGCACGGGATCAGCCAGACCAACCGCAGAGGAACATGTCAGTGGTGGAACATTTCATGAGGCAACATCCCCCATCATTCAGAGGATCATCTGACCCTGTGTTAGCTGAAGGGTGGATTAAAGCACTGGAGAAGATTTTCGATGTCAGGGGGTGTTCAGAAAATCGAAAGGTTAGTCTTGCTATTTACCGTTTGGAGGGTGAGGCAGATCAGTGGTGGTCTATGGTTAAAAATATCAGGGACGCTGATGAGATTGATGCTCTCGACTAGGATGAATTCAAAGGTATGTTTCTTGAGAAGTATTTTCCTAAGGCTGTTCGACTTAGGATGGAAAATCAATTCTTGGAATTGAGGCAAGAGGAAGACTCAGTGGCTGCCTATGAAGAAAGGTTCACTCGATTGGCAAGGTATGCTCCAAATTTTATCCGAGACCTTGATAGTAAAATCAATCGTTTTTACTCAGGATTAAAGCCAAAATATCGAAGGGAATTAGCTTCTCGTGACTTTAAAAGTTATGAAAATCTTGTTCGATGTGCTGAGAAGGTGAAAATGGAGTTTGACGATGATCAAGTGTTCTATAACGACCAACAGAAGAAGAGATCGAGGTGGCAGGAGAAAGGTAAGAATTCTTCAAAAAAGTCTGATGGTAAGAAAACTAAGTTTCCAGTTTGTGATAAATGTGGCAAAAGGCATGCTGGGGAATGTCTTCTGAATTCTGGAAAGTGCTACCGATGTGGTAATATGGGACATAAGGATCGTGATTGCACTGAAAAGGATCAAGGTGAAGGTAAGACCAAATTTGATTTACGGTTGGTGAAATGTTATAAGTGCAATGAGATGGGTCACTATGCAAACGAGTGTCCGACAAAGAGCTTGAGTGATGGGAAGCAGTTAGACTACAAGCCGAAAGGGGTGGTGAAATCTTTTTCAACTACTTCGGCAGACGTCGGGCCGTCAAATGAAGTTGTATTAGGTACTTTGTTTGTTTTTTCAGATTATGCCAGTGTGTTGTTTGATTCGGGGTCTACACATTCTTTCATCTCTGAAAAATTTTCTAGTAAAATGGGAATACCATCTCAAGAAGTGACTCCTGAACTTGTGGTAAAAACACTTGGGGGAAATGTTGAGGAAAAAAGAATTTATAAGAATCTTCCTATCCTTATCTTTGGAAAGAACCTAATTGTAAACCTTATTGTTTTACCTCTAGTAGAGTTTGATGTTATCCTGGGTATGGATTGGCTCTCTAGTTACCATGCTAAGATTGATTGTAGAGCTAAAGAAGTTTCTTTTCAGAAAGACTTTCAGTTTGTGTACAAGAATGAACCCTTACTGTTGATAACTTATCAAGAGGCCAAGAAACTTTTAAAAGATGGAAATGAATGTTACCTTGCACACATCTTTGAAAATAAAGGAACTGTTCAGATTAATGATGTGCTAGTGGTAAATGAGTATCATGATGTTTTTCCTGATGAGTTTCCAGGAATAATACCATATCGGGAAGTTGAGTTTACTGTTGACTTAGTTCCTGATGCTAAGCCAATTTCAAAACCCCCTTATCGAATGGCTCAAATTGAACTTTTAGAGTTGAAGGAGCAATTGCAAGATTTATTAGAGAAAGGTTTCATTCGACCTAGCACATCACCATGGGGTGCTCCTGTTTTATTTGTTAAAAAGAAAGATGGTTCTATGAGACTTTGCATTGATTATAGAGCCTTGAATAAAATCACTGTTAAGAATAAATATCCTTTGCCTCATATCGATGATTTGTTTGATCAGCTCCAGGGAGCTCAGTTTTTTTCAAAGATTGACTTGAGATCGGGGTACCATCAGCTGAAGGTAAAGGAAGCAGATGTTCCGAAGACTGCGTTCCGTATGAGATATGGCCATTATGAATTTTTAGTAATGCCTTTTGGGCTAACCAATGCACCTGCTGTATTCATGGACTTAATGAATAGAATTTTCCATGAGTTCTTGGATAAGTTTGTGGTGGTTTTCATTGATGATATTTTGGTGTTTTCTAAAAGTAAAGAGGAGCATGAAAGACATTTAAGGGTTATCTTTCAAACCTTAAAAGAAAAGAAATTGTATGGGAAATTCAGCAAATGTGAGTTTTGGTTGCAACAAATTTCTTTCCTTGGTCACATTGTTTCAAAAGATGGCATAACCGTTGATCCTGCAAAAACAAAATTTGTTGAAGAATGGCCAAGACCCACAAATGTAACCGAGATTCGTAGATTCCTTGGTTTGGAAGGCTATTACCGAAGGTTTGTTAGAAATTTTTCACGGTTATCTAGTCCAATGACTAAGCTAACTCAGAAGGGTGTTAAGTTTATCTGGACAAAATAATGTGATGATTGTTTTCAGGAATTGAAAAGAAGATTGGTGAATGCTCCAGTTTTGGCACTACCTTTCAGGAATGGTGAGTTTTTTATCTATAGTGATGCTTCATTGAAAAGACTTGGTTGCGTCCTAATGTAGAATGATCAGGTAATTGCTTATTCTTCACGAAAGTTGAAGACTCATGAGGTAAATTACCCTACACATGATCTAGAATTAGCTGTTGTTGTTTTCGCTTTAAAAATTTGGAGGCATCATTTGTATGGAGTAAAGTGTGAAATATATATCGATCACAAAAGTTTAAAGTATATATTCACTCAGAAATAATTTAACATGAGACAAAGGAGATGGCTAGAACTAATCAAGGATTATGATTGTACAATTCATTACCATCCGGGAAAAGCAAATAAAGTGGATGATGCTTTAAGTCGAAAAAGTAATGCTTCATTAGCAATGTTGTGTTTGGAACGTGATCCTTTGGTTAAGGATTTGATGAACTTTGGCATAGAAGTTGTGGGTGCTGGATGTACTTCTGTTTTGTTTCAGGTATCACTGAGATCATCTCTATCAGATAGAATCAAGCAAGCACAGAAGCAAGACAGTGAGTTGCAGAAAAAGGTAGAGCTGGTTCATAAAGGTAAGTTGCCTGAATTCAACATTGATAATGATTGCGTTTTGAGATTTGGGAAAAGATTGTGTGTGCCTTGTGATTCACAGTTGAAGAGAGATTTTTTATGTGAAGCTCATAGTTCTCCGTTTTCAGTTCATCCTGGCAGTACTAAGATGTACAGAGATCTGCGGGAGTATTACTGGTGGGATGGAATGAAAAGAGATATTGTTGATTTTACTGTGAAGTGTTTGACATGTCAATAGGTTAAAGCAGAGCGGCAGTTACTGAAAGGGATGCTTCATCCTTTACCAGTGCCAGAGTGGAAATGGGAGAATATATCCATGGACTTTGTTGTGGGATTACCGAAGACATCTTGAGGTAATAATGCAATCTGGGTTATTGTTGATCGCTTGACTAAATCTGCTCATTTCCTTGCTATACGAGATACTTTCTCTCTTGATCAACTTTCCTGTTTTTATCTTAAAGAGATAGTCAGGTTACATGGAGTTCCTCTCTCCATTGTATCTGATCGTGATCTCAGGTTCACTTCTAACTTTTGGAAAGGCCTTCAGAAGTCGTTGGGTACTGAATTAAATTTTAGTACAACATTTCATTCTCAATCAGATGGGCAGTCAGAACGAACAATTCAGACCTTGGAGGATATACTACGAGCTTGTTCGATGGATTATCAGGGAAGTTGGGACCAACATCTTTCTTTGGTTGAATTTTCATATAATAACAGTTTTCATTCCAGTATACAGATGGCACCATTTCAGGCATTATATGGGAAGCGGTGTCGAACTCCAGCTTTCTGGGATGAAGTGGGTGAAAGGAAATTGATGGGACCAGAATTGGTAGAAGAGATGGCAGAAAAAGTTCATCTGATTCAGAAGCACATGAGAACAGCTCAGAGTAGGCAGAAGAGTTATGCAGATAACAAGAGGAAGGATCTATCTTTTGAGGTAGGTGATCATGTTTTTCTAAAAGTATCACCATGGAAAAGTGTGATGCAATTTGGTAAGAAAGGAAAGCTGAGTCCAAGGTTCATTGGACCATATGAAATTCTGGAAAGAGTTGGATTAGTTGCATACCGAGTGGCTTTACCTCCGAGTTTATCTCAGGTACACAATGTTTTTCACGTTTCGATGTTGAGAAAGTACATGCCAGATCCATCTCATGTTTTGAGTCCAGAGGTAGTTCAGCTGGAAGAGAACCTATCTTATGAGGAACAACCAGTCCAGATTCTTGACCACAGGGAGCAAGTGTTACGGAATAAGGTGATTCACCAGGTAAAGGTTTTGTGGAAAAAACAACATGATTGGAGAGGCAACATGGGAATCTGAAAATGCAATGAGGGATAAGTACCCCCATTTATTCGATAAATAAATAAATTGCGGGGACGCAATTTTCTAAAGGGGGGAAGGATGTAACATCCCAAGTAAGTAATGAATAATAGATATTTTTATCTATGTCTATTAATGATTAAGATAGTGTTGTAGAGGCTTAAAATGAAAATAAATGCAATCTTATGCATGGAATACACTAATATTTTTAAAAGATTGTTTTACTGCCTTTTGATGGAAAACCATTTTTAAATCTATCCTTTGAAAAATTTATAAGATATGTTTGTCAAAATAAACTTATTCTTTATGATTGGGACATCAAAATTTACTTTGTGTGAATTTTTTGTATTTTTCAGACAATGTTCATTTTTTAATGAATAGTGAAAAATACTGCATTTTACATCAAAAATGCTTTTTAATCTAATTTATTTATATGATTAGTTTATTTTTTTAATTGGTTTTTAAGTGAACTTAGAATATATTTTTACCATTTAATCCAATGGTGGTCATTGGAATCAATTTCACTTTGAAATTGGACTTAAACTGGTGTCAATCTTTTGATACTTATTGTTTCATAAAAACACGCTATTTGCTCTGACAACGGGAATTAATTATTAAAATAATTAATGTGACTTATATGTTTTGAATTTTGTAAAATAGACTTCATTTTTGAATTCAGAATATCAAATATAGATTAGGGTGAATTTTTGGTATTTTTCTGAAAAACTTCAATTTTTGATGATTAGTGAAATCACTAAGTGGTACTTAAAGAAACTGATTTTTCGTTTAAATGAAATTTTTCCACCTTTGTGTTTTGAATTTCAAAAAACCGAAATACATGGTTTTCATTAAGAAGTAAAATGTGGTTCAATGAGATTAAAATAATTTTTTGGTGAATAGTAACTTTTAAGTTCTTAATCGCGATTAGTGGTAATTAGTGTAGTTTAAGGTAAAAATAATGCTTTAATAAAATAAGATGAGCTTGACACATGTCCTACCCTCATTGGTTGTGTCATGTCCGACCAAGACAAGCCATGGGTCAACTTTGGGACCCCATGGAGCCACTTTGGTTGGGAAATGACATAAATAACTGTTTATTTAATGTAAAAGTAAAAATGACACAAACATAATATGTTTTACTAAAACAATTTTTACATGGGGTTATAAAGATCATATTTTTTATTATAAATATTCATTTGAAATATAAAATTATTTCCTACATCATAGTATTTTTTTTATAATTTTTAGACTTTAAATAAATTAAATTATTTATGACATCATGATGATGCGGCGATGACATCATTATTTAACGATTTAAATAAAATGGAAAGATAATGTAATATCTAAAACCTACACATGTCCAAAACCTATTGGATGGGTAGATTTCAAACCCTTATCACCTTATCCTCGAATTACATCAATATGGGACCATTTAAATCCGAATCTCATTTTCAAATAAAGTAATATTTCTTTACTTTCCAAGAGTGCCCCTCCTCTCCTCTTATAAAAGGCCCCCACCTCTACCTCATTTCACACACTCCTCAAGCCTTTGGATCGGCCATCCCCTGCCCATTTACTCTCTCCACATCCCTATCCTCATCCTAGAGGATTCCCTTTGGGCATAATCCTTTCAAAGGAAGCCTTTAGGCTCAAATCAATAGGAGTTACACTTTTAAAGGTAATTCATTCTCTCATGTTCATTTGTTTTATTTTGCTTCTCCAACCCCCTAAACTCTTTTTATTTACTTATTTTGTAACAACACCAGTATCTTAAATATACTAGGATGTTGTTATAAGATTTATTCGAGCTACACTCTCACACAACTACATCAAATGGTTAAAGAACATACGGTTTCCGTGGATGGCGAAATTCTGACTCCCGAAACGATGATCGTTCAATACTCATTTAACACCTTCAAAGGTGGCCATTATGATGTCACTATTTTTATATATGATATATAATATGTTTATTCTTTCCTTAAGATTCTGTATTTTTCATTTATGGCATACCACTATTGTTTCCATTATGGGTAAACATGATATCTTTTTTTTAGGAAGTGCGGACTACCGCCCCCTGAAAGTGATTTGATTCGTTAATACCATATGTGGGATGTGTAAAGGATAAAGTTAATGATATTATATATGTTATTATACTGGAATTATAATATACTCTTATATCATTATGAATCCATTCCAGAAAATACGAAATAGAAATAGAAGTAGCGTTCATGCGTACGTACGGCTTACCGTCTCCATGAACGGTGCATTTCATTTCTTACCTCTAAATGTGATGTAATATTATAAATACATGTATATGCTGAATATATATGATATATATTTTATCCAAATCATTAATATCATTCTGGATATAATGAACCTTTGACCAAATTAACAACATGTAAGTGTAAGAAGTCTATTTTTGACTTAAGAACCAAATACCGAAAAAATGAACATTATTAACTTAAATGATTACATGATGTTCATAACATGGTATAAAAGGAATAATGAAATTGAAAAAGGTTCTTAAGCAAGTGGATATTAACTCAAGTTTATTATTCAGGAGATTAAATAACGGTCGGGTCAAGTCGGATACGAGGTATGGGACTTCGTCTCAATCTCCTTTCATTGAGGCATATTTTGTTTTATACACAACCTTCTTTAATACGGTGTATAAACCCCTTTGACTTTTATGTTTATTAAAAAGGAATCTTTTTTATACGAAGTTTTTACTAAACGACAAAAGGGAATGTTTTTGTCCTACGTATGCGGCGACAACGACTTCTCCGCCGTCGTGACCGTTATTTGAGTTTCGGCTTCCTCTACAAGCCATACCTTCTTTTTAAAAGAAAAATAAATACCATGTTTTAATTTTCTTTTATTTTGGTATCGAAAATGGTTTTCATAATGTTTTATATATCAATGTGTTGTATTGATATCTTGTGATTGAAAGGTGGGAATTTTATGTTTCCTTTATGAATGTTTTATGTGATATGATTATGTTGAGGTTCTTGGGCATTATTATGAAAACGGGTGGTTCCGTGATAAACTAAGGGCAGGTGAGCCCGATATAGCTCTCCAATGCATTGGGTAACGCGAAGGAGTGAAACGTTAAGGTTTCTCCGAAGAGATTTAGGGAATATACTGTGATGGGTATTCCAAATGTAACCAAGAGGGTTACTCCCTACGTAAGAATGTTATGAATGCCTCAAGTTACCATTATGTCTTATGATTTCTATGATTTATTCATGATTTGATGAGGTATGTTAAAGTGCTTATGTTTTATGGGTAAAGTATGATCTCATCCTTATGTATATATGTACCCATTTTTCCTTTCCATATTTTTATATCCCTTACTGAGCTTTTTATGCTCATCCCAAGTTTTTTGAAATGTTTTTCACAGGACAAGGGAAAGGTACATGATATGATGATAGTGTCAAGGAAGTTTCAAGAAAGAATCCATGTTTATTTTAAATATGTTTCCATTGATGGGAATGAAGAATACTATCTTTATGTAACCACTTTGTTTATATGTGGAATGTAATGCAAGTTTTATGATCTAATTCTCTAAAGCTCTAAACCCGAAAAGATCCTCAATGTGTAATCTTGTAATAACTCAAGATTAAGTAAGTTTTAAGGCTGGGGCCTTATAAATTTTATCATATATAGAAATTTAATTAGATTAAATGGATTCCAAATTCATAATCAACATATAAAAAAATTTAAGAGGTGTTTTTTTCTATTTTTAGCACAAAAATAATTACCATGATTAATTGTTAATCAAGGTTAATGAGGGTAAAAATGAGTAACATAAGTTAGCCCTAATTTTACAAAATTAGCTTGAAAAAAACACCATATAGAAGTACTATTTTAGGTTTTAAAGTCATAAATATATTCCTCACCAACATTTCTTCACCTAAATCCCATTTATCCCATTCTTACTCCTTACCTCACATTCATTTCCAATGAAAAGTCTCTATTTTTCACATATAAAAGGATATCACTTAAACCCACTTAAAGATACACATACCCTATGAATTACTCTTAAAAATATAGCTATTAAACCTCTAATATAATCCTATTACATGTTTTCAATCCCCTTATTGAAATAAATTCTCCCAAGCACTCCATTTCTAATAGGTATTTTAAGATAATATTAAAATGCTCAATGTGAGTATTATCCACTCCCTAACTTTCTATTATCTATTTTTCTCATCCACCCTCCTCTACAAATACTCTAACAATATTAATATAATTATATAATTATCATTATTATACTCTTATATTATTATATTCATGTGAAAAACATTCTATATCCCCCCCACATCCATTCAAAAAATGAAAAGGTTGTATGTGCATACATGCGGACTACCGCCTCTATTGACGATGTGTTTTATTTTTCATCACAACCTTTAATGTTTGGTTATATAAATTGATTTAATTGATTAATATAATATTTATTAAATTAATAAGATACTGTAATGATAAATAATTAATCTTATTAATACTATTAAGAATAAATGATCAATATAAATTTAACAGCCTAAAACAAGCATACTAAGAGGGAAAACGATTTCTTTTTTGTAACAAATACCCCCTTATCTTATATTATTATTAATAAAACTTATAAATAATGATTTAAATATTTAATAAAATCTATATAATATCATTATTCTTCTATAATGATGATATTATAATCACTTCATAATCATAATCATCCAAATATTATATTTTATTTTAGTTTGGGTCGGTTTGACACCAACACAAACTATGCTATAATTTTTTTATCAGGGATGGTTATGGAAACTAAATTAATGGTGTAATATGATATTAATAAGAAAATTATTTTTTTGTAATATAAATATTTAAACTCATTAATTATATACCACCTTTAATTCATTAAAATTTTCTAAACAAATTAGTTACTAATTTCATCTTAATGAATCATAATAAAAACTCTCATAGAATGAAATAAGAATTTATAAATAATTATGTAATATAATAATTATTAATTTGGTATCAAATAATGAGGATCGATATTCACATTATAATGTATGTGTAAAACAATCAAAATCACTAACCTCTAATGATTAAAACAAAGAGTAAAAAACTAATAAAATTATAATGAATGATTATAATTAATTTTTATAGTAGGTAATAGTTATTAATAAGTTTTTTAAAACATTTATTGATATTTTTTTGTTTATTATATAGTATTTGAAATCTATTTTTGGTAATTTGAGAGTAAAGGTAAGTGTTTCCATCTCAATTTCCCTTCACTTAGGCATGTTTTCATATTATGCACTTATTCATCTTTTATATTGTTTAATAACTAGAAAATGGATTCTATCCTCGTTTTTAATGATTATTACTTGTATTTTACAAGTATTTTTAGTAAAATTCCTTTATACTCTTTTGTTTCCATTAATTCCAAAAGTGGTAAGGTATTTTATTGACACAACTTCTTTTCTGGGGTCATAATTATTCCACTTTGAATATTGTGTTACAAGATTGATTTCTTATATCCTATGATGTAATTATATTGCCTATAATCCTTTTATTATAGGTAATTACATTTTAAAATCAAATACATATTATTTTATGGATTTATTTATTCATAAAATTTAATGATGTTAAGAACAATTCACATCCCCTCTAAATCACTTTTTCTTCAATGTCCATATTCACTCTTCCCTTAGATGGTCTCCTTTATTAATTTAAAATAATAATAAGTATTATTTCTTGTGATATTTAAATATATCTTACTACTTTTCAGAAGGATGATTTATCACACTTTTTATTATTCGGGTTTTAATAAAGGTGTTTTTAAAATATTGAAAATGTTTTTTCATTAATCCACCACTCGAAATTTCCCATGGAAATTTATGAATTTTCAAGGATATATTATTGAAAATTTTTTATAAATAATATCTCAATGAGTTTTTATTTCAATTACTCAAAAAATAAACTTTCTATAGTCACTCAAAACTTCTTCTATTTACGATAATGTTAAAAATATTTTATAAATACACTTTTATCTTTCACTTTCATTTTCTAATTTAAATCCAAAAGATATAACTTTAATGGAGTTAAATTTTATGAATCCTTATAAATAATATTATGAAATAATCCTTTGGGTGACTAATTTTTTTTATCAATGGATCTTCTTTTGATATTATGTTACGTGATAACATTTGGAAATGATATAAAACAAATTTTCATTTTAGGGTTTTTCATGACCTGATGAATGATAGATATATTATGGAACACATATGTTTACATGTAGATGGATGGGGCCATATGTCACCCTCCAATGCATTGGTTAAGGGTTTATATATTATGAGATACTAAATCACATATATGGGTTTATTCACAACATAATGCATGGGCATTATGGGTTTGATCAAAAATTAATGTATGGGAATAATGGGTCTAATCACAACACAAAGCATGCGCCTCATGGGTTTAATCACAATTTAATTATTTCCTATGTTTATGTTTGTTCCATATTTCTATAATATTCCACTTTCTTTGTTTTTCTCCAATTATTCAAGATTATTATTATATTCTTTCAATACATGTTATAACTTTTATGCTTCCTTGACGACCTTTCTATTGTGTTATGTTTACATATCCTGATATGTTATCCAAACTAGGTCAAATACCCTAAGAGTGGGGGGTGAATCAGGGTATGATAGATTAAAACAACTTCCCCTTCAGATATTTTTTTTTTGTTAAACAAAATTCTCTTCTCGCTATGTCTCATATAAATGTATGAACAGAAATGAAATCATGCACAAGACACAACAATTTTACTTGGTTCACTATCATTGGGATATGTCCAAGGAGTATACAATGAAAATGTTACAATTTACAAAATCCAATAAATTCACACTACAGTTTACAAAGTTCAGAGCAAACTCACCATCCCTCCTAGTTTGAAACCATCCACAATTTGAAATCTCACTACTCTCTCAACTAAAGTGTGATCACTGGTCCTTTAGAATAATCGACTTTGATCTCTTGAATCAGTATATTTTACACCTCATTTAGTGTATTATTAAGTTCCACTTTCATCTACTTGATGAATATCCCTTTACCACAGTATTACTGGAAAACTTCTATCTTTTGTGTAACCTTTGGGTGTCGTACGTGTAAAATTAATGCCTTGCACACAACATTTGAGTTTAGGTGTAAAACTCCCAACTTCCACACACTATCATGGAAAAATATCTTGCAAGGAACTTTTATTATTTGCGTGCAACACTTTTTACATGAAACTCCATTCTTATGTACAACTCCCTTTGCACGCAATTCTTACGTGATTCAAGGCACTAATTTTATCTAAGGTTCAATCTACTAAAATGAGGGGGTAGCCGCTTATTTATATTCCCATCTGACCCTGTATGAAATATTATTATGCATCTTCCTCTACATGCGTAATATTTATCTAAGCACATAAAATCATATTTGACGTCACATTTATCGTGTAACTCTCTTTTACGCTGATCACTTCATCTTTATTTCATAGACACGTGAAACTATGTATTTGGTATGTAAACTCATCTTTTTCACTAATTAAAATATTTCTCATTATTCTTTCCTTTTCCATATTTTTCTATAGTGATCCCAAAACATGTCTTGGTAACAAATTTCCAAACCACCTTCAATCTTTCATGCAAATTCCTTTTCCAAAAACATTTTTCTCCATTCTCCATGTTTTACACCCAAAAATTTGGAAAATACTGGGAAATGATTCCACCTTGTATAAGAACTTTTTGTACTACTTCTAGAGTATCTGATCCTTTTTCTTGGATCTTTTCCAACATATATAGTTAACAATCTCTTTGGAGATCCAAAACCATCCATAGAAACCTTCTTTGTCGGCAAACACAATCAACCCAAAAACACTTTAATGTTACCTTGAAGGATTTTTCCCAACGTGATATTTAATTATCGAAAAAGTTTTATGATTTTTATTTTTTAAACTATGATATTTTAATCATATATTTCTCTCATATTCATGTTTTATCAAATGTTTATGAACTAACTATTAATTTAAGTGGAATACTCGAGAGAGGGGTGAATTGAGTTTCCAATTAAAATTTATGTTAAAACCCAATTTAAAATTAAATACCTTAATTTATAAAATCATCCCAATTAACTAAAATATTAGAAGTATATAATTTTATCTTTCAAAAATATTCTCAAACTTTTGATCCCAACTTAGTTAAAACAAGTTTTAAAACTCTTATAACTTTTGAAATAAATTTACTCATATCAAACACTGTATATAAAATATAAATTAATGTTAATTGTCAAATTAATGTTTTGCAATTGAGTTTTGAAAACTAAATAGGTTTTTTTAAATATATTATAAAAAACATGAAAAAACACAATGAAGTAAATATAAGAGGTTCAGTTTCAAGCCAATACCAAGTCCTATCAACTTTGTAATCACCCAATGCTATGAAATTTAATATACAATCAAACTAATAAAAACTAAGGACTGAATTTTATATAAAACAACTTCACATTGGTATTTTAGGTTATAAAAAGCCTCTTAAACAACTCTTTGTGAGAATAAAAGTGTAAAAAATGTACGCAGGTAATCCAGGTATCACAAACTCTTCCACAATTCTTCATGGGAATATAAATGAAATGAAATGAGTGAGAGAGTGTCTAGAACTCCACAATAAAATACAAGAGTCAGTGTTAAAGAATTAATATAGTAAAAAACATAGCTTGAAAATAAATCTAGAACAAATAGTAAAGAATATAAAATTAGAATATTTGATACATCCCAGTATGATCATCTTTGGTTGATAAATTTTCTTTTAATCAGTAATTAAAAATTCCCAACCAAGATTACACAGATAAGTATGAAAAATGGTGTGTAATGGAATGTTCAATGTAAGTTCTCTATGTATCAATATATCTAAATTATACATGTATTCACGAGACTTTTTCTCTAAGTATTTCTTATTCTTAAAGACATCATTTACCTTAACTATCCATTGTAAGATATTCATACTTTAATCCTCATACTCATTACATTCTTAAATATATTGGCTTTTTAATTAATGCTCTAAAATAAATCCTTCAGAGATTTTAAAATACTCTATTACTTATGTTATACATAGTCACTTATCTTCACATAAATCATGGTTACTTTGGAATATAGACAGTTGACATGGTTAGTAGGAACATACACTTCATTTTATCTTATGGTCTCTTGTTTTCTTCTTACCATAAGTTTATCTCTTCATGTGGTAGCTTCATGACTTCACATGATTACTTCATTACGTCACATGGTCACTTAATGTATTCTAACTATAACTTATTTTTCTTTATGTGGTAGATTCATGAATTCACATGGTCACTTCATTCCTTCATATGATCACTTGATGTATTTCCTTAGTAACTTATTTTTCTTCATGAAGTAGTTTAATATCTATTTATAGTATGTTATTTGTTCTTGTGGTCACTATAATACAAACACATGGTTAGTTTAATGCTTACAGAAACTCTAATCACCTAACTCATGGTAACTTGCTTGTTTATACATAAGGTTGAATCCTTTATGCGATAGGTTGATCATCAACATGTTGTAGGTTCAATACACATGTGATCAATTGAACTTTAACACACAAAAACCATATGAATTAGACAGAGTTAGATCATCTGAAATACAGTTACATGAATATACATTAGCTAGTTGATTTCAATATCCAGTTAGTACCACATGTCCATTTGACCTTCACAATTAGTTTAACTTCCTCACATGGTAGGTTCATTACACATGTGGTAGGTTGTCATAGTAACTTCAAGACTTATCCAATGTTATCATTTTATCTAGAAAATAGTTTACTATCATAAAACATGAAATTCATTAGAAACATAATAAACATGATTTGGGATCATTAAAATAAGGAACTGATAGACTAATATAATGATATTCTCCTTTTTATGATAAAAAATCATTACATATAAAATGAAATAAATTTAATACACCATATATTACTCAATTTCTTAAATGTTAATAATTTTCTATATTTCTTAAAGATTTATCAAAATGCTTAAACTCTTCAACTAGTTTCACAATATTTCACCCCCTTTGGGGTTAGTAAAAAGTTAATTTTGGTTAAAATATAATAAGGAATAACAAAAAAAATCTTAAATAACTAATAACAGGAAAAATATAAAGAGGAACACATGTATTTCATTAATATAAAAATATATTAAAAATATTACAAAGAGAGTTTTCCTATCAATAATTCTAATCAGACACATCTCAGATCTCATCAAGAAGTATGGGATCATTTCCTATTGAGGTATAAGTCAAGGTATGTTGGGTAGGTTCAGTAAGTTAAGGTATTAAGGTTGTAGTAGAGTCCTAAATTACCAAAAAAACAGAAACTGGATGAATATATTTGATGGATTTTCTAGGTGATAAACTAAAGGGGTTAGTAGGAGAGGTGTTAAAAAGAGGTTCTTGGGATATAATAATGGTAGAAAGAGATAAAATAATAGTGTTGGAAGTGTACTAGTAAGGTTCTAGTGACCAAATAAAATCACTCGCTACTATGGAACCTTATTTCATTAATTGAAAAAAATATTTATTTTCTGTGAAGGATTTCAAAATAAGATATAGAAATATTATCCTTTCCAATTTAGAATTGAACTCTTGGGTCAATATAGGCATCCTAAAATCACTAGGAAATTATCCAAACATCAATTTTTAGTCTTTCTATGAAAATATTTTTCTAATATATAATTCAATGTATCTTTTGATAGTCTTTCTATCTCTCCAGCCCGTTTGATATCCTTTTTTAGAAATACCAAAGTCTTAGTAGAATGAGTCTAAAAACCATCAAACATCATCTATCTTGTTTTCTTAAACCCATATAAAAAATTAACTCACCCTTAATGAGTTGTCTTATTCTATCTTCTTCTCTGGTTGGACCGATTGATTTTTGAAAACCATAAAGAATTCTTTCATAACCCCCATAAGATTTAATTTTAACTCATCCAAATCATTTTTTTTAATATAGAATGGGGAAGGAATAGAAAGAGTATATGGATAATAATTTGGCTTCCTACAATACATCTTTTCCTTAATATCCATAGATTTAGATCTTATAGATAGAAATTTTGATTAAATAACAACATATTCATTAACCTTATGAGAATATATATGGACTGATGCAACATGTTCTAGTACATTTTCATTCTTGGGTTCCTCAACATTATTTGAAGGAGTAGGGATAAACAAACCTTCCAAAACTTAATCAATATAAGGTCTTGTAGGAGATACATTAAGTTCATTATAAGAATATATTTGAGATATCAAAGAACCATTAACCGTTGTTTGGGAATTAGGGATTGAAAGTCAATGGAATTCCCCAATTATTATCCTCAAAATTAGAATAGTATAAACTAAGAATTATTGATCCTAGTGGTTTCTCCCCCTCATTAGGTCCATCTAGTATACTTAATCTAGGAGTGGTTACAACCACTGAAGACTTATTTGAACTATCTTAATCTTCTTAAAACTCACCAAATTTATCCCATTCAGGTTCATCTATAAAACCACTGACAGATACTCCAGTGTCTACAAGGTCCCCATCATGAAAATCTTATTTATGAGAAAGTTCATGTCTATAGGATTTAGGTGGCCAAAGGTCACAACAAGAGAGGTTTCCCTATCATCCCCATGTGCTACCCTAGATTCCTTATCAAGATCATTTATTTCAATATAATCTTTATCAACTTTATATTATTTTGTAGTAAAAACAACATCATCATCAAAAGAGTATTTAGATATTTCATCTGGCTTAAGAAATGGATCTACCAGATCTCTTGGTCTAACTGGATAATTCACAAGATCAAAATTATTATATTTATTCTCATGGTCTTCTACCCATTCATTTTTCTAGGGATTCAAATTTACTCTCATATGCATAAAAATTTTCTAAATAAGGAATCAGTCATTTGAGGAAGTTGTCTTTTTCTCCCCCTGAGGAATTAGTCCCTTTTACTCCAAAAGGGTTGAAATAAAATTTGGATAGGGAAAACAATTGAAATTTTAATAGGGATTACAAAAATCATTCATATGTATTATGAAATATCCACACAAACTAATATAAATTCCATTTTTCATTAAGATGATAATGAATAGGTCTTGGTGCCTCAGAATACTAAAGTCCCCATTACTAGGAATTCCATTCCTGGTTAGTTCTTCCAGATCACTTTAGAACTCAAAGTGGGCATGATTTTTAAGTTATGAGCTTTATTAATATTCATACTCACCCTTATATGTCACACCTAAGCTCTCCACCTATATTTTTTTTAAGAAAACTCAAAAAAAATCCCATTCACTATTGTCCGAATGGTGTCACTTTGACTTCCAAGAATTAATTCCATGTGGGAATAAAATTACTTAACAAGCCTAGGATAGAACAACTAACCATTTTTATAAAACCAAAAAGTCCATCCATAATTCATAATGACTTTCCATACTAGTTTTATACTCGACTGAAGCCACAGAGAATCCACTTCCTTCTCTACACACACTGGTTGATACATTAATTTGGGTTGTTTATCTTTAGTAAAATGCTCATACTACCTCAATCCTTTTTTGATTTCTTTATAGGAGGTGCTTCAGCGGGAGGTGTGGTATCAGGATTTTGTTTCATACTTGGATTTCTCACACTTTGATTCAAATCCATAAAGCATAGGTTTGAGAGGGATTCTAAAGAGATAGGGTTTCAAGAGCAAGTAAGGCTTTAAAAAGAAGAAAGGAAGGGATTTAAGATAAATATATTCATCGATTCAGATTTTAATTCAAATTTTAAATTCAATCATTAAGGTAATAATATAATAATAACCATATAGAAAGTTCCGTCAAAATGACTTAATGAAAAATTCTATGTCCAAATAGAAATGGTAGGTATAATAACCATAGATTCAAGAGAACAAAGGTAGAGAATGATAGGTATATTAACCATACACCCACTATAGATTTACTAACCGCATTAGCAAATGATAAGTATAATAATCGTGTCACAGTCTCATGATAGGTATAGTGACTATGTGAGTAAAATATCTCATTATATATATTAACCATATGAACAAAAAATCATGGTCACTTAATAGACTATGTGAACTATACTCCATGATTACATAAGTGAAAACATAGTAGTTAATCATTATAATGATAATTTACACAAATATTAGAGTTGGAACTAAATTGAAAGATTTAGAAATATTTTACCATTCCTAATTAATTTATAATATAATTTATTCTCTTAATATTCAATGGATTTGTAACTATAACATAAAGATAATGTTCGATGCCAATGAATTAAAGAGCAATATCTCCCTTTTGAAAATAATCTCTCAAAAAGTGATTTCTTATATCAATATGTTTTTTCCTTTAATGAGATACTGGATTCTTAAAGATATTTATTGGACTTTTATTATTGAAATTTATCAAAACATGTCAATATTGATATCCATGGTTTAGTTTTTTTAAATCAGAAAGGTTGGGGTCGAGTCCCTTTATTAAAAAAGAAAAGAAAGTAGGACTCCCTTTTGAAGGGTAAGGGAAGACCCAGTACAGGTCTATAGGACCAAAGACACATATCTGTAGACCATGCGTTTAGAGGAACAAATCCCAATTAAAGACACACAACCAAATTCAAGCAGCTAAAAAGCCTAGTAGAACAAATTCCATAATAAGTGAGTGAAAAAAATACCCCCAAAAAAACCAAACACAACCCAAGTCCTAGAAGACCAAGTCCAAAATCCCAAAACCCAGTCAACACCGTGACCCGCACGGTCTAGAAGAATCTGGAACTGCAGGTGCCATTCCGATGACCGGGGAGCCCATAGGATCACCATCATGCCACCGGCCATCCAACTAATCCACACCGCCGCCATCGGAGTGTAACACCATCACCGCCCTCCGCATCCTTGCGAGGATCCGTCGGCAAGAAAACCCATTCCAACCATATCTGGTCTGAAACCAAATCTGGAACAGATCTAGATATCCATAGTTTAGTCATATTTATTTCATCTATACAATATATTCAAAAAAAACTACCTACAGTAAAATACTCATCTTTAGTAGTGGATATCACAAAAAATTTATGCTTTTTACTATACCAAGAAACTATATATTTTCCCAAAGAGTGACATGTTACACTGGTTTATTTTTTATCTAACTTATAGCCACTAAAATCTATATCTGAATAACTAACTAAGTCAAATCATTTCTCTCTAGAGTAAAAAATCCAAAAAATTTGTACTTTTTAGGTATTTAAAAATTATTTTCACATGGTTTAAAATAAATTCCTTTGGGTTTTCATGAAAATGTGCACACATGAAAAAAATAATCATAATATCTGATCAGATAGTAATTAATTATAGAAAACTTCCAATCGTACATTTGTAGGCAGTTTGATCATCTAGTTTCATAGTTTAATCAAGATCAAACTTACAGCTTGTACTCATGGGAGTACCACTAACTTTAGTTATATCCATACCAAAATTTGTTAAAATATATTTAGTGTACATTCTTTGATTCAAATAAATTTCTTCCTTATTTTTAAAAATCTGAAAACCAAGGATGAATTTCAACTCATTCATTAAACTCATTTCAAATTCATTTGTCATTAATTTTGAGAATTATATACACAGAGAGTTTTTGGATGATCCAAAAATAATATCATCAACATATATTTGAACTAATAAAACATCATTTGAAGTTATTTAAATAAATAAATTATGATCACATTTTATTTTAGTGAAAACTTTAGGAATCAAAAATGAGATTATATGTTTATACTTAACTATAGGATCTTTTTTAAACCATGATAATTATTTGTTAATTTAAAAACATGACTTTGAAAATTAGGGTTTGGAAATAAAGGAGGCTGTTTTTTGGAAAATAAATCCCTCTTGGTGTCATCTTGGTGTTTTTGGGGTGATTATGTTCATTAAAAAATCCAAATGACCACATTTTAGTATGGTTGGTGTTGCCGAAGAAGATGTTTAAGGTGGTACTGTTTCCTAGTGTTTACCGTATTTTTGGATCTCAAAATTAGGGGTTTGTTTTATAGAAAAAGAAGGTTTTATACCAAGGAGTTTTCGAAATGTAGTTCGCAGACCATGAATCGTGGAGTTTGCAAACTACATGGTAGCGTATTTGTCCAATAAGGACTGCAAAGGAGGTATACAGAACTGTGAAGGAAGCCATCATTTTATGGAAGAATTCGGTGAATTAAGCCTTCTGAAATGGTCTTAATTCATAGAAGGCTTGTTGTTTTTGGATTTATGCGAGTATTTATGGTTTTCATAAAGGGAGGATTCATTGAAGTCATAATCCATGAAGGGAAGGCATATCACAAAGCATAGTTCATTCACAGAGTGAAGGTATTTTACAAATCATTAGTGGTTCATAGGTAACCATCCATCAGTGAAGTAGAGTAAGTCTATAAAGAAAAGTTTTCCCATGAAGAAAACATGTCACGTGGTGAAAGGTAGTTCATGGAAGATACAAGAAAGCTCATATAGGGTGAAATATTGTTCATGAAGGGAGTAAAATAGTCCTTGAAAGAAATTTTGAAAATATAATAGTACATGGAAAAGAGGATTTCATCCACTAGGTGAAAACAGGACTTCATGGAACACTCATATATGTGTGTAAAAATTCTAAGGTGATTCAAAAAAAGGATATTCTTTTGAAGGAGAAGTTTTCACACTTCAGTTTAGAGAGTATTGATCTTTAAAATTTTTATTGGTTGTAAACCATGTAGGAAAGTGAGTCTGCTCCGAATATTTTAAATTCAGTGAGCCTAGGCATAGAAGTGATCTATCTCGAACCTTGTTTTGGAAGTGATTCTTAGTATATTTGGTAAATTCTCACATTTTCATTGTATGCTCCTTGGATGTAGCCCAGTAAGGGTGAACCAAGTAAAACATATATGTCGTATGCATGATTTCATTTCTATTCATATATTTCTATGGTAAAGTGACAAAGTAGTGTTTTCTTAACAATGAAACAAAATCTGAAGGGGAGGTTGTTTTAATATGGAATACCCTGATTCACCCCAGACCCTCTTGGGGTATTTATCCAAGTTAGGCCAAAAACTAGAATCAGAGAGAGGTTAATTTCAGTGTTTATCTCTCAAGGGTTTCAATGGAGGTTGTTAATCACAAAGTGATTCCAATATTCGATAGAAAAAAAATTCAATTAAGGAAGACTCGGATGCAACAATACTTATAATATTTTGGAATGAATGTATTTACAGTAGTGATGCATGGAATTTTATCTAGTATCGATAGTGGTGTTTTATTAGAAGAAAAAAAAGATAATTGGATGAGGACACCAAAGGAATCAATTATTTGGGTGGATCCATATCTAATGAAATCTATATAAATGTTATGTCATGTAATAAATCATATTCTATGTGGAAAAAGTTTCTAAATATGACTTGAAAGTCAAAGAAGAAAGACTGCAGGTTCTATGGAACAAGTATGAGGATCTCATAATGAACCCTAATGAGAATGTTGATGTGTTATTTTATTTGGTGAATATTGTTTTATAAGACATTATTGGTATTAGAGAAATTATTGAAGAAGTAATTATTTTCAAGCACATTTTTAGAAGGCTTCCACCTCAGTTCAATCCAAAAGTTTCTATACTGTAAGATAAAGATCCAAAGGATCTAAGATCAGATAGCTTGAATGGTACTCTTGTTGCGTATGTGATGAGAAATTATTATAACAAGCCTCTGTAAAAAGGTAAGTTTAAAGAAGTGTAATTCAAGGCCATGAAGAATTTCACTATTGAATATTGGAGGGATTAATAAGAGACAAATGGATTCATGTCATTCCTTTCATCAAATTTTAAAATAGGAAAATAAAAGTTCAAAGGGAACCTACCACTTGCATGATTTCGAAGTGGAAAGGTTGGAAATATTGAATTGAGGTACCCTAAGAAGTTTCAAGATGATTATGATGATGAAGTCAAAATTAACATTAATAAATCTTCATCCTATTTCAAAGGTAAGAAACATTTTAATAAAAATTTATTCCAAAAGAATAAGCTAATTTGTATAAAAAATGATAGTTCATAAGAATCTGAGGTAGAAGAGTTAGACTATTGTAATGATCATAAAGAAAATTCTATGGTGGTAGTTGTCATAAATTACCAAACAAGGGAAGAAAGCAACAATTAAGATGTAGAATTATAAGGAAGATTTGACCTTTAGGTCGAATTAGAAGTTTCACTATAAATGATAGATGTTTGGAGACCCAAAACAAATAAAACCAACATAGTGGTTCATGATGCCAAACTCTTTATGAAAGATATGGAAAATGAAAAGTCTGAGTTGATAGATAAAATTGAAAAGCTTAAGTATTCAATTCCATAGAACTCAGATATGATTGATGACTACAAGATCAAGACTTGATAATAGAAATGGGTGATCAATGGTTTGGATAATATATCACAAATATCAAGAAACAATCATAGAAAATATTTAGGGGGAGGTTTCCATCCTATTAAGGAATGTGAAAGATTAGGAGAAATTATTGACTCCATCAAAGAAAGTCACAAAGGTAGCAGAAAATGGAATAGTAGAGTTCAAATATATAATGAAACTGACAAAGGAATGTTAGGAGAAGAAAATTATAGATCTTAATGTTAAAAATTGTATGTGGTTTGATTGAAAATAGAAACAATTAATGGTAAAATTCAGACCATAAGCACCTTCTCTGAGATTGAAGATTGATTTGGGTATGAATCAGAACTATAAGATTCAAATAACCCAATGGACAACTAGTAGTGTATTAGTGATATGTGGGAATGCACCCCGAATTAGATGTTATTGTTATGGTAAGATGAGACACTCATAAAATTTATATTCCATAAACAAGAGGTACTGAAGGAAGAAAAATTGATATAGCTATCCATACAGAGATCAATATTCTAGGATAGCATTTGATGGTCACTATTTTAGGTGTGGAGGATTCAGTCACATGGAAATATTTTTCCCATAAAAATGCAGAGAAATGTGCCAAAGTAGACATAATGTGGTCATAAGAAGTATTCAATGTATCATCAAATAATATAAAAACACAAAATTGATTTGTAGCATTACAAGTTGAAATAGTTCCATCATACTCTGAGCAACATCAAGAATATTAGTCAAAGACATGGATTAGAAATAGGATAGATGAAAAAGAAGTGGTTGTTGAGATTTCTTTTGAAGCATCACATCGCACTAGAATATGGATCATTGATAGTGTATGAACATCCCATATGATATAAAATAAGGAATTAGTGACAAAGATCAGATAAAACAAGGAAGGTATTGTAATATTTTGTAATGATGAAGGATTAAAAATTATTGACTCGTGAAATGCCAAGTTTGGGTGAAAATACATGATATGTGCTGATGTATTGCCTGTTTAAGGTCTCAATCAAAACATTATTAGTGTAAGTTAGCTATGTGACTTAGTACAGGCCATAAGATTTTCAAAGAAATTATGTATCATTGAGTAAAAATATGGTGTAATTTTTTTGAAAGTAAAGAAAAATAAGGGGAATCTCTAACTATTAAGTGGAGGAGAAGATACGTGTTGGTTGGAGTAGATTACTCAAGAGGGGGTGAATTGAGTATCTATTAAAATTTTATAATTAAAAAGTTATTGTTAAAAGGTTCCCCAATAGTTAAATACAGCCTAGTTAATCAAGGTTATACTATTATGAAAGTTTGACTGTTCAAATAACTTCTTAGAAGATTGATTAATTCTTAGTAATATTAATAATGGTTATTAACATTACTTTTTAAGCTATTCTAATAATGTAATACACTTATAACTTCTTTCCAAGATTAACTATCAAAGTAAATTTATTGATTTCTTAATTAAACAGTAAAATAGAGACAACTAAAATAGACAGCACAACAGATACAAAACAATTGTTTCAAAATTAAGTCGAGACCTAATCCACTTCCCTTTCTGATCACCTACCACCAAGAATTTTATATAAATAAACATTATACACATCCTGTATCAGGCTTTACAACTATACACAAGACTATCTAGGTCACACGACCTCTTCAACAGTTCTTTTTTGCGTATGAACAATAGGTTACATATAACCTCTTCCACGCTTATTCGTGGGTATACACAAGTGTAAAAAGGTATTTGAGAAATGATATCTTGTATCCTTCATTTTAATGAAAGAGAAAGTGTGCTTTTATACAGACACACACACACTGCTTGAAAGATAAAAACTAGTACACAACAGATAAGAAGTATAGAGATAAGTTTAGAAGTGCTCTGAGTGTTAGTCTATACAACTCTAGACTTCTGAGATAAAACATATACAGAAATTGAGTCCTCTCATGGAAAACAGAGTATGATAATTCAGCTAGATCTGGCTCGTGTTCTTTGTGGTATTGATAATGCGAAGATGTTCTTAGCGATTCTGATCTATGGTGTCCAGTTTGTAGATTCAATAATCCTTCATGTGTTATTTAGGAATAATGAGTTTCATGTGTCAGTTATTTTCTTAGGAAATATCGTGTGTTCGTTGTTGTTATGCTCTCTATGTATCACACTATATTGTTTATGGGACACACATTTTCTTTTATTCTTGGAGTGCATGTGTTGAAGCTGACAGGTTGCATGTATTCTACTCCTCGTACCTCGTTCTGTCAGATGATATTTCTACAAAGAAACATTAATTATGTCAGCGCATTTAAAAGCTTCAAATATGACTGTTAGAAATTAAATGAAAAATTGACATAACAGATTTAGAAATGGTGTCACAGTTTTTCTGTAAATGGTGTCTCTATGAAACGGTGTCTCCATGAAACGGTGTCTGAATGGTCACAGTGTCTGGATGGTCAGGGTGTCTAGATGGTCACGGTGTCTGGATGGTCACAGTGTCTGGATAGTCACAGTGTCTAGATGGTCACGGTGTCTGGTCACGGTGTCTAGTCACAGTGTCTGGTCACGGGGTCTAGTTCCTTTTTTCTAGAAAAACATAACCGGTGTAAGACTCACAGTGTCTCAGACTTAGCCAAATATCTTTATTCAAACTTAAGCAATGATATTCATAGAATGTATTAGACTTAATCATTCATCAAAGAAATAATTATAAAGTAAATCAAATATAGTGTACAGTAATCAGAATTAATGTATATCAATTAAGATCTTGGATAGATTTACTTAAAGCATAAGGATGCTAATCATCTGTACATGATTTAAGAAAGATTACACAGGATTACCAGGATTTATATAATATATATGATTTGTGATCATTAAAACATGATTTATACATGAGGAGTCTAACAATATCCCCCTTTTTGATGATCAGAAGTCATGTGAGTGAGATAATACATATGTCTCTAGTGTACATAAAAAATACCTATTCCTCTATTCGTTCTTTAATGGGCATATTTTCTCTCCTACATATAAAATACATATTTCTCTATTCTTTCTTTAATGGGAATATTTTCTCCCCCTTTTGGGATTATCAAAAAGAGTGAATAAGAAATGGTCAAGAAAAGATCACAATGCATTAGATAAAAAGGGTGTCATTACAAATAGTAGACAGCAAAACAAATGCAACAACATCCCTATCAAAAGATAGTATTCACTATTCTTCATCATAGGATGGTCCTTTCTTTGCCCTTGGTAGTAGCATCAGTAGAATAAGTCATAGTATTAGAGGTTGAAGTAGAAGAAGGGAGTGAACTAGTTGACAGAGAAGGTAAAGTAGACCATCAAAGACAGAAGGGGCCAAGGTAGGGTTTGTAGAAGACTGAGGAAACTATTGATCAAGGATTACAGGCCTGATCCGAATCAGGTCCTGACTGACAAACATAGATGTGGAGGTTAAGGCAGAGGTGAAGGTAGGCAAACCAGATCTCAGAGGTGTAGCTATAGGAGCAACAATGGTAGTACTCTGAACATGAAAATAAGGCCTTAAAAGCTTGATAAAATTAGTAATGATCTCTCCACCATATTTCATGGATTTATCAAATTTATCCTTGTTATCCATAAACTTGTCCTCAAAATGAGTGAAATCTGTGATCTTTTTTACTTGAGTTTTGAAATCTTGAGTAACCGGAGGAATCCTCAGATTTTCCATAAGCTATTTGAAGTGATTGGTCAGGTCATTCTTAGAGAATATCTTATTGAAGTAGAAGTCCACTTTATTTGAAATTTCTTATTGATAATTGTTGGAAATCTTGGAATGGATTCTCTCCAAATCAAGAACTGTGTCACTATTCTTGATAACTTTAGATAGATATTATTTATTAAAACCACTAAGCATAGATTAAAGTTCCTCTTTGACTACTGTTCTGAGCATATCACTGTCTAAATTAGGTTGAGAAGATTATTCAGAGGCATTAGAAGCAGTGACAGCCAAGGTAAGAGAGTTTAGTTGATTTAGTCATTTATGAAGGCACCCCTTATACTCATTAGTTAACTTGTTAAGTCTTATAACAAGTTCACACATCTCTTGAACAATCTGTTTGTTTCTTTCAACTACTTATTCAGCTAAAAAGGTTAGATGAGGTGGAATTAGTGAGGCTACTTCTTATGGGGTATGAGTAACATTATTCTCAATAGGATGAGAAGCATGTTCTCATCTCGAGTTCAGCACACCCTGCATATCTTCAACCATACCACTTACAGTATTTACTTCATCAATAAGCAGTTTATTCTCAATTCTGACTTCTTGAATCTCATGAAGCATTTTGGATTGAATCTTCCATATCACTTTTTCCAATAACAGTGAAGCATCTCTCTCACTCAGATTGGTTACAAGAGCTGGTTGATTATTCATAAGCTTTTCAAGCCCAGCCAATAGGGTAGCTCCAAATTATTTTAGATCATCCTTATTCACCAAGTGTGAAGGTTCTTGTGAAGGCTCATAGATAGAAGCTAAGTCAAGCTTAGGTTCTTTGGAATAGATATATTCAGGAGTAGATGTCATTTTCAACTAAAACACAGTAGACAGATCAAGACCTTTGACTATGACTTCCTTTGAATCATTCACATCGAAATAACTGGGAAATATATATCATGTAACCAGTGAATTAGGATCAAGTGGATTAGTCACTTCAATAGATTCCATACTGGGGGGATGCTCCCCCTCAATAGGTGCATCCTTATTAGGACTGAGAGATTTAGATCCTTGATCTATTTCCACTATTTAATCCCTTATTTCCTCATCCATTTCTTGTCTAGACAATTGAAAGGCTAGCTCTATTCCCTCTTCACCAGAAAGAATAACTCCAGGAGCATTTTTTTCCTCTACATGTTCCTCACCAGCAACTTCTTCCACAAGAGACAGATCTACTTCTATATGATCTTCTACAACTTCCTTTTTCTCTTTCAACAACAACAAAATCTTTTTTTGAGGAAGTTTTTTCTTCCAAATCAACAACCTTTTCAGGAAGAGGCACTTCTTTCTCAGCTAAGTCTTGATGAACAAGTTCACTATCCTCCTCATTCAGGACAGTTTTTATTTCAGGTGCAGCAGCCTCTTCTTCTTCTTATTATTATTATTCTTTAGGATACTCAAAAAATTCATCTGGTTATAAACCAATATCAGAAAAATATTTAGGTCTTCAATGGTGTTCCACTTTATTGAAATTTTCATAGATCCTATCATTGTCTTCCGCCCATGGTTTTCTCCAAGGATTCCAATTTATTTTTTCCTCTTTACATTAACCTTTGATAGACAAAACTCATAATCCTTGATAACATCTTCATTTGGTCTAACAAATCCTTTGGCATAAATCATGGCTGAGATAAGCCTAGAATAAAATAGAGAGGTTTATTTAGAGGTTATTTTGATCAAATCACACATATGGTGTATAAAATATTTTCAAAGGTTGATCTTATGTCCATTTTTCATTAGATGTATCAAAAATACATCTTGATACTTGACTATAGTGAAATCACCTTTTTGGGGGGATAATCATATTCTGAATAAATTTAAAAAGGAGTTTAGTTTCTCCATCCAACTCTGTAGCTATGGCTCCCCTCTGGGTTCCATTTCTAGTTAAACTTCTCAAAACTTCTTCTAAGACAAAAATATCACTTGGAGGTGGAGGACCTCTCTGATAGTCCTTATAAATACCCTCATGAGGTATTTTAAGGAATATAGCCCAGAACCTCGAGGAAAACATGTATCTCTATCCATTTATCCAAATTCTCACAACATAGCCATCTTCCTTATCAAAAGAAAACTGAACATACTGGAAAAATTTTGCAACTAACTTCGGGTAAATAGGATTATCCTTCTTTGCAAACCAATCTAACCATCCTTGCTATTTTAATTATTTCAAAACCAGATACTTACTCAATATAAGACACTTAGGGAAAATCTCCCTTTCAGGTACCAATACTCTATTCACTAGGTTCGGATTCAGAGGGCCCTCGGGTGATATCTTCAGCACGATTTTTATCTTCTTCTTTGAACTACATTTCTCAGGAGTTGACGATGAAGGGAATTTTATCCTGGGCATTCACTGAAGGTTCGAGAGAGAGAAGGGTTGAAGAAGGGTTATAGTTTGAGAGAATAGAAGAGAGATCTAGTGAAGAATTAGTGAAACTCCATTTATTTTATCATTTAGGAATATCAATCGTTGTAAAAACAAAAGCGTGGGAAAGTGAAAGGGTAAAATAAGTAATTAATGTGATATGGGATATAATGTATAAATAAAACAATTAGGCATATTTACGGTGAGATAGTAACTGACTCTCACGGTGATACAGTAATAGGCGTTCATGGTGAGACTGTAACACGCATTAACGGTGAGACCATAACTATGTGATTTCTAAACTGTGCGACTGTATTGTTTGATATAGTAAGTGGTAGATAGTAAGCAAGAAATAGTAAATTTAAGACTGTAAACATGAAACAGTAAGTTTTAAGATAGTAAAACTATAGAACTGTTAGATTTAAAAAGTAATCTCAAGATAGCAAGTTGTGAAACCGTAAAGTGTGAAATAGTAAGATCTGAAATAGTAAGATATGAAACAGTAAGATATGAAATAGTAAGATATGAAACAGTAAGATATAAAATAGTAAGATATGAAACAGTAAGATATGAAATAGTAAGATAACTACTTAAGATTTATCATACCCAATTCATGTATGATTTAATCTATTCTTTTAGAATTTAGTGGTTTAGTGAATATATCAGCAAGCTGATATTCAGTTCCAATGAATTCCAAAGTGATGTCACCTTTTTGATCATGATCTCTCAAAAATTGATGTCTTACATTAATTTGTTTTATCCTAGAGTGTGAAACAGTATTTTTCAAGAAGTTAATAGCACTTGTATTGTCACAATTTATAGGTACATTCCTGAATTGATATCCATAATTTAGTAATGTGTGTTTTATCCAAAAAATTTGTGCACAACAACTACCAGTAGCTATGTATTCAGCTTATATAGTAGATAATGCAATATAATTTTGTTTTTTATTACACCATGATACTATTGACTTTCCTAAAAAGTGACATGTTCCAGAGTTTCTTTTTCTATCTAACTTTCAACCACTGAAGTCATCATTTGAATAACTAACTAATTCAAATGATTTTCCTCTAGGATAGAACAGTCCTAGATTGGGTGTATGCTTGAGGTATTTGAAAATTCTCTTAAAGCATTTAAATGAGATTCCTTAGGATTTTCTTGAAAACAAGCACACATAAACACACTAAACATAATGTCAGGTCAGCTAGCAGTTAAGTAGAGTAAACTTCTAATAATTCCTCTGTAAGTGGTTTGATCAACAAATTTTCCATCTTAATTAAGATCAAACATAAAAGTGGTACTCATTGGAGTGTCACTACTTTTAGTGTTATCCAATCCAAAACATTTTAGAAAGTCTCAAGTATATTTACTTTGATTTAAAATAATACCATCATTATTTTGAAAGATTTGAAATCCAAGAAAGAATTTTTGTTCACCCATTAAACTCATTTCAAATTCATTTTACATCATTTTAGAAAAATAAATACATAAAGAATTTTTTGAACATCCAAAGATAATATCATCTACATAGATTTGAACAACTAAAACATCATTGGAAATTCGTTTTATAAAAAATTTAGGATCAGCTATTCCTTTTGTAAAACCTTTGTAAATAAGAAAAATACTTAATCTATCATACCATTCTCTTGGAGCTTGTTTTAAACCATATAAATCTTTTGATAATTTTAAAATATTATTTGGAAAATGAGGGTTTGTAAAACTAGGGTGTTGCTCAACAAATACATCCTCAACTATATACCCATTTATAAATTCACTTTTGACATCCATTTTATATAGTTTGAAAATCAGATGTGCAGTATAAGTAAGAAGAATTCTGATGACCTCATGTTTGGCTACTGGTGAAAAGGTCTCTTCATAGTCAATTCCTTCTTCTTGACTATAGCCTTGTGAAGACAATCTAGCCTTTTTTTAACTATATTACCAACTTAATCTACCTTATTTCTAAACACACACTTAGTTCCTATAGTGAATTTGTCTTGGGGTCTTTAAAAAAGTTTCCAAACTTTGTTCCTTTCAAACAGATTAAATTCTTCTTGCATATCCATCACCCAAAATTTATCACTGATAGCATCATTAATGTTTTAAGGTTCAAGTTGTGACAAGAAGACTTGATTTTCAACCTGATTCCTAAGAGAAGCTCTAGTTTGAGTTCCCTTATCTAATTCTCCTACAACAGCATCTAAAGGATGGTTTTTAAGAGTTATAATAGCTCTAGAAAAAAAGGGACTAGTGATTTTAGGTTCATCAATAAGTTTGGTCTCATTGTGACATGAGTATAAGGAATTTACAGAACTGTAAGTTTTCACAAATTCTTTCACAAGATGGTTGGGGGATTTTGAATTAATATCAAAATTTGATACATCATCCTTTAGGTTCTCTAGAGTGGTCTTAGGCTCATGTGGATCTGTTTCATCAAATTTGACATGGATAGAGTCATCCACACATTTAGTTCTTTTATTAAACACTCTATAGGATTTACTAGAAATTGAATATCCTAAAAATATTCCTTCATCACTCTTGGATGAAAATTTTTCAAGATTGTTATTATTATTAAGGATATAGACTTTGCAACCAAAAACATTGAAGTATCTAACTTTGGGTTTTCTATTGTTCCATAACTCATAAGGAGTCCTTTTAAGAATAGGTTTAATCAACACTCTATTGATTATGTAGCATGTTGTATTTACAGATTCAGCCCAAAAATAAATACGTATATCATATTCACTAAGCATGGTTCTAGAAATCTCTTGTAGGGTTCTATTTCTTCTTCCTACAACTCCATTATGTTGAGGTGTTCTAGGGGTAGAGAAATTATGACTATAGCCATTTTGTGAGAAAAAGGATTCAAACTCTTGATTTTCAAACTCACAGCCATGATCACTTCTTAAGGATTTAATTTTATGTCCACTAATATTTTCTATAATTTTGGAATATTTGGTAAAATGAGATAAGGATTCAATTTTGTAAGCCAAAAAGAAATTCCATGTATATCTAGAAAAGTCATCTACAAGAACATAAACATAGTTCTTCTCATTTAAGCTAGAAACTCGAGATGGTCCAAACAAATTCATGTGAACCAATTCGAGAGGTTGAGAAGATGACACTTCTTTCTTTGGTTTGAAGGAAATTTTGTGTTTCTTACCCTTTTGATAAGGATTACACACTTTACCATTGGGAAACTCAAGTTTGGGTAGGTCTTTGACTAAGCTTTTTCTTGTTAACTTTCTAAGGGAGTGAGTGTTACAGTGTCCTAGTCTCCTATTCCAAAGCCAAGACTCTTTTTGAAACACATTTAAACATGAATCATTTTGAGAAGCTAAAGAATCTAAGTTAACATAATAAACATTTTCATTTCTTAATGCAGAAAACACTAATTCATCTTTATAATTAAAAACATTGCAAGCATCATTTTCGAATTTAACATGAAATCTATCATCACATGACTATGAGATACTATGAAGATTATATTTCAATTCATTAACAAATAGTACTTTATAAATCAAAACTGAGTTAGAGTTATAGATTTTCACAAGGCCAATAATCTTTCCTTTGGAATTGTCACCAAAAGTGACATGTCCTCCATCAATTTTTATTAAATTCTTGAAGCATGAGTAGTCTCCTATCATGTTTCTTGAACACCCATTGTCCAAGTACCATATTCTCTTACAGAAACTCTTTAAGCAGCTTTCCTACAAAATAATCAAATAAAAATAGATTTTGGTACCCCACACTTGTTTGGGTCCAGTAATATTAGTGATAAGTTCTTTAGGAACCCATATCTTCCTCATAGGTTTCCTATAAGCATTATGTAAAGTATTTTAAAAATAAACTCTATTTGGTCTAAAACATCTTGAAACAGTAGAAAGTGTATCATAACTTGAACTAGTTGAATATTTTACAGAACTGGGTGTAAAGTTGTATGTCCTAGATTTGGAAACAAAATTAGTTCTTCAAAAATTTCTTTTACCAGGTTGATAGCCAATGTCAGTAGTATATTTAGGAGCAATTTTTTACCTAGAATTTGAGTAAGGGTATTTTTTCCATTGGTAAACTTTTTTTAAGACTTTATTCAATTGCTCATTAGATAGTTTTAGTTAATTGTTCTCTTTGAGTAGTTGAGAATTTTTCTCCCTTTCTATAGTGAGTTCAGTATTAACAGTTGAGGTAAGATCATGTTGTTTCTTCAAAGATTTGTATTTATCATTTGGTTCATTTCATGTATCTTCAATCATATTACAGTATTCAAATATTTCTTCATTAGACATATTTTCATAGTCACTCTCATCTCCAGAATAGTATGAATTGCATATAGGAGATTCCAGTGTTACCTCAGATGTGTTTTTCATAAAACGCCTATTGGATTTATTAACCTATTCATTATGTGATGATTCTGAGTTACTTGAACTGTCCTCAGAAGCACTCCATGTTTCTTTCATGGACTTTTTATACTTTCTATATTTTTCTTCATATTTCTTTTTGTACTTGATATTTAGACAGTCAGCCTTGATATATCCTTTTTGCTTACATTCATAGCAGACAATCTCATCAGACTTGTCACTTCTTTTCCAATATTTCTTCCAACTTACTTTGTGATCATATTTTCCCTTGAAGTTAGGATTTCTGAAAAATTTCTTCTTCTTGTAAAATTTCTTGAACCTTCTAGCTAATTGATCCATATTCTCGTCACTTTCAGGTGATGATTGTTCACTACTGTAACTTTCTACAGAAACCTCCAATTTCCTTTTGTCTTTGTGTTTAGAGGTGGTGGTCTTGAATGCAACAATTTTTTTTGGTTCATCCTCCTCTTCCTTGTTGACTTTCAACTCCTCTTCATACATCATCAGTTTCCCAATTAGTTCTTTTACAGGTAGATTTCTGATATCACATGATTCTCTAATAGAGACAGAGGTTCCTATCTATCTGTCAGGTAGGAATCTGAGAATTCTGATGATCTTTTCCTTATCAGTGACTTCTCTTTCAAGAGAAATAATTGTGTTGAAAATTTCGTTGAACTTGAGATACATGTCAGAAATAGGCTCATCGGGTTTCATTTTAAAGTTATAATATTTAATAGTATAGGTATTAAGTCTCATTTCTTTCACACTATATGTTCCTTCATGTGAAATAGATATGGTATCCCAAATTTCATGGGCATTTTTACAAGCATAGATTCTATTAAATTCCTCATCTCCAAAAGAGTTGTATAAAACATTCATAGCTTTGTGATTTTTATTGTAGGCAGTTTTGGTAGGTTCATCCCAAGTGATTATATCATTAGTAGTAATCTTATATTCATCTATAATTGAATACCGGATTTCAAATCTTATACTTTCTAAATGCATTTTCATTTTAATTTTCCATTGAGCATAATTGGTTCCATTAAATAATGGTGGTTTGTTTGTTGCAACACCTTACAATCTATTATCCATGATAAATAAATAACTTAAAAGAGCTAGAAATGTAGAATTGACAAAAATTTATAGATCTTTAAAGTACAACTACAATCACAGTTGAATAAGGTTAAAAATAGAGTCTTAATAATATTAAAAAACACTCCTTCGATACCAAATGTTGATCAGAGTAGAGTGCTCAAGAGGAGGGTTAATTGGGTATCTATTAAAAATTTATGATTAAAAAGGTATTCTTAAAAGGTTCCCCAATAGTTAAATACAACACAGTTAATCAAGGTTATAATGTTATGAAAGTTTGACTGTTCAAATAACTTCTTGGAAGATTAATTAATTCTCAGTAATCTTAATATTAGTTATTAACATTACTTTTGAATATATTATAATAAGTAAATACACTTATAAATTATTTCCAAGATTAACTATCAAAGTAAATTTAGTGATTTCTGAATTAAATAGTAAAATAGAGAACTAAAATAGACAGCACAATAGATATAAAATAAGTGGTTCAGTCTTAAGCAGAGACCTAATCCACTCCACTTGGTGATCACCTTCCACCAAGAAGTTTATATAAATAAACTTGATACACAACCTGTATCAGACTTTACAACAGTACACAAGATTGTCCAGGTTATAGGACTTCCTCCACAGTTCTTCATGGGTATGAAAAACAGGTTACATAAAACCTCTACCACACTTGTTTGTGGGTATACACAAGTGTAAAAAGGTGTTTGAGAAAGGATATATTTTATCCTTCAGTTTAATGTAGGAGACAGTGTGTGTTTTTATACAGACACACACAGACTGCTCAAAAGATGAAAAACAATACAAAATAGAGAAGAAGTATAGAGATAATGTTATAAGTTCTCTGAGTGTTAGTCTATGCAGCTCCGGACTTTTGAGATGAAACAGATGCAAAAATCAAGTCCTCTTATGGAAAACATAGTATCGTAAGTCAGTTAGATCTGGATCGTGTTCTTTTTGGTATTAACAATGCGAATATGTGCTCAGCAATTCTGATATATGGCGTCTAATTTGTTGATTCAAGAATCCTTCATGTGTTCTTCAATAATTTTGAGTTGTATGTTTCGGTTCTTTTCTCAGGAAATATCATGTGTTCTTAGATGTTATGCTCTCTGTGTATCACACTATATTGTTTCTAGGCCACACTTTTTCTTTTATTCTTGGAGTGCATGCGTTGGAGCTGATAGGTTGCATGTATTCTGCACCTCATACCTCATACTATTATATGATATGTCTACAAAGATACATTATTTATGTCAGTGCATTTAAAAGCTTCAAATATGACTGTTAGAAATTAAATGAAAAAATGACAAAACAGATTTAGAAACGGTGTCACAGTTTGTCTATAAATGGTGTCTCCATGAAATAGTGTCTCCTTGAAATGGTGTCTAAATGGTTACGGTGTCTGTAAGGTCACAATGTTTTAATGGTCACAGTGTCTGGATATTCACGGTGTCTGGATGGTCACAATGTCTGGTCACGGTGTCTGGTCACGGTGTCTGGTCACGATGTCTGGTCACGGTGTCTAGTCAGAGTGTCTGATCACGGTGTCTGGTCACGGTGTCTGGTCATGATGTCTAGTTCCTTTGCCAGAAAAACATAACTGGTGGCAAACTCACGGTGTCTTAGACTTATCCAAACATCTATATTTAGATTTAAGCAGTGATATTTATAGAATGGATTAGACTTAATCATTCATCAAAGAAATCATTATAAAGTAAATCAAATATAGTGTACAATAATCAAACTTAGTGTATAACAATTAAGATCATGGATAGCTTTACTTAAAGCATAAGGATACTAATCATATGTACATGATTTAAGACAGATTACACAAGATTACTAGGATTTACACAATATATATGATTTGTGATCATTAAAACATGATTAATACATGAGGAGTCCAACAATATGTTCTTTTTTCAAGGACTAAAAAACATGTCATTATATAAATTCCTTTGTCATTTTATCCAAACATCATTGGAATATCTGGTGAAACATGATGCTGGTTGAGACCTCCCTAGGTTTTCATGTGATCATACCCATACATGTGATGCTTTTCAACAAGGGAATATCATTTTAAAGTTATATGAGAAAAAAGATAAAAAGTTATAAAAAGTGCTAATGTTGGTGCATATTGATGTATGAGGGCCTATTTCACCAATATATATTTATGGGAGAGATGTTATATTAATTGATTATGTTAAGGTGTACAATTGTATAAAAAATTATCTAATAGAAGTTGAAAATATTATAGGTCAAAAAATTTAGAATCTCCAAAAAGATAATGGAACAGAGTTCACAAATAACAATTTGAGGATTATCTTGAGAAACATAGGATAAGGAACCAAGTTTCAATAGTAATAACTCCACAACAAAATGGATTAGTTGAGAGAAGAAATAGAATTATCAACAACATGGCTAGAACAATTCTCATTGAGAAAGACCTTATAGAGAAATTATGGAAAGAAGTAGTGATAACATCAGTATAAACAAAAAATATAGCTTTATTATATCAAAATGAAGATATATTTTTATATGAGCTATGGTATCAAAGGAATCCAATGTTCAAGTACTTTTGAGTCTTCAAAAGTAAGTGTTCCATTCTCAATAAGAAGAAACATAGGATGTTTGAATCCTGTGGAAATGAAGGGGTATTTCTTAGACACTCAAGAAAAGGGAAATAATATAAATGTTTCAATAATTTTTTAGGAAAGTTAGTTGAAAACAATGATGTAACTATCGTAGATAATGAGAAGAACTTTCATCAAATGCATTAGATGTTTTAGGAGGATAGTGATGAAGAGATAAGTAGATAATGGGAAGTTCCTATTCTGGAGGCTGATTCAGAATAATATTTTGATAATGAAAAGGATGAACATATACTAGTTTCTATAAAAATATCAAAGATTCATGACAAAATTGATAGATAGAACATAATCTATGATCAGACAGTGCTAGTGCAGATAAGAAGGATGAAGAATCTATAGCAATCATCATTCTTATCATAGGTAGAGTGTAAATGTTTTAAGGAAGTATCTAGAGTTTACAATTGTATTTATTTTATGAATAATGGGATTGAAAAAATTTAGAAGAATTAGAAATGGTAGATTGTTTTGAGACTAAAAGAAAAGAATATCCTTGGGTATAAATGAGTCTTTTATAACAAGATGAATGGAGATGGTGTAGTGATTTGAAACAAAGCATGACTAGTGTGAAAAATATACTTCTAGATAGATGGCATCAATATTGATGAAACATTTTCACCTATTAAAAGGATAGAGACAATCAAATTATTCTTGGGAATAACAGTTCAAAGAATGTTCAAAGTTTTCTAGATTGATGTCAAGTCCGCATTTCTAAATGGGGTTCTAGAAGAAGAATTTCATATTCAGCTGATAGAGAGTTTTCTCATTCATGAATATGATAACATAGTTTTTTAGCTAATAAAGGCACTATATAGGTTGAGGTAAGAACGAAAATCATGGTATTCAAGGCTCAATAAATTTTTGAAGAAGCTTGTTTTTCTACATGGTGGAGTTGATTACAATTTATAAGTCAACAATGATAGTAATCAAATGATGATTGTGTTGGTGTATGTTGATGATATAACCTTTTGTGGATCAGATGAAGCTGAGTGTGAATAGTTCATATAATTCTTGAAAAGTGGGTTCAAAATGTCAATGATTGGTGGACTGATGTTTTTTCTTTCTTTATAGGTGACATAACGAAGTAATGGAATATTTATTTCACAATACAAATATTCCATGGAAGTTCTGGGAATATTTGGAATTTATAATTCCAATGATATGAAGAATCTAGTGGATACCATGATGAAACTATCATGGGATGATGAAAGAAATGAAGTTAATGTGATAGAATACAGAAAAATCATTGGCATTCTATTGTACTTGATAGCAATAAGACCATATATTTTTTTCCACATGCCAAGTAGGAAGATATAAAATCAATCCCAAATAAAGCCACTTATTTTTAGTAAGAAGGAATACTTTGGTATATCAAGGGGATGGTATATTTTTGTTTGATGTATAATGAAAAATCTCAGTAAGATTTATTGGGATATAGAGATGTAGATTGGTTTGGTTCAAAAAATGATAGAAAATAAACATCTGGTGGTGCATTATACCTGGGAGGATTGTGTATTTCTTAGATTAGAAAGAAACAATATTTCATTTCATTGAGCACCATAGAATATGAATATATTGCAGCCACTTTAGCTTTCATGCAGTTATTATGGATGAAGTAACAAGTTGATGATAGGATAGTTCTAGTGAAGTCTCTAATCAGAATCCATTGCGATAATTCAAGTGCTATAAATATAATAAAAAATCAAGTCCATCACATGAGGAATAAGAAAATTGAAATCAAGTATCATTTTATTAAGGATAATGTGGAGCATGGGATTTTGAAGTTGGAGTAAGTTTCTATAGAACTATAGGTTTCATAAATTCTAATGAAGGCCTTACCCAAAGTGGAATTTGAGAAGCATTGACTAACTCTTGGAGTTTAGTAAACTCCCTACACATGAAAAATCGTGGATGTTGGATCCCTATCTCTAAGGTATGATGTGTTTTTTCATAAATGTGATGATATGTAAGGGGTTATAATTTAGGGTTTCCTCTACCCACTGCCACCTTCCTCCCCCATTGCAGATCAGATTATTCTCAATGCTTCAGGCCATCGATCTTGTGGCATGCGACGCCTCTTCCATGGAAGCTTAGTGTGACTCTATGGGCTCAAAATCTTGATGATGCTTTTCGTTTTCTATCCTTTTTCACACCCTCCCCTTAGATTTGGACATGGATTCACAAGGGGACGTGGTGAGGGTCTAGTGTTCGAGTTTCCAACCGCTGTGATGAAGGTTGTCGTCACGTTGTTGCATTGGATGCAGCTGTGTTGGGCAGATCTAGTCTTCGTATATGCTTGAAGGTGGCTATGGGCTCTACAATATTCTTCTGATTTGGTTTGGAGTTAGGGTGACTATTTTTTGTGATGTTTTTTACTATTTTATGAATTTTTTTAGTGCATTTTAGTTATCATTTAGTTCATGTTTTGGATTTGATTTTGTGTTTTGCAGTTGATATCTCTGGCTTTGCGGTGACTGCTCATTCCAGCGGCGGTGGTGATTTCTAGTCTGGGGTTTTTGTGATTCTAACAGTAGTGGAAAGCTTGCATGAAGGTTTATTTTTTGATCTATATCTATGAAGGTTTGTAGTTTGGATTGTTATTGTCTTTGAGAGGTGAAGTTGGAGGAACAGATTTCTATGAATTTGTTTTTCAAAAAAAAATTAGTGATGTTTTTTCTTAGTGGGTTTCTGTTTTTGGAAGTGATTTCAGTGTGGCCTTATGGTTTTCATTTAAGGGAATTTGAAACATGTTCAACTACAAGGGGGTTCTCTAAAGGAGGTTCATATCAGAGGTTTTCACCTGGAATTTCTATTCGGATTCAGATGTTTGAGAGGGTATGGCTTTGCCATCATTTCCAGGCCAGTGCAATCATGCACGGGACATCTTGTCGAACAGTGATGAGTAGGTGGAAGCTGGTCTTCATGGTTATGATGTTGGGTAGGTGCCTTTCTATGTAGTTTTTAATTAGTTGTTTTTTTCTTTGAACTAACTATGGAGGCTACGTTGTTGTTTAAGTCATGATGTCATGTTGGGTTACCCATCATCCCTAAAAAGGAGTTCTTTAATAAAAATTAATTTATTTTCAGTCACTGATGATATGTGTTCTTTAACCTGTTGCAGGCCACAATGAATTAACCTTTGGATTCATTGACAAAGGGGGAGAAATTGTGGCTATAAAGGGAAGAAAATTTCATAATCAAGATAGAGGGAGAAGATTATAGGGGGGATCATTGATGAAGGGGGTGTTTGAAATCAGATGGTGCTAAAGGTGATTGATCAAATGTAATATATCACAATAGATGGGGTTCTTGATGAAACAATTTGACTCGTTTTTGAATGAAGATACTCATTGATGAAATTTTCATGCTACTCTTGTTTCTCACGCCGAGCATGGATCCTGTAAGCTTAGAGTGTGTGTTGAGTAAATTTTTGATCACTATTAGAATCTCAAGAATAAATTCTTGGTAGAGGATAGAAGAAGCTTTAATGTGGTGTCAAAATGTGAAGAGTTGTCAACAAACCCAAAGGTGGATATTGTTGGTAAAATCATTATAGGTTATTTTTTGGTGTTTTTGGGGTGATTTTGTTTTTAAAAAAATCTAGATAACTATGTTTTGGTATGGTTGGTGTTGGAGAAGTAGATGTTTAAGTTGGTGCGACTTCCCAGTGTTTGCCAAATTTTTGGTTCTCAAAATTGGGAGTTTGTTTTATAGAAAAGGAAGGTTTTCTGCAAATAATTTCATGAATTGCAGTTCATGGATTATGAAGGGCGGAGTTCGCGGACCGAATAGCATCTCAACTATGCTCTGTAAATTGTAAAGGAGGTATGAGGAACTGTGAAGGAAGATATCATTTTGTGAATGAAGGTAGTGAATTATGCCTATCACAAAGGGATCATTTCATAGAAGGCTTGTCATTTTCTTATTGAGGTAGTGATTTTAGGCTTCTGTAAAGGGTTTTTGTTTATGGAAAACACTATCCACTGTAAAGGATAAATGATCTATGTAGACTGAAAAACAAAGTTCATGGTGAAGGATGTACCGCATCATAGTTTTTTGTATTTATGATTATCAGATTTTATAAGATTTATTTTCCTATATAAAGGACCCTAATCACATCATTATAGTGAGAGAAATTTATTATAGAATATCATCATTGGAAGAATTTAGAGCAGTCTGAATTGGTTCATGAGGAAACAATTCCATGAAGGAAGTGGTTTGTGAGGGAAAATTTCCATGAAGTGGTTCGTGAGGGATAAATTCTGTGAAGAAGAAAGAGGTTTGTAAGGGAGGATTCTGCAAAGGTATAATCCTTTAATCAAATAAATATCATGAAGCACAGGTCTTCCATATAGTGAAGGAAGTTTGTAAAGCATCAGTGGTTCACAAGGCACTATACATCGTCGAATCAGAGTCAATACATGGAGAAAAGTCTGTTTGTGAAACACTCACACCACAAGGTGCAAGGTAGTTTGTGAAAGATGAAAGATAGTTTGGTGAGGGTGAAATGAAGTTCCCGAAGGGAATAAATAGGTTTCTGAAATAAATTTCTACAAACTAAGAGTACGCAAAAATCAGATTTCATCTACTGGGTGAAAATAGGACTTTATGGCACACTCATATATGTGTGAAACAATTATGAGGGGATTCAGAACAACAGGAGATTCTTCTGAAATAGCAGTGAGCACACATCAGTTGAAAGAGTAGGGAGCTTCCCAATTATGATTGGTTGTAAACCAAGAGGGACATTAAGTCTACCCCAAACATTATAAAGGTAGTGAAGTGATCTATCCCAAACCTTGTTTTGGTATTGATCCTGAGTAGATTTAGTACATCGGCACATTGTTTTTGTATGCTCCTTGGGAATAACCGAGTGAGGGTGAACCAAGTAAAATCACCATGTCTTGTGAATGATTTCATTTATATTCATACATTGCTATGGTAAAGGGAGAGAAAAGAGTTTTGTTTAAAAATTAAGTAAGATCTAAATGGGAATTGTTTTTAGTCTACCATACCCTGATTCACCCCCCATCACAAGGTATTTAACCTAGTTAGTCTAACAATTGTTCTATAAAAACATCATCAATTATATAACCATTTTTAAAGTAAATATTGACAGACATTTGATATAATTTGAAAATAAAATGTGCTGCATAGGCAAGTAACATTCTAATGGATTCAAGTCTTTATAATGGTGGAAATATTTCTTCGTATTCAATACCTTCCTCTTGAATGTACCCTTGTGAAACCATTCTAGATTTATTTATAATTATAGTTTCATACTCATAAACCTTGTTCATAAACACCCACATAGTAACAATTTTCAGAAAGTATTTAGGACTTCCCACTAGTTCCCAAACTTTGTTTCTTTCAAACTAATTCAACTCATATTTCATATCAATTACTCAACATTATCCATATATTATTTCAGCGATATTTTTAGGTTCAATATATGACAATAAGGCTTGATTTTTAACCTATTTCCATAGAGAATCTCTACTCTAATTAAATCTACCTATATCTCCAACTACAATATATATGTGATGGTCTCTATAAGTCCAAATGGATATAGGTATAAAAGCACTTGGTACTTCATTTATTCTTTAGGTACTGGTTCAAACAATTCTATAGAGCATGGTGATTTTTCTATAGTGGGTTTTATATAACTATCAGGAGGTTTGGTTGAGGCATTTATATTCAAATTTGAAAGATCATCATCATTGTTTTCTAAATAATTTTAGGCTTATGTGGATCTATTTCATCAAATTTAACATGTACTAATTCTTCTAGAATTTTGATTCTTTTATTTAACACCCTATTTTATTTTATGGATGTTTAATAACTATGGAATATTCCTTCATCACTTTTGGATGAAAAATTATCCAAATTTCCCTTTTTGTTGAGAATAAATACCTTATATCCAAAAATTATAGAGTTATTAACCTTTAGTTTTATTCTATTCCATAACTCATACGAAGTTTTATTTAAAAGTGGTTTAATAAGAAACCTATTGATAATATAGAAAATTGTATTAACATATTCTACCCAAAAATAAATAGGTAAGTTTCACTAATTGAGTATAGTCTGAGAAATATCTCCAGTAGTCTTATTCCTTCTTTTTATAACACCACTCTATTGTGGGGTCCAAGGAGTATAAAAGTTGTGATTATAGCCATATTGTAAGAAAATATATTCAAAATACTTTTTTTGAACTCATTAACAATATCACTCCATAATGTCTTAATAGTAAGTCCACTAATATTTTCTACAAACGTTTCATATTTTAGCAAATAGGAGAAAATTTCACTTTTGTGGGATAGAAATAATACATGGGTGTATCTAGAAAATTCATTTACTAGAACATAATAATAGTGCTTCCCACTTAATATAGACACTCTATAATTCCCAAAAAATTACATTTGAACTAACTCTAGGGGTTGAAAAGTTGAAACTTATTTCTTTGGTTCGAAAGAGTTATTGTGCTGTTTACATTTTTGACATGGGTTACAAAATTTTTCTTTTGGGAATTCAAGATTAGGAACATCCTTAACCAATACTTTCCTAGTTATATTTATAAGATTATAAAGGTTGAATTGGCTTAGTATCATATGTCATATAAAATATTCTTTGCGAGAAGAACTTAAACATGAAATATTTTGAGAAAATAATGAGTCTAATCAAATGTATAAACATTACCATTACAAAAGGCAGTAAAAACAAAATCATGTTTAGAATCATAAATTTCAGAATATTTTTTTCTAAATTTAACATGATAACCATCATCACATAATTTAGAGATGCTAATATGATTATATTTTAATTAATCTACAAATAAGACTTTAGAAATTAAAACAGTATAATAATTACCAATTTGATCAGGTCCAATTATTTTTCTTTTAGAATTGTCATCGAATGTGACATGTCCACCACTCACCTTGATAAGATTTTTGAAGATTGAGTAGTCCCTAGTCATGTTTCTAAAACATACACAATCAGGAAACCATATGTTCTTATTGGTACTCTTTAAGAAGTATTCCTATACATATTAAAATAAAAAATGATTTTTTGTATCCACACTTTCTTGGATCTAGAAATGTTAGTAATAAAATCTTTATGAATCCAAATCTATTTAACAAGTTTACCATAAAAGTACTTTATAATTTTACATATGAAAACATTATTTGGTTCATAAGAATAATAACTATTTACAGAGTTGGAAAAGATTGATCTAAAAACAAATTTATTTGTATAAATTATCTTTTTACTGGGTTGGCATCCAATCTCAATTATATAATTGGGTGTAAATTTTTTACTAAGAATCCTCATCATGTTTACTATAGAATTTTTATAGCTTTCTAGATCTGCTTTAATTTATTATTTGACAATTTGATTTCATTATTCTCTTTTAACAATTGATCATTCCTCTCTTTCTCTATAGAAAATTCCGATTTAAAATGAATTGATAACTCTTGTTGTTTATTTAAACTTTTATATTTATCCTTTAGTTTATTGAAAGTTTCTTCCGACATATTACTGTACTCAAATAAATTCTCTATGTTCATGTTTTATCACTATTTTAATTTTTAAAAATATTGGAAATATGAATAGGATATATAGGAATAGTTTTTATTACCTCAGATGTGTTTTTCATATAAGACATATTATCTCTGTCCTTATATTATCTACCTAAGTTAGAGTCACTTAAACTATCCTCAAAGGTTCTCCATGTGTATTGCAAAGCCTTATTTTTCCTTTTGTATTTATCCTCGTATCATTTCTTATACTTCAAATTTAGACATTATTCTTTGATTTCTCCTATTATTTTTCATTCTTAACAAGTCACTTCACCCGATTGATTCAACTTTTTTCAATTTCCTTTTTATTTTTATTTTCCTCCATAATTGGTTTTGTTGAAAAATATATTCTTCCAGTAGAACTTTTTGAATCTCCTAGATAGGTTTTCCATTTCCTCATCACTATCTAAAGGTGATTCATCCTCACTAAAACTGCCATCTTTAATTTTTCTCTTTCTTTTTAGAGTAAAAAAACATCAAGGTAACTGATTTTATTTAAGGTTTATCTTATTAATCTTCATTAAATTTATATTCCTCCTCATACATCATAATCTTTCCAATAATATCTTTAATTGGAATTTTACTAATGTCATTATTTCACTTTGAAAAGTCATGTGGGGTTTGAGTGGAATTTTGTGGTGGTGGTGGAGTGATCCTTCACGCTAGACACACCTTTTTATTTCCATTCCCCTTTTGGGTGGTTTCCAAATGAGTTTATTCACATAATTAGAAATAACAAACAGTTATCTTATTCATGATGTTCACAAACCATCCTTCCAAATTGAGATGGTCATTTGAAAATGGTTCCAACAACACTTAGAAACTCGCATTGGTTGTGATGATGGGAGTTTGATCTCATCATACCTTTTTTAGTGAAATTATTTCTTACTCCGAGACTCTCTTATATATTTAATACATATTCATGAATCCTTTATTAAATCCCAAATATATAATGTTTCACCCTTATATTAAAAAATAATTATTATCAAGCATTGTATTTAGAATAATCAATATATATCTAAGGTTGTTCATCAATAGGGACATTTGTATGTATCTGAGGTTCTCCATCGATAGTACCATTTATATTAATTATAGATTCTTATGTCATTTATTATCATGGTGCTGGTTTTAATCCTTGTATAGGGGATCACTTGAATTTATCATCATTCTGGAAGAAAAAATCTACTTGGATGTTGGAATCAAGCTCATGAGAAGTTATTTATATGTATCGTTATGAAAGAAATAATAATCCACCTATTTTGGTACCACTTAATGGGACAAATAAATCCTTTTAAGTTCATGTGATGAGGAGTATACCTTATAGTTTAATGTCATATAGAAATGACGTCTAGGTGGAATGTCCCCCCCCCCAAGGATGGTGTGGGACTTATGCAGAAATTGGACTGGGGGACCTAGAAGAGATATATCCTTCTAATTTAAATACAAACCTATTGGGAATATGGCCCATATAAGACTAAGGGGAGGTTGGGGTGTTGGGTTTGAATTTCAGGGAGGCTTCCTACATATCTTATTTGGATAGGAATCAAAGAACACATAGTTTGGAAGTATTCGGTCTTACACCTATGGAGGAGGCCCAATGTTTCCTTATTAGGAATATGAACCTTTATCCTTTTGTCTCATATGGAATATGGGCCTTTGGGAGGATGGTAATATATTTTTAGGGATTATACATAGTAAGAGGACCAAGATAGTGGTATTTTATTATGCCAATGACGTGATTATCACTAACCTCTAATCCCACATAATTCATGCTTGGTATGATAAGAAAGAAGAATTGTAAGATTTGAAAATCCTAAAAAACTCATTCTTCCACTTGTGGAAAAGGGTGAGGATGTGGAAGGAGGGGGAATTCCTCACATGAAAGACTATGGGATTACTCTAAGACTGACACCCTAAGGAGGTACTTTCTCCTTTCCAACTAGTAGATGAGGATGAAATTATGGAAGGGAAGTCAGGAAGAGGGGAAGGGATTAGGTGTTCCTATATACTCTCTTATTTTCAAACCCCATGGATCAGGGATTATGTATCCATATAGATACAACCCAAATCATTTCACATTTCAGGAAATAGATGTTTCATCTCGGCTCAAGAATCCATATATCATCATCCAATGGTTGGAATCCTCATTACCATTGGAATGTATAATTGATAACTTCTAAGGACCCTACCTATTAACTAGGATAAATTTAGGACTTCCATTACCATGGTAATATATAATTGAGAGGACACATTGTTGTGATATTTTCTCTAATCATACATATCTAGAGGATTTAGGGGAGGTCTTGACTTGGTCCCCCTTAGATGAGGAATCCAAGGAAAGAGGTTCCCTACCATTTGTGATATAAAAGAGGGATTAGATGATTTCTCATGTAGGTGAGTCCTAGTTGAACTAAAGGTGGATCACACAGGGTGCGCTTGGGAGAGACAAAGGTTCTTAATGTAGGGTGGACCTAGGAATCTCAAGGTGCTTCAAGCAGGGTAGAACTAGGTAATATCAAGGTGAATTTTGGGTTATGAACAACCTAGGCAATAACACTTGGATGAGGCCTTTCTCTAATATCCAAGGGTATACTTAAGTGTCTTTGGAGAAATGGTTCTCATGTATCAGGCTATGGAAGGTCCCTTCACCCGAGTAGTATTGACTGGGTGGTGATTCCTCTTAATTTTATTGGTGTTTTATACCTTGAGGGGCATTAATCCATTGATCATTGATAATTCCATCTTCTTTTATAGGCTTATGTAACTACCTGAGCGTTTGGAGGGCTTGGGTGAGAGACTTGTGTGAGAAAACCTTCAAGCGGTCTCTTCACCTTCCAATTGTCTCAAATGAGGTGCCCAAGGGTCCTATTTATAGGAAAAACTTAGGAACCTTGGTGATGGAGATCATTCATTTGGATTCATCGTGTAAGTTTATCATGTTGACACCCCATGAAGGTACCATCTTATCATGTTGGGCCACGCATTTTGGGAATCCGTGAACCTCTTGGTGCGTAGGTGGGTTCTACATCTATTGACTTGAGTGATCTCTCTAGAACCATTTTCTCCTCCACTAATTAAGTAATTTCCCTTAAAAAAATTTCCCCATGTAATAATGGAGTGTCAAAAAATCCCCCCCACCCTCAGGATTGAGTATGATCAGAAGAATAGGATCTAATCCTGAGGTAGAGAGGAATATGGATGATGATGAATCCTCCACTCACTGATTTCCATGTGTTCATAAAAATTCATTCTCTTGAAAAAACTTTTATATTGTGTAGCGTGCAAGGGAGTAATAAACTAAAGGGTCATGTGAATAAATTGTTCTAATGGTTTATATAGGTGGTTTAATCTGGTATGCACACATCTATAAATAGATATTTATACCCCGTGGTTGCCTCTCCGCATTTACACATCTTTTTTTTTCTCATCGTCCGTGTATTTCATGATTCTTCACTCAGAATTCTCATTCAAAATCATCCTCTCATGTACCTTTGGTATATATACTAACATTTCCTTTGTGAGATACATCTGCCAAACAACTTGAGTAAGCAAAATATGTGGGGAAACATGAGTGAATAACTTGTGAAGGGTCACTAGATAAAGTGGCCTATATGATTTCACTTGAGTGAGCAACATGCATGAGGTCACTTGAGAAAGTGACCTCTGTCAGGTCACTTGAGTGAGTGACCTTTCCATGTTCACTCCTTTTATTAAATTTTCTCATTTATAAAGAAAAATATAAATAAAATACTTAACGGTAATGAACATATTAGTTTTTCCATTGTATATTTTCTATGGAAACTCAAAGGATCTATGATGAAAAAGCTACTGAACATGTTAAGAAAATGATCAATTTCATCAAGCCAGACTACTATGACATGTGTGACTCCACCCTTCTACACTTAGAAAAATACATGAATATGTACTAGTCTGAGTAACCACTAAGTGATCAGTTGTCACTTTATGACCATATAATTTTAAAAGATTCATTTATCCCAAAACACATAGTTATTGACTAAAGTCTTGGTTCATGGAGTACACCAATAGTCCCACTACCAACATCTCTTCCAGAGGTGTGTTCATCAATGAGGGAACATTACCCTCCACATGCATCATGAATCATAGTCTATGTGCCTTAGATCTAAAGCCTCGCACCCAGGAGTCAAAAACTCATTAATATCAATCAATCTTTCATATTTCCTAGATAGATCAATCAAATGGTTGGAATGAGGAATGGGAATTCCATTCTGAAGGGGGAGTCAAAACTGAATTGATGTGGGTGTATTGGGTGTGATAAACTTGGGTATAATTTAAAACCAAGATAAAAGAAATTATAATTTATGATGCTGTCTAGGTGACCTAGACATATGTGTATAAGAATCCAAACATCAACCCTGAGATCTTGAGCTGATGGAGCCCTAAAAAAATACTTTCTATCTAACACACGATAAATATGACATTAGTTTATGAGATGTTTATAAGATCATATGAGCTACTATTATTAAATAATTTTATGATGAATGTATCCCATTGAAATCAACATGGGAATACTTTGAAAGGATTTCATATTCGACATATTAGCTATTAAAGTTAGACCAGAAGTTGCTGAAAAAGGACCCTCACCCAAGGGGAGATATTCATTCTAATACATGGATGAAGGTCTTCCTAGAGATACAAGAAGAGGGTCCTAGTTGACAATGACCAATATAATATCCTTAGTTAGAGAATCTAATCATTCCTAGAAGGTTTTTTCTTATGTTGGAGCAAATAAAATATGATAGGAGGGGTTATATAGTTAAGTATGACGTCCATGTGAGCACCAACCTCATCAGATTCCTAGCAATGTTGTTGATCGCCTACTTTCTTATGGTCCATGAATGTAATGGTGTTTTGAGGCTGGGGTCATTTTTAATAGTGGCCAAATTAATAGAAGGAAATCACATAGGGATGTTTTCCCCTATTTTGGAAAAAATTTACCGGTTCTTATTTCACGTACACACAGGGATGTAACCATACCAAATTTCAGGTCCATTTTAAGTGTTATGGGGCTGTATTGTAGAACACTTCAATTCTTATGATCTGATGAGTGGATTTGAAGTCCCTAACGTCTAGTTTCATCCATTAATTATAGAAATTTATGGTATTAAACAATTGTTTCTGAAGTGTGGTGAAGCTCTAAAGAATATGAACGTACTTTGAGAGTTTAACTTCTTCCCATATCATGATCCTCTTACTGGAACATTCCTTGAAAATGACCATGGTGATGATGACATGAGTTCATACATGATCATGTAGAGAGATAGCGTGCTAGAAACCTATATTGATAGTGAGGTCATATGTGAAGCATATTCTCTATACTAATTTTTCCATCGGTTCAAGTGTCTGCGATATTCAAATGTATCACCAACCATATAAGTTTGGTTTGAGAAACACCAAATGATGGTCCAAAATTATGGATCCTCATGGCCATTTACTTATCCTAAGAGTTGATAAAGTTACCATTGTTAGGTGCATCTATTGGGTTAAACTATGGGTATGTCAATGCTTGGATTTCTTCTTACCCTCAAGGGGAGTTAATGACAAGTGTCCCTTAAGTTGATTCCATAATGACTACTAGAAGGGCCAAGCTCATTAGGAAGGATCAACCTGAGGGTGATGACAAAAAAGCTCCAAAATCTTCTAAATGATCTTACAAATGATACTTGGAGTAGTCTAGAGTTAAAAATACCACATCTTTTGATCCAAGGAGGTCTAGTTATCATCACTCAAAGGAGATCCAAGCTTTGGTCTCCAATCCTCCCTTTAGAGTAGAGAGGCCTGAAAGGACATTAAATTCAAAATATTTTGGGTCTTCCTCATAACTAGTCAAATCGATATATAATTATGTGTAGCATTTGGTAGTCTGAGTCTAGAAAGGAATAATTTGTGACATCAGAGATTTATGGGTATCTATTCAAGTTGGAAAACATATCCCCTAGCTTGGGGATATTCGAGTTCCCACTGATCTCCACCCTGACAAAGATTTTTCCAAGGTGGGTCCAGATGTTTAGGAGTTAGAGATGTTAGTATATGAAACTGGTGACCTAATCCTGGCCACAAAGTGGGTAACCGATATTCTAGATCGAGTTACTTCTGAGGCAGTGTCTAAAAAATCCAATGACAAATGGGATGAATTCATCGATGCTGGTGATGTATGATTTTTTCCTTTTCCTTTGAATCCAAAATCAATTTTTTAAGTAGAGAGACTACTATTAAGGATCCATATATACTTTATGAAGGAGGTTTCACTAGAACTATCCTCTCTGAGATATACTTCAACAGGTACCCCGATCGAGTTTGAGGGGTCTACCCATGATCTCAAGGAGTTATCTACAAGTCAAATATTAATGGAAGAGGAGATGAAGTGGGACCATTTCCACCTCCAGTATCCATGTTTAAGAAGACTGACATGGTACCTCCATCATCTTAAATGGAGAAAATAAAGAGGTAAAAGACATTAACCATCCATATTCACTGAAGTAACTCTTCACAATGTCATTCAGTCCTATAACTCACCTGACTTACCTATTTGATTGTTCTTTCCCTTTAAAAGATCTTATTCACTTTACTCCCTCAATGGGCCTAGAATTATTACCTTAGGGTTAAAATAATACACTATATATGGGTCATAAACTCTTGCTAAAAAGTATGCACCCCTGATTAGATGGGTGATAAGGGACCAGTATTCATATGTTCCTATCACTGAAGTAAGAGAATAAAAACCAAGTAATGTTGATTATGCAAAAAAAGTCTTCATATAACAATTACTGGATCATTTTTCATAATATTCATGTGATCAAAAATTATTGGAGGATCATGCAACGACCACTACTGACCCTTTCACAGTCTCAGAATAAGTTAATTAGGGTCTCAGGTCTTCAGAAGAGCGTTTTCCACTAGGTCTGGAGCCTGATGTCCCACATGTCCCCACAGGTGAGGCTTCCATGAGGCTTGGGGAATTAATTCATGAAATGAGAACTCATTATATGTAAATTTAAAATATTCTTACACATATTAATATCCCTGACTCTTTATAAGAGTTCAAGTAATTCAATAAGGAGTTAGACGAGCATGAGTCTTTATTTTCACAAGACCACACTTTATTCCTGATGTTTTAATCATGAAAAATTGATTCATACAGCTTTGTCCATGGAAAATATTATTTAGGCCATTGGGTGGTAGGTTACTAAGATTCCTCGCTATTTTCAAATGGAGGAGGTAAAATTCCAAGACCCAGATGTGGGGAAGTCCCAAGATCCATCCACCTCAAACTCTGAGAAACTTTAAAGGATTACCTCTCATATAGACTTCCTTTCTTGGGCTACATAAGGTGTATATACATGGAATTCTTCTAATAGAGCGGGAAAACCACTAACCGTTGAGTATTATTAATTTATTTGATTGTATCCATGCCATTTCTATATTTTATTCCCCAATTTTAATGATTAGTTACACCTATTATCAAGTTCCATAGACTTTAGTGGTCAAACCTACAGGAGAGGACTCCATGCCAATTCAGTAAATGGTAGAAGGCGATGCTAGTACTACTTTGGAAAAGATAAAGATAGGGTTCCAACTTGAGTAAATTAATCCTTGATTATATAACACCTTTTTAAAGTTTCTCTAAGTTATACTTGGAGGAATAGAATGCCTTTTGTTCCACACACCATTTAATTTGGAGATACATTTGGAGGTTGATATTGGATACACCTCTTGAATATCAATCATCACGACTTCACTGCCTCCCAACCATATTTTCCATTTTGGGGTATGAAATATTTGATTACCTCATTATCCATCATATGGTAATGTCAGTCATCTAGTAATGGGAAGAGGAAAAAATATCATGGCTGGATGAGGCGTAGCTAGTGGACCAGTTTTAATATATTAGAACCGTCGTATCCTAGGAATAGATTATCCATGCCAAGGAAGTGGAGGAGAATTCTCACCATATTGATGAGAAATATCTCTATATTTTACATCTTCAAGAAGAATTAGATGTCATGAAGGAAGAGATTTTCCAACTCCATTAATACTTAAAGAGGATCCTGGAACAAGGAAGAGATTCCATTACTATGAAGAAAGAGAAAATTCATCGTAATGAAGAATACATCACTAAAAAAATTAATGGGCTTCAAAAAAACTATAGATAAGGATCGAGTCACACTTCAAAAGATCAAATACTATTTTGAGTAACACTTGTGAGACTTTGTGAAGAGACTCCAATATGTGGAATATCCTACTACTTTTGTTATATAAATGGAAAAGAACTTATTTCATGATTATCTATTTATTTTTTTCATCCTATTAGATAAATTTACATTAGAATAGACCCATTTAAATTAACTTCCTTGTGTCCATGTGTCTGAATCATAATGAATGGAACATATGAATTCTCCAAAAAATTTATATATCACTTTACCTAGAGAGAATAACATGATTATTTATAGGGGATTAAAATTTGCCTCGAAGACTTTGTTCCTTTTACACTAGAAATTTTAGGTCCTTCAAGACTGACCAATGCAATTTATGTTTTAGGTTGAATAACTTTGACCAATAGTGTGGGAGTGAAAATCCTGAATGACGTTTGCAGACCATGAATATCCCAGCATCCCCCCTCTTTTTGGGTGGTGAGACACATACATAGGGAATAAATGTGGACTATATTAGAAAATTAGTTTCCATTATAATGATTTTAATGCACATGTAGATAAAATTATTTACTCTTATGGATGAAAATTCCACTATTTTAAAGGCCAAGTTTTGGGGAACTCATTATGAAGAGTCTATTTGAGGCATATTATGCATGGTAAAATAAAGGTGTCTATTAGAGTCTAATATCTTGACTATCAATAAAGAAGGTAAAACCATGATGGTTTGAGTACCCTCAAGTCCATGAAGTATGGATCATCATAAGAGGGGTATCTAGAGAGATAATAGGGTAAATTTTGGATTGATCCTATCATTAACTGAGTGGTCACAGTCTCATTTTTATGTTGATTATAACCCATAAGGATTTCCTTATCCCGATAAAGATTGTGGGAGGGTTTAAGGGAGATTTTATATTGTTTCTAATCTATAATGAAGAATTTAGGCATCACTACAAGAATTGTGCCTTTTAAATACTTTCCTTAATGAAAAAAATTCCTTGAATTTTATTATGACATAGTTTGGTCATGAAAAAATGGGATAATGTCTTATGATCTGTAAGATCATGTGAGTCATGTTTAGTGAAAGATACAAGAGTATTTGGGGAGATTAACCAGATTGTTTTATAGTGTTGTTCAAGCATTATCTTTAATAAAAACCACAAGATTCATTTTAGGGTTATGTCTTATGGTTAATTTTCATACGACTAAGACCAATAGTTTCTATAGTTTAAGGTCACAAAAATTTTACCCAAGGGTATGTGAATATTGAAAAAAATAGGGCCTCCCAATCCTAAAATTATTTCCCAGTATACCTGGATGTGGTGGGGTAGGTTGTAAACCATGATCTTTGGGTATTTTGAATCAATAAGATCGAGGTCAGACAAGTGCGTAGTTAATGACCATGGACCGTGTTCAAAAATCAGCTTCAGTTATGATAGTTTCAAAGCATATGGAGATAAAATAATTTCCTCCTAAGGAAGGAGGTTCCTTTGGTTGATGAACCATTTTGGGGCACTCATTACATAGAACTAATTTGATGTGTATTATTCATAGTCAAAACAATGGTGTCAATCAGAGTTAAGAGATCTCATCACCGATATCAAAATAGAAGATTTAGAATATTTGAGTTCCCCCAAGACAAGGGGTATGATGTTTGGAGGGGAATGTATCCAAACACAAAGGAATCATTTGGAGTAGCATTATACATGGAGTGAAAAGTTAATTTCATATATCCATCCAACATGTAGGGAAGGGGACACTTTTTTTGTTGCAACTGGTCCAAGGTTAAAGAACACATGAGTCACTGCATATCTCATTGAAGAGAGAAACAAGGAACACATAGTTCTGAAGAATTGTGAATTATACCTATAGATGGGACCCAAGTTTGGTGGTGTGGTAGGAGAATGACACTAAGATTAGGGACCTCTCAAGTGAGGAGCAAAGTGTTATGTAGTTTTACATCATGCAACAAGGATGTGAACCATGCAGTTTTATGTCATGAATTAAGGATGTTTGGTGTATTTTAGTTTGGGGTCTTATGACTAGGATCATCCATTTCATGGTGATTATGTAAATAATTCTTTAGAATTATCTGGGAATAAATAGGGAAGGTTGTAATCTGTGGACTCAGGGTTCTTGGATCTGAGAAAATGATATGGGTTAAGTGCACAAGGGATGTTCACAAAGCATGTTCGAAACACGACATCCATTGTGACATTGTTAGGGTTTATAGAGGTAAAATAATTTCATCATAGGGATGGAAGTTCCTCCATTTTAGGGTTTATTTTTGGGTACTCATTATGAATAGATAATTTAATGTGTATTGTGCATAGTAAAAATAAAGTTATCCTTCAGAGTGGATATCTTTAGTCACTGATAGCAAAGGAAATATTATAGAGATCTGAATTTTCCAAGGCACGTAGTATGTTTTGTGAAAGAAGTATACCTAAGTATGAAGTGAGAATCTAGGATGAAATTGACCATGAACTGGTATATTTTTCCTTACACAGGTCTAATTTCTAACTTGCATATAATGAAGGGAACATTTGTGACTAGACCCAGGATTTTGAGACCTATGAAGAACTATTTATCATATGGTAACAAGAATCAAGATATAAATAATTATAGATAGAAAACTAATTATTCAGGTCTGTTTCATATGTATGGAGGTGATTTTTTTTAATATGGGCTGAAAATGGGGTGAGAACTCGAAATAGACTCTCTTATATGAATCTAGATCATACATAGGAGAGTGGGAAAATTTTATATTATAGATGGACCAGGATGTAGGATCTTGGCATCACTATGTATCCCATTTAAATGAGAATCAATCCACACATAGTTATTGCATATAGTTGTGGTGGGATACCAACACCAAGGATAATGGTAATCTTGAATGAGGGTCATATCAATGCACAGTTTTATATCACACCAATGATTTCAACCATGCAGTTTAACATCATGTGGTTAAGATGTTAAGGTATTGTGTCTAGGACCTTTCTAACCTTGATTTGAAGAGATGTGTTTCAATCATTTGGGGAATCCCTTACCAAAATTATTAATCCCACATGATCATTGCTTGGTGTGATAAAAAATGAATTTAAAGGGTTTCCTTCACCACAAATATGATATTAAAAGAAAATATATGGTAATTTTTATCACATGGTGGATGGACTAAGATATTGGATCTAGGTTTCACTATGTATCCCATTGGAATGAGAATAAAGTCATACATAGTTCTGGAGTAATTTTAACATTATATGAGAGGGATTTTAACCATCCTTTTTAACATCATGTGATAAAGATTAAGGTTTCCATACATGAAAAATAAGGCATGAATCCATATAAATATTGCCCAGGAATTTGGGAAATTATCTCACCAAATGCATCTTGTTTTTGTGACATGTAACTTTTTCAGCTGGTTTCCCAAGGCATCACATGATTTTTACACAGGGTAAGACTAAATTTTAACATCATGTGATAAAGATGTTATTTTATAGTTTAATGTATTGTGACTAAGACCATATGGGTCATGCATTTTAGGGTTGTGTGATAAGGACCACTCCATATAGTTTATCATTGTATGGTAAGGATTAATGGTGTATTTTAGTTTTAGGTCATTGGACTAGGACCCCAGTGTCTTACAGTTTAGGGTATTATGACTAGGACCAAGGTTTCACTATTTTTTAAGGTCATAAAGATTTGAGTGATGTGAGGGTGAAATTATGTCATCATCGGCTATCAAGCAACAAACCTGGAATGAAGAGAGGCCTTAGGGGCCAAATATTGGTGACAAAGTTCTTATGAAGGGGTGGATTTGAGGTGGTTCCTAATATAGAGTCCCTTATCATCCCTGTGTATCTCATAAAAGTGAGAATAAATCTACAAAATGTTCTAAAAATGATTCCCTATATAGATCATACTCGTGTATAGGGAGAGGGAATTTTACTTAAAATGGTTCTACAAATGAAAGGACCAGTGTTGGGGTCCTCTGTTTTTATTTTGTTTGTATGTAGGAGAGGGATAATTTTCCTTATTTTATGGTTGGGTCTAGTAAATAAGGCCCAAGAATCACTATGTATCCCACTAAGATGAGAATCAATCCACGCATAGTTCTAAAAAAGGATAGGTTTGTAGTGTGGTAGGATACCAGCACAAAGAATCGTGGTCTTCTCAAGTACATACCAAATAATTATGTAGTTTTACATCATACAATTGGGATTTGAACCATATAGTTTTACATCATGTGGAAATTAAATTGTTATACAATTTAACGTCTTATGACTAGGATATTAGGATATGTGGTTTGGAGTCTTAAATCTCAGAATATAGTGTCGTGTCGTTTTAGGTCATACAACTAAGACCATGGTGCTTATAGTTTAAGTTATTACGATTAGAACCAAGGTGCCTTGAAGTTTAAGGTATTACTACTAGAAATATGGTACCTTGTAGTTTAGGGTATTATGAATAGGACCGTGGTTAGGATAGAACTTATGTATGATGTAAATTCATTCCCACTTTTGTTCAAACATTGGGGGTTTCTTTCCAAGTATAATTGGAGCATTAAGAGCTAAAATCAGTTCTCCTTGAAGGAATGAACATAAATGAACTTTTTTTTGAAGGCTCATGTTATCTAGTTTTGGCGAACTTACAAGTATTTCAAGGTATAAAACCTTTTCTCATCGAGTAACTCTAACTCATCCAACCACATCTATGATTTCTAATTATCTAAGAGTTTTCTTCAAATATCTATTCTGTGTGAGGGAAATTATACCTCAATGGGTAGCACTACCTCTATTCCATAAACCAGCGAATATAGGGTCACCTAAGTAGCGGTGAAGGTTATAGCTACTAGATCCATAAGGCTTTCATGAGCTTTTTAGTGTTGGTATAGGGTCACACAATAGAAACTGGGGGTTCATATTTAAAAACTTTCATCACTAAAACAATGACACTTTTCATCTCTAGCGATCTAAGCTCTAATTTAGTCCAAGGATCTTGCATTAATTAATTAAAGTTCAAAAATTAAAAATGAAAAAATACCTTGTTCAGAACAAAGCACGCTCGACTACATCTTTATTTTCGTGACTATTTCTTGAAGGAAGAAAATATTAACCCCTCTAGATTATCCATACACACTTTAATAATCCATGTACTCATCATTATTTGAGTTCCAAGTGCTATCATGAAGCTACAGTGAATCCTTCAATGTCTCGATGATCGGCTTGATCCCATCCCTTATATCCATCAAAGGTGTTCTTGGGTCAATCTCTAGGAGGGAGCATTTCTCTCTCTAGAAAGTGGGAGGAGATAGAGGATCTCATTCGGAATGAATGAATATTCTCTGAATAAATTCCACTCTCCTACTTATATAGTGGGAGGCTCAAATACCTGAAAAGGGTTTCCCAACCCCCGTATATTTAACAACCACTAAATAATAAATAAATAAATAGTTATGATCAAATAACTAAGTTATAAATATTATTTATATTTTATCAAATACTTGTAATATATATAAAATATATTACATGAAAAACCATAATCATTAACTCAACTCATAATTCCTACTATTATTAAATGAACCTTGAATATTAAAGTAATATTAGTTCATGTAATATTTTTCATGTATTCAGTTGATACCATGTGAATAATTTTAATAAATAAATTCAAACCAATTATTCTATTCTTGAAGAATAATTAATCTATTTATTCATTAGTGATTGATTACTCGGAAAACTCTCAGACACTATGGTGGGGCCCACCATGTCCAATATTCATATTCACCATAATTGGAAAGATTCTTGAATATGATATTTTGTGTCACCCTCAAGGCCCTTATCTTGATAGCACTAAATAGTATTCACAAACCATGAGCAGAGTCAAGTAACCCATTAAGTCCCCAAAAGAGACAAGGAATAGTCATAGCAATGACAACCATCATATGAACATGCATTGGGTAATATAATCTCATTGTCTTGCGATATATCATAAAGAAGGTTGCACAATTTTTCATCATCATTAATTGCTTTATTATTTTTTGATCTATCTGGATAGACTTACCATCAACTACCTTGGCCAAGTATTTATGAAGGTACTGCCATCATGATGAAATAGGCCTGCGATATCACTTCCTCAACTCAAAAGAGACAAATTATATCTTGACTATTCAACTAATGTAATCCACTAATGACCTACCCAAAACAATATACCTCACCATGAATTCATTATCATGGTTTTTTCATTGATAATGATCTCAATTCAGGTGGCCGATAAACATATACATAGATAAGAACACCCAATGACACCTAAAGAAAGTGGGGTTCCTTTTTGTGGGTCTTTCCTTATGATATCACCTACTAGAGATCACAACATGTGAGCTTTATGAGAATGAGTCTCAATTATTATGAGCCCACAGTACCTGATAGTTAGATATCAACTGTTTCCAGTTATTATGATGTATCTAGAACATAGGGAATATGTTTAAGATTAATGTTATAGTATCTTGAGGTCCTCATTATATCAAGGGAACTTCTATAACATTTTGATACAATAATCAAACTATGGACATTACTATTTAAATAGTGTATGTAGAAATATCAACTCTATAATGGTAATTGTACATAATGTATAACTAAATTTATATATGGTATAGTAATCAAAAAGTATTGTTTAGTTGGGTCTAGAGAAACCCACTATTACAATACTCCCACTTACACTAGAGCCAATTTTATAACTAGCCTTATTATATGTCACATGATAAGATCATGTTTCTAATGAGTTATGGCTTTATTCAAAGGTCGTCTATGTTTCTACTGTATGGATATTCTGATATCTGTGACCTCACCTCCTTGATTAAGACTCCTCAAGATATGTAAAATCTGAGTATATATCCCTTTTTTCACTATCCACGCCAAAAAATTTAGCTATTACCATTAATATAATTATCATAATGATAAAACTTTACTTACTAGGTGTGATTCCAAGTACTAAAACAAATCATTACAAAATCTAAACTTTTTCTTTATCTACCTTAGAAGGTCTAACATACTCAGTATTTGTATGTATAGATACTACTAGCCTGTATGAGATTGTATTTCTCATTACATTATCCTAACTGTAATATTATATCATATTTATTCAAAGGAAGACTATTTTGTGTTTCCTTGTAACTATTATCCCTTTCCACAAACTAGGTATATATCTTTTGTACTTTCTCAAGTGCAATCAGAGAGTTCTGACAGCATCCCTTGCAGTTCTCCTAGATATAACTGATATTTTCATACCATTAAATATATATTGTCAATACTTATATATATAGTACATAACATTGCATATGTGATTGATCCATTGCATAATTTTATGGAATTCAACTCACTGCATCTATCTCCTCCTATGACCATGCATGTCATCTTGGAGAGATTTATGTCATGTGAAACTGATAACAATTCTCCCTCAAATTGTTCCAACTTTTATTTTTCAATATATTTTTAGTATATGTACTATTGAATTGGTATAAGAAATCATTATATCTTCCTCATTAGATCTCATTCCCTAGAACTTTGGTTGCTACTTTAAGTCAGTCTCCAGAGAGTTGCTATCATCCTAGTCTTAACTAACTATAAGACCAATAGTTTTCCTCCGTATGTTTGGAAACATATTTACTTATAAAAACATAAAACTCACACTAACCTCTTGAAAACACATGAAAAATATTCATTCTAAATGAATATTCTATGATCTTGTTTCTTACGTTAATCTTCAACTAGATTTCAACAACTTTCACCCATTATTGGCATTCTATGGTGTCACCATCCCTTTCTGGATAAGTCATATAGGCACCTTCCATGATTGGTGGTCCTGAAATTAAATTCTCAATTTTAATGATCATAAAATGTTGATATTATATGTAAAATTCTAAATAATTTTGGTTTAACAACTTGGTGTTACCAATCAATCCATATTGGTACCATGCCTGTACAATCCATGTATTGTTTCACTTAAATTCCCACAATAATATTCAAAATAATAAACCCCTTTTACTTTGATACAAGAAATACAATATTAAATTTTAATTAATATTTTCAATTATATATTAATTCCATATACTAATTACTTTTAGGATTTATTATTCTCAATGAATAATATATCAAAAGTTGTGGTGAATATAAAACCATCACTGTGGTTTGAACCTTCTTATGTAGTATGTGTCTCTAGAGAATTCTTATTCCACACCTCTTGTGTAACTCCTTACTATTTCAACTATTTTTACATCTTTGGAATTAACTAAACCCAAATCAATATTTCTACCACTATCTCATGTAGATATTTTCACCCTTTTGTAGTCCCTAACTTGACTAAAACCTTTCTATCATAGGGATTTCTGTAATATCCTAATAATTTTTTAGGATAATAAATTTAGATACACATTGTGATTTTCTTGATAAATTTTTTTTATATACTTAACAAACTATTTTTATTCAAACAAATATTGCTATGACATAATGAATTTATATCATAATATAAATCATATGATATCCATTTTTCATGATAGTTGACATATGGTTATGGGATATCACTGTTATTTGTGAAGCATTTCCTGAAAATAATGGAAGTTTTTGTCAATGCATATGAGTCTCAACATTGATTATCCCTTTAATTACATCATGTATCTGATGTATATAAGGAAATGTGAATTTAGTAATTACTTCATTCCACCTTTTTTCTCAATGTTAATATTTAAGACTCGTTATCAATACTCCTTTTTAGCATTATATCATTGATGTGGATAAGGTAATATGCATTTAGGAATTACTCCATGCAATATTGTATTGATTGATGAATGCTTGGTCAAAGTATTATTCATCATGTGGGATCTAATAAACTCATATCTTCTAACTATTCATGTACCATACTTCAATTTCACATTCCTTAATAAACTCTTAAAGGACTCTCATGAGGTATAGTTACCACTAGCTTACCCTTACAATATTTTATAATCCCTATTTGAACTAATTATGAAATATTTGTTTCTTACCTTTATTTATAAAGTTTTCTTTGTCCTAAACTAATTACATAAGTGTGTCTATAATACTTAAGGTCTTTAAATCCAAATATTCTAAAACCATACTAGTTATATCCTTCAAAACTAATTCTTTTTTCCTAAAAAAGTATTGTCTTTCCACAACTACGTATATAAGTATTAAATTTTATATTCAACATATATTTCCAATGATTAAAGTATTAATGAACTATTAGTTGAGTATTAGACACCAAAAAATATATTTATTCCTGAATTGGAATAATGTATCCTAGTTTCCAAAGGACACATGATATTAATGTTTTAGTAATAATTAAACAAAGTTCAACTAGAATCATTTACATGAAAATTAAAAGTTATGTGCTTCTCACTACTAATTTAGGAACCACCCTTTTCAGCCACTTGGATAACACACCTTACTTATAGTAACATTTATATACATTGTTACTATATTTAAATACACATATATAATAATAATATTGTTTTTAATCCTCAAAAATTATAACTAAAATATTACTTATAACTAATGAATATATCTTAACAAGAAGAGACTTATTGATTCTTCTATTTGTTTCTTTGTATTTAAACTTCCATAGATTTAATTGATGATATAAAAATCAAATAACCTCTTGTTTAAAACATCTTTATTTGAATGGTACTTTTAACATGCCTTGTACATCACTCTTTCTATTGGCCTTTTTTGTTGTCTTGTAACTTTTTCATCATAATAACTAAAGATGAATCTTTCTTTAATGTTCTTATTACTTGGTGAACCTAAACCAAAAGGTTATGAAGATTTTTCCTCTATACTATTCATTTTGTAATATTAAAAAAAGCTAGAGTATATGGGTGAAAATGATATAAGAATGGGGTGTATTGAAAGATCATGATCCATCTTTCAATTTATACATATCCAATGTAAACATCATTGATTCATATCTCACTTCACTTTCTCCTTGAAAATTTATTATAGGTGAGACTATATATGAAATCATTCGTATCTTTATGTTGTATCCACAACTAACATCGAATGTTGATGATAGTATTATCATATTTTTGATACATGAGTCTCCTTTGAGAATTTTTTACACTCTCAATTTTGAGGTGGATCAACAAGTATTGGAGACACCAGTACCTTGAATTTACTATGTAGTACTTTACGCAAGAACCTTTACTACTATTTGAAAAATAATTCTAGTTGGGAAATGTTATTTTTCCAATAATTATCACAATGTACTTCTGATATTTCGATCCATTTTCTTCAAAAAAAAAATCTACCGGATTAGTACATTTTAATATTGATTACCGATTAGACATTACCGATTATTTAAATCATCAAATGTATCCCACTATTTTATCAAAATCTAGAATCCCCTTTTAATAGAATTTTAATACTATATTTCTTTATTATTCTAGTAGAAAGGATCCTTGAACCACTCCACATAGTCTATAAGATTTAGCTACACCACTACTTAGATATTTTCATGTAAGGTGTTTGACTAGACAACTGCTTTCACTCATGACTACTTAATCTATTAATTTAAGTCCCAAAATCAAAAATCAAAAACTTTATTTTCTCAATGCTTGACTCTAAAGTTTCAAAAAACTAGATTTGGATAATTTTTTTCTATCATATTCAGTTAATTCAACTCATTGCTCTCATAAGAACTCCATGGTAGTAGTAGGAACCCTCAACTTTGGTTGATAAGAATCTCATACACCTAGTTTTTTTCAAATTCAAATGATGGAAGGAGTTTGGGATTTAATATTTATTTTATGTTTTTTTAAATATTTTCAACAAATTCAATATTTTTCTATTAAATATGTTCATACTATGTTGTCGGGATCATAATTGAAAATTCATTAATAGAATACATTCATCACTTATTTATTCATTTTTTCTCTTTATTATTTTATGTGTTTCCCACTTTCAAAAAGATGCATAAAATAATAAACAATACATAAAGGAAATAAATTACCTGATAGGTATTAAACATATACTATTGGTTGATACATTTAAACTTAATGGATCAATCGGGACCTAGAGGAGTCATTCATGTGTTGGGTCTTGACTCATGATGCACCTTATCCCCCATCCAGTGTATCCACTTCTCATCTGGATTTCACCTAGATTTGGAATGGTCTACATATTACACAATCATCATCATAATACAAATGTACTCACACGTAGGTGAGGGGGTCTCGGGAGTGAAAAAATATAAAACTCACTTTTATTTGGGAATACAGACCTATATACATATTAAATGAGAAAAAAATGATGATGCGAAGATCATCTTAATAAAATAATTATTTAAATTCACCACACGCAATTAAATGATTAATTAAATAAATAAAAATAGACATACACAATCGCCCAATTCTCAAGACTAGTCCATGGGAAAATTAAAATCATAACAAAATTAAATTGAAATAAATTTAAAGTACGTGGGAATTTAAATAAATTAAATTAATTATTTAAATTTAAACAATTTATTCTCATTCGTTCCAATTTTTAATTTATTTTTTTATTATAAAATTGAAATAATTTAATAATTTAATTTTAGACTCAAAATTAAATTAATTATACTGAATATTAAAAAAATTATAATCCAAAATTAATACATTGATTTTGATTATAATTAAAAAACATTGGGGATATAAAACCCCACCCAAATCTATTTTGGTTTAGGACAAACCCAAGAAGGCCCTTTTAGTGTCGTGAAATCCCCACACAGAAGTGTTTGGGTTAGGCAGATCCACCTAATCCTATTGCAAGGAGGTTCGAGTAAAATATGACTTAGGGAGGCATAATGCTCGGCCAAACGAGGAAAGGGTTACCTCTGGGGGGTTGCACACGACCAGGGTGTCATGCGATTATGACATCTAGGAGGTCATGGCCTGGATGGGGCCAATCTCAAGAATGACATAGCAGGGTTCACCGGTGGTGGTGATCACTAGTGTCTATGAGGTGTGGTTGCAGGTACCACTGAGGAGGGTCAGTGACGTCGGGGTCACAGTAAGTCAGCCGACCAAGTCATTGACTACAGCTAGAGGGGGAGACCACAGTAGTGGCTTGCATGCTCATTCCAAGGCGGTAGCTAGCAGGGTTGGAAATCGTGTTGGGTCGTAGGTACCCAAGGTGGTCGTGAAAACGCAGCCAGGTGGAGGTGGAAGCAATATCCTAGTCAGGACGCAATGGTGCGGTCTAGGGCGGTGAGTATGGTGTCTCCTGGTGATGGCGACGACACATGATAGGTGGTGATGAGGTTCATTCCAAGACGAGGAGGAGGGTGACAGGCATCCATGTGCTGCTAGAGGAAGGATATCACCAAATTTATGAATTTTTATTGTTTTTTAAAATCTAAATTCTATTAAATATCCTTTTTTTGATAAAATTTTCTACAATTTTTTGGAAAACTAATTGGCCAGAGGAAATATAACTTGTTCGGAAATAACTGTTCTGGCTGAACTGGTTTTTGGTCATAAAAATGAAAATACTTCTGATAAATGATGAACATAACCAATTATAAATATGTGTTCTTTATATTTTCATTCCCAAAAGACTACAAATGATCTATATAAAAATATTTATATGATCATAACTTGTTCGTTTGAAATTGGATTGACGTGTGGTCTATTCCGTTGGAACTGAATTTAAAACCCCTACGTAATTTAATGAAAATTATTTTTTTTATTGGATTAGATAGTTTTTGAAATCCTTATGATACCAATTTCTGGAACCATGGTGAAAAAAGGAATCCAATGGTATGAGGATTTAAAATCTTTTCATCACTAGAGTGACAAAACTTATCATCTCTAATGATATGAGCCTTGGTAATGTTAGATGATCCCACATGAATTATTCAAAACACAAAAATTAAAAATGAACAAATGCCTTATTCAAAACAAAGAGTTCATGACTACAGAACACAACCAGTGACTATTTCTCAAAGGATTCAAATCCAAACCCCTATAGATCCTCCAAGAATGCTCCAAAAATTCGTACAATCTTCGTTCATCGAATTTTTGGCGCTAGCGTGGAACTTTGACAAATCCTTCTGCATCTTGATGATCACCTAGATCTCATCCCTTTGATCCATCGAAGGTGTTCTTGGATCAATCACTCAGATAAATAATTTCTCTCTCTTGTAAGTAGGGGGTATAGAGTCTCTCATTCTAAATGAATGAGTTTTCTCTAAATAAATGCATCTCTCCTACTTATATAGTGGGAGGCTCAAATACCTAGAAAGGGTTCCCTAACCCCCGCGTATTTAATGTTCACTAAATAAACAATAAATGAATAGTTATGATGAGCTAACAATATCATAAATATTATTTATATTTTATTATATAATTTTAATATATATATATAAGATATATTACTTTGAAAACCTGTGTCATTAACTCGACTCGTAATTCCTGATAGTATTAAACAAACCGTAAATATTAAAGTAATATTTGTTTGTATAATATTTTATATGTATTAACTTAATACCTTGTCAATAATTTTAATAAATAAATTCAACCCAATTATTCTATACTCAAATAATAATGAATTTATTTATTCATTCATGATTGATTACTTTGAAAACTCTTGAACCCCATGGGGGGCCAACCATGTCTATTATTTCTATTCACCAGAATATGTAATATTCTAGAATATGTTATTGCGTGTGACCCTCCAGGTCCTTATCTCATAAGAAGTGAATAGTATTAAATGACTAATATTGGAGTCTAGAAACTCATCAAGGCTCCTAAAGAGATAAGGAATAGTCATAGAAACAAAAATCATCCTATGAGCACACACTATGTAATATAATCTATTTGTCTCGTGATATCTCATAAAGCAGTATGCACACTTGTGTCATCATCCTTCATTGATTTATTATTTATTTATCTAACTAGATAGAATTACCATTGACTACCTTGTCCAAGGATTTATGAAGGTACTACTATCCTGATCAACTAGGCCCAAGATATCACTTCATCAACTCAGAATCAATAAATTCTCCCATTACCATTCAACCAATGTCGTACTATCAATGACATATCCAACACAAGCCACCTCGCCATGACTTCATTGCCATGGTTTTTTCCTTACATCAAAGTACATGACTAAATGGAATAAAATGATAATGATCTCAAGTCAAGATACCCACACACATGTCTATAGATAGAAACATACAATGACACCCAAAACATATGGTGTTCCTATTATAGGGGATGTCCTCATGATCTCAGTGACTAGAGATCACCAAGTGAAAACTTCATAAGAATAAGTCTCAATGCTTATGATCCCCCAACGCATAATAGTCAAACATCTACTATTATCAACTAGTATCATGTATCTAGAGCATATGAAATATGTTTAAAATTAAGGTTATAGTATCTTGAGTTTCCCATTATATCCTAGAAACTACTATAACCTTTTGATATAATAATTAATGTATAGAAATTATTGTTTAAATAGTGGAATCAGAATTATAAACACTACAATGTTAAGTCTACATCATGTATAACTAACCATATACATGGTATGGTAATAAAAAAATACTATTTAGTCGGGTCTAGGGAACCCACTAATACACCATTTGGTCTAAGACTTATTTTCTCTATCAACCATTATCTAGAGAATATTTGATAGAGTTTTGTTGAAATACTATATCTTTCCATTTTCTATTATATGGTAGTGGTAAGAATAGTTGGATTCAATGTTGTACTCCAGGTACAACTTATTTAATTTTAAAGAGTAGAATTTAGTGCCTTTTTCTACCATTATTGTGTGAAGGACACCAAATCTAGTGATAAAGTTTGACTTCGTGAAATTGATGATACTCTTGGTCTCGACTTCCTTAAGAGGTATCACCTCATCCCATTTGGAGAAGAAGTTGGTAGCGGTAAGGATGTATTTAAAATATTTGGCCATTGCTGGAGGGTAAGAATCTATAATATTTATTCCCCATATAATGAATGACCAGGATTATTTACCTATGTGTAGCATCTCTAAGGGTTTATGGATAAAGCTGACAAGGACTTCATTGGAATTAAACATTTTAACAAAATTGTGTGAAATATTGCATCATTAAAGGAAAAAAATGACCAAGACTCCTGATTTTTTGAGAATTATTGGTTCCTAACTAATGATCACCACAATCTATAGCATAAAATTCCATCATGGAGGAAGTGGTCTCCTCTCTATCAATTCATATGAGGATAACTCCATCAAAGATTCTCTTATAAATAATCAACAGGTGATTGGAACTATCATAGAGAGTGAAATTAGCTGCTTGTCATCAGGTCTGTTATTTTTTAGTTATGTCTCATGGAAGGGTCCCATTTTAGAGGTATTATTTGATTGCAATACTCCAACCATTTTTAGAATTATCTGGTTCGATGGTGCATTCTACCTTATTGAACTCTTCCATATTATTTTGAACAAACAATGATATTGTTCTGTGATGGGTGATGCTGATAATCATTTCATCTTAATCTGGATCTACCAAAGTTATATCCACAATTTCCAATGTGTTTTCTTAAGATTTTTGTGAACATGGGATGTGAGTTAGTGTTAGTTCATAAGGTAATTCTTCCATCAACCCTCAAACATAATCAATAAGGTGGATTAGATCTTCTTTTCTAATAGCATAATCATAGTTTATATGCTTAGTCACCCACTTAGAGACACTGTTGATTCTTAAGTGAGATACTGGTATTTTCAAATCTGACTCCAAGCCTACAATGAGGGTTTGGTATTTGACCTCATTGTTAGTGTATAATTTTGATAGAGGGGTAGGGTAAAAATACCTTTCCTAGGGAAATGGGAATTACTCCTAAACCAAATTTGTTAAGCTTGGGGTCTTCCATCAGCTTTCCATTTGGGATTCTGGAGGCACTTTCAAAGTCCATTTCCCATATTTGGGTATATTTTTGAATATACAAGATCTCCTAATTTGTAAATTCGGTACTCACCGACACTTCTTCTATAAAGGGATTTGTTTCTAGGAAATATTATAAGGAATTACTTTTTATCAAACTCTCTGGTATGAACTGGATTCTAAACTATTGAAGAATGACCACCCATCGCATCAAACATCCAATCAACATGGAAAATTGAGGATATATTTGAGAGGGTAATTTTGAGAGATAAAATGTCCCTCATGGTTTTGAAAATAGTGCCTTAATTTTTTAACTACAATTATCTGTTCCCAATAGTTCTTTTCAATATCTGAATACTAAGTATCAATGTCAAACATGGTACAACTGAGACAATAAATGTCATTTTCACTACTAGTGTCATTTTTCTATGTGAGGAAGAACCCAAATGACCATTCCAGAGATATAACATATATGATGAGTTACATTCTTTCAAATGGTGGAATCACCGCTGGTAGGCTCAGGTGATATTTCTTGAGGATTTTAAATGTTTCTTAGTAGTTAGTTATACATTGAAATGAGATCCATTTTTCATCAACCTAGTGAAGGGAAAACACTTTCCTGTGAAGTTTTCTATAAAGAGTCAGATATAGGAAATGTTTCCCTATGGTTATATCAACTCTTTGAGGTTTCAATAGGGTGAAATACCCATGATTTCCTTAGTCTTCTTAAGGTAAAATTTAATTCCATGATGGAGTACTAAGAAGCTGAGGAATTTTCCTAAGGTACACCGAAAGAAAATTATAGGGGGTTTATTTTCAGACTATGTTGTCAAAATTTGTTGAAAACAATTTGAAAATAAGGAAGGTGATCCTAAACTTTCTGTGATTTTACAACCAAATCATTAATATAACACTCGACTAATTTTCATAGGAAGTATTTGAAGATGTGATTCTTGTAACGTTGATATGTAGCGCTAAAATTATTTAAACCAATGGCATCACCTGCTAGTAGAATATTCCATAGGGGGCTGAAGGAAGTTTCTTCTTTATCTTCTAGGGATATTCAGATTTGTTTGTATCTCAAATATCCATCCATGAATTAGAGGTCTTGATATCCAGCAGTTATATGAATCAAAAGATCTGTAACTAAAATTGGGAGGACATCTTTTGGATAGTGTTGGTTGAGACCTCTGAAATCAAATAAAACCCTGATCTATCCATTATTTTTATTAATAGGGAAAATTTTGGAATTTCATTTTAGGTATTTGAATTCATGGATGAAGTTGGCCTTTACAATATTTCCAATTTTGTCTTTAACCTTGGCAGCATGAGTTGGATGTGTCCTTATGGTCACCTTCTTCCAAGAATGATGGGTTTCTGGTAGGATCAAGCTATGGGTATCCACATTGGGATCAAGGACTAGAATTTATTTTCAATTCCAATAAAACACATATCAGTGCTACTTCATAAAATAGGCTTAAATTTATTTCTCATCGATGGGTATAGATGCACTGATCAACATCGGTCACAGATCCTCTTCTGTACCCAGATTGTTCTGTCATAGTTCATCAAAAGTAGAGAGACTCCTTCCTTGAATGTTGGAGGAGCATGTATGAGTTCAATTTCTTACTCTTATTACTATTTCTATTACTTCACCTCTTCCTCTATGTCCATGTTAGGATGGATAGGATACAAAGGGGAATCATTGTGGTTAGGGGTAGTCCATTATCTTAAGTGTCACGAACCGAATCTGGTTACCATCATTAACAACCCCAAATCCAGCCCACGGCAAGGCCCAAAGGGAATTTCCTATCCCCATAGGCTGTAACAAGTGCCTGGGTATCATAAATAATGGTTTGGGAACGATTTACTAGAATTAGGATACATAAGACAACAAAAAACAATCAATAAAATGAATCTAAAAATTCATACCAAAAAAGACTTAATTAAAAATTAAAAACTGAATAAAATGTTTTTAAACATGAAAAAAGGGGTCCCAAACTACAAAATTAGAAGAAGAAAAAAAGACAACCCAAATACCATAACATGATATGGGTTAATCACCCATGATCCCTCTCTACTACAACGCACAACAGAAGCAACTAGAAACCCTAACTGTCATCTCCAAAATCCTTGCCCTTACCTGTGTCAAACATAACCAAGTCTACTTACACCCAAAGGTGTAAGTAGGGTGTGGGCCTAATCCCAAAATTATACCACTCAAATATTCCACGTGACAAGTATTATAATATAAAAAGCTTTCAAGTGTTATAAAAAAATAATGGTAGCAATAATTTCTAAAGGTGAATCTTTTAAATGAAAAAAGTTTTCAAAGAGGGTAACTTTAAAGAATAGATACATTTAAATAAAACATGTAGTATACTGATTTTTCCATCCAAACACACCATAATCCAAAGCTAAATTCCAAATATTCAATGAGAACTCAACACGGGAACACCCCTAGGCACTAGTTAGGTTTGAGCCCTAGGTAACTCACATCTCGGTATAAAAGTAACCATAACAATATATGTTCTCATGCACAAGACACTAGTAGGGGAATAAACCATAACCTAGTGGTCCTCAACATCATAATCATCATAGTTTTTTTAGTTTTTTCAATTTCAAACTTTCTAAGCGAAATAGGGACAAACCTGCTCTGGATCACTAGCATGCTAGTACACGTCCGCCCACCTAGATACCTGGGTTTCCCTCTTTGTGCTCAAACAAGTTCCACATGCTACCAAAATATATTTACACATAAAAATACCATTTATGGTCATACACACTCAAAAAATTATCTAAAAAATCTTTCACCATTTGTATAACTCTAACAAATGCTTAGAATCTCCATAAAACAATTATACAAGTAATAACAAAACTTTGCGCATAAAATCCATTTAAAATCCATATTTTAACACAAAATTCATACCAATATTACACCAAACCATAATTTTAAACACTAAAACATTTTATAAATCCATTACATGAATTATAAAATAACACCAATTGATACAACATGGAATGAGCAAGTAAAAACACCCATTTTCACACAAAATTGGCACTTAAAAATCAACCGCTTAACAAATTCTACCAAAAACAGTTTTTTCACTAACAATAATGATATAGGAACATAAAATAAATATAAATCTAGAAATTTTACTCATTTTATAATCCTTACACGCAGAATCACCTAACATATATTTCAAAACCCTCAAATCCTTATGCGGAACTTCAACTGTGCCACCGTCGCACCAAAAGGGAGTCAAAACGAACCTAAAACCACAAGATTGAACCAAGAAACTCAAAATCAAACCTTCAGTTCGAATACCTACAGGATTGACATTAGGAACTTCAAGAATAATAGAAGAAACCCTAAGAAAATGGAAGAAATCCTAAGAAAATGGGAGGAATGTGAGAAGAAACTCACTTAATTGAGAAATTTTGAAGCAATCTCCCAAATTACACTAGTATCTGAACCTCCAAACAGCCAAAAATGAAATTGAGGTTCGAAAAAGGCAGATTAGCTAATGTAGAAACTGAAATGGGGGAAAATAGTGAAAAATTAAGGAGTTATGAAGGAAACAAATTACCTCTTCAAATCTGGATGATTTGAGAAAGCTTGAGAGGTTTTGCCCAAATCCGCGATGCAAATGAGCTCCAAAGAGGGAGACAGGAACATGGGGGCACACCCAGATCTGAAGTCTTTTACTGGACGGTAGAATCACCAAAAAATAGTAAAACATGAGTGATATATTAAAGAATTAATTTTTTTTAAAGCAGGAAATGGGCTCACAGGTTGTCCTGGTGCCTAACTAAATCCCCCAAATCCAAAATGATAATGAGTTACTAAGGTGTCCAAATGGATATGGTAGTTTTCATAGGCCAGGGGAGGATAAGATGAATTGTAAGGGATGAAAAATGTTAAAAATGAAGGATTTATAAAAGAAACAAAATTTGTCTTTAAATTTGTAAATGGGCTCACAGTTGGGCCCAAATCATGAAAACCCAAAATTTCCTCCAAAAATGCATGGGAAACCCCTAAAACAAAGAAAGAATATAAATTACATGAAAAATAACTTTAAAATAAGTCATGTATATGACAATTCTCTCCACCATAAAAACTTTCCACCATCAGAAAGTCAGCTTGAAGCCTGATCAGATAAGAGAAACGGAAACTGCTCTTCGACCCAAGACTTACGCTCCCATGTCTCATGCTCATCAGTACCATGTTTCCATAGGACTCAAACCAAATTAATAGTCTTCACTTGAATTACTTGTTCTTGAGATCCCACAATATGCACCGGTCGATCAACCACAGATAGATCGGTCTCTATATCCAACTCCTCCCAATTCAGCACATGGGACGAATCGAGGTTGTACTTATTCAGTTATGAGACATGGAAGATGTCATGGATATATGAAAAATGAGAAGGAGAATATAACCTTTATTCCACATTTTCAATCCTCTCAGTAATCTCAAAAGGTCAAACATACATCGGTGTTAGCTTTCCATGCTTTCCCAAACGGTGATGACCCAGACGAGGGGCCACTTTCAAAAACACATGATCACCCCCTGAAATCTCTAGGTCTTGATGATTATGATCAGAATATGATTTCTGGAGACTCTAACCTATAAATAAATTCTTCCTAATCAATTGGATCTTCTCAGAAGTCTCCTGCACAAGACTCAACCCCAATAGTGAGGTCTCACCTACCTCATCCCAACACAGGGGGGACCGACAAGGTCAACCATAGAGCGCCTCAAAGGGAGCCATTAGAATTGAGGATTGGTAACTTTTATTATAAGAGAACTCAACCAATCCCAAATGGATATCCCAAGAACCTCCAAAGTCCAAAACACATTCATAGATAATTTCCTCCAAAATATGATTCGCCCGCTCTATCTGACCATCCATTTGAGAATGGTATGTCTTGATCATTTTAATATGATACCCTAAGGACATCTTAAGGCCTTTCAAAAACTGAGAAGTAAAATGGGGGTATCTATCTAAAACAACTGCAGATGGAAAAACATGAATCCTTAACACCACATGAAGATACAATTGGCCCAACTCATCCACTTTAGATGTATCTTTGATCAAAATGAAGTGGGTTGATTTGGTCAGACAATCAATCACTACCCAAATGGAATTATTACCCTGATGTGTAAAAGTTAGGCCAACAATGAAGTCCATGGTGATCTCATCCCACTTCCAAGTCGGAATGGGTAATAGCTACAGATAACCGGAGGGCCTTTGGTGCTCTGATTTCACCTTCTGACATGTGTAGCATCTCAACACTAAGTTATCTATGTCTCATCTCATACCTGGACACCAGAATTGTCATCACACATCATAATACATCTTGATGGAACCTGGATGGACAACCCACTGAAACTGGTGGCTGTCCTACATCACCACATTCCGCAGAGATGACAACACTACTGAACAACCATTGAAGAAAAAGATGCCCTCAGGAGATGATGACCAATCAGAAGAAATATCCCCACCATGAAGAAATAGCATCGACCACTGAAAAATCGCATCACTGTGTTGTTCTTGCTGAATCAACTCCAAGAGAGAAGGAGTCAACTAAATGCTCATCAAGAACAAACCTCCACTATTATCCTTGGTCTCCACATGCATCTGAGCAAAGATCCCCATTAGAGTCCACTCATCACTAGACTTCCTCAAGTCTTGCACTGGTACTTTTCTACTCAAAGAATCTTCCACCACATTTCCCTTGCCCGGGGTATAGACAATGTCAAAGTCAAACCCCTACAAGTACTTGATCCAGTGGTGCTGCCTTAGATGGATATCCTTATAATAGAATATATAAAGAAAGATTTTGTTATCAAAATAGACCAAAGACTTCTCCCCAAAGAGGTAGTGACACCATGTTTTTAAAGAATGCATCACAGCTGCTAGCTCCAATTCATGGGTCGGGTAATTCTTTTCATGTGGTTAGATTTGGCGAGAACCATATGCCACCACGTGATCACCCTGCATAATCACACACCTGAGACCCATACCTAAAGCATCGTAATACACCACATACCCCTTTATAGCCTCTGGAAAAATCCGCACAGGGGTGGTAGTCAACCACCACTTCATCTTCTCGAAGGATTCATGACATTCTATGCCCCATACAAACTTCACCCCTTTTTGGGTGAGCACGGTCATTGGAAAAGCATGCCGAGAGAAATCCTGGACAAACCGCCTGTAGTAACCAGCCAGGCTGAGGAAACTTCTAATCTAAAACTCATTCTTCAACTGGTCCCATGACATTACTACACTTATCTTATTGGGGTCCACTGAAACCCCCTGATACAAGATTGCATGCCCCAGAAACTTCACCTCCCTAATCTAGAAGGTGCACTTAGACAGCTTTTCATAAAGGTGGTGATCCCGCAAAGTTCCCAACACAATCCAAAAATGATTCTCATGCTCTTCCTCAGATCCAGAGTAAACCAATATTTCATTCATGAATACCAAAATGAAGGAGTTAAGATATTGGTGGAACACCCTATTAATGAGTTCCATAAAGACTGCTGGAGAATTGATCAATCCGAAGGGAATGACCAAGTACTCAAAGTGGTCGTACCTACATCGAAAGGCTGTCTTCGGGATATCTGACTCTTTCACCCTGAGTTGATGGTAACCCAAACGCAAATCTGTTTTTGAAAACCACTTTTCCCCCTTCAACTAATCTAACAATTCATCTATTCGGGGAAAAGGATATTTGTTCTTGATGATTACCTTGTTCAGCTTCCAATAATCAATACACAATCAGAGGGACCCATTGACCTTCTTCGCAAAGAGAACAGGAGCGGCCCCAGGAGAGACGCCTGTGTGAATGAATCCTTTGGATTCTAAATCATCCAAATGAATATTTAATTCCCTCAATTCGATGGGGTCCATATGATATGAGGGAATAGATATCGGCTAGGTTCCTGGCACCAAATCAATTGAGAACTCCACATCCCGCTCCAGGGGTAAGCCTAAAAAATCATTTGGGAATATCTCTAGGAACTCATCCACTACATGAGGTAACACACCCTCAGGAGCACAACTGTCATCATATAGTGTGAGAAATGATAAATGGAAGATAATAATCCCTAACTTAGAAAGTGGAGGTCCCGCACGACCCAACTGAGGATCTCACTCCCCACGAAAAAACCTGCAAACTGCCACCATGTGTTGTGAAACTCACCCGCCACCTATAGCAATCGATGTGCACCTGAAACTGTACCAACCCATCCATGCCAAGTATCACGTCAAATAGATCCATATCTAAGACTAGGAGGTCCCACTCCATCTCAAACCCTAACATGGAAATCTCACATGATGGGCACCTAAGACCCTGCTCCTTCTTTCCCAGCGGCATCACCAACTCCATCGAAAAATAAAAAATATCAGTTGTAAAATTCAGTGTGTTCACAAAATAGGAATAGATGAATGAAATATAGGCACTGGTTTCAAATAGTATAAGATATAGAATATAAAATCAAAATGGTACCTAGAACTATCGATGTCCCACCTATGATCCTGCTGCTGCAAGATCTACCACATGAAGATGACTGGTCTCTGCCTAAGAACGAACACTAGTTTGTGGTTGTGCCCTGAACTGGATCTTCCCATAAGATGGTTTGGACCTTCCACCATGACCACCAAACTGATATCCCCCTGTCCTTAACAGCTCTGACTAAGCTGGCACTCCCCTATAATCCACTAATCATGCCCCACTTTGGATTGGATGTGCCATCCTATAAAGCATTTCAAGTGTCTCATAACACCACACTGATAACAAGACTTTGGAGGAAAATTTCATGCTGGTTGGATGTGCCCTGGTCTCCCACACTGGTGGTGCACAATAGACCTTACATCAGAATCCACCAAAGAAAACTACCTAGAAGGTTGGCCTGAGCTGCCACCTCTCTTCTTTACCTGCTCCTCCCGCTTCCTTTTCTTCTTAGAAGTACTTCCACTACCCATTAATGACACCATAATAGATAAACCATCCCTCCCCTTACATTCTCTCTCCACCATTCATGATTTATCAACCACTTAAGCATAGGTTTTCAGTTTGAACAGGAAGACACGGGAATAGATCTCTGGCCACAAACCCCTCTCAAACTTCTAGGCCTTCATCTGGTCATTAGAGATCATTTCCAAATCATACTAAACCAACTCTAAAAAATAGTTAGAATACTCCATCATAGAAATATCCCCTGAAAATTTTCCATAAACTCTCGAGATCAATCATTTTCTAAAACTTTAGGGTAGTACTGGTCATTGAAGATAACCTTGAAGTCCTTCCAACCTATCTGCTCATTCTTCCCAGCTTGAAGCACTGATTCCCACCACCTACGGCTAGAACCCTTTAATAGGAAAGAGTAAAACTTCACCCTAACCTCCTCAGGTGTGTCTAAGAACTCAAACATGTGCTCGATCTTTTTGAGCCACTATTCCACTTCTTGGGTTTTTGTGCTACCTCAGAAGGTAGGAGGATTGTTTTTTCAGAAACTCATGGGATTTATCCTTCCTAGGACTGATATCATCTTCTCTAACATGATATGAAATAGGATACATTCCATGTCCTAGAGCTTGGACAGCCCGAACGATGGCCTCTACTATCCACTGATCAAACAGTGATGGAGATCTCTCTCCAGCTTCCTCCAGTGGGTGCATGGGAGCTTTCTGAGGAGGCATGTTGCTACAAAAGGAAACAATCACAAGAGAAAAAAATCAGTAAAACAGTTATGGAAATTTTCATCAATAACATCAAATAAAAATAATCCAAATACATTACAACAATAAAATAAACAACAACTTCACCCCCACCCGATGTCCATGTGCTGTCTATAGCCCACACGTCTCACCTGGTAGTGAAGTCAAACAAACAATTCCAACATCTCATGGTGACTCGAGGTTTGTCACGAGAGGTGTGGGCCACTCACCTTACTTATGAGAAAAAATTTGAGCCCCGACATTCATAGATCATGTCTAGCACAAATCATCCCAAAATAATAATATAACCCAAAAACATTAACCTCCTTTGATACCATTTTGTCACAAACTGAATCTGGTCACCATTATTACCGGGACCAAATTTTTCCCATGTCAAAGCCCGAAGGTAATTACCTATCCCCATGGGTTGGACCATGTTAATGGGAATCATAAATAATTATTTGGGAACAATCGATGCAGATGTTGGGGAGGGGTGATGTAGATGCTCGGGAGGGGTATTTCCTTGTAGATAGTCTGGTTGAATTCCCTAAGACCTTCGGGTCATGTAATCTCCTAAAGCCTATGGTCCATGTAATCTATGAGCCTAAGTTCCTTGTAAGGGTTCCCCCTCATCCCTTGAAAGGGGGTTATAAAAAATCAATAAAAATGAAGGCCTTCGGGCCATTCAGGTGGTTTGGGAACGATTTACCCAAATTAAGATACAAATGACAACCAAAAACAATCAACAAAAAAATATGAAAATTCATTCCAAACAAGCCTTAATTAAAAATTCAGAACTAAATAAAAGGTTTTTAACATGAAACAGGGGGTCACAAACTAAACAATTAGCATCAAATACAACCCAAATACAACCACATGACAAGGATTCATCACCCACAAGTTGTCTCCACAACACTGCACAATGGAAGCAACTAGCAACATGAACCGCCATCTCCAAAATCCTTGCTCTTACCTGTGTCAATCATAACAAAGAATACTTACACTCAAAGGTGTAAGTAGGGTGTGATCCTAAGACCAATAGTAAACCACCCAAATATTACATGTGACAAGAATTATAAGATAAAAATCTTGCAAGTTTTATAAACAAAGAATGGCAACAATAATTTCTAAAGGTGCATCTTTTAAATGAAAAAAGTTTTCAAAGAGGGTAAATTTAAATAATAGGTATATTTAAATAAAACATGTAATATACTTAATTTTTCATCTAAACACACCATAATCCAAAGATAAATTTCAAATAGTCAAGGAGCACCTAACACGGGAACACCCCTAGGAACTAGTTAGTTTTGATCCCTAGGTACCTCACATCTCGGTGTGAAAATAACCATAAAAATATATGTTCTCATGCACGAGCCAATAGTAGGGGAATCACCCATAACCTAGTGGTCTCCAACATCATCATCGTCATAGTTCTTTTAGTGTTTTCAATGTCAAACATTCTAAGTGAAATAGGGACAAAACCACTCTGGATCACTAGCATGCTAGTACACCTCCGCCCACCTAGAAACCCGGGTTTCCCTCTTTTTGCTCAAACAGGTTCCACATGCTACCAAATTCCATTTACACATAAAAATACTATTTTTGTTCATGAACACTCAAAATATTATCTAAATATTATTTTCACCATTGTTATAACTCAAACAAACGCTTAGAATCTCCATAAAACAATTGTACAAGTTATAACAAAACTTTTCACATAAAATTCATTTAAAATCCTTATTTTCACACAAAATTCATACCAATATTACACCAAAACAGAATTTTCAGAACTAAAACATTTTTATAAATCCATTACATGAATTATAAAACAACAAAAATTGGTACAACATCGAATGAACAAGTAAAAACACCCATTTTCACACAAAATTGGAACTTAAAAATCTACCGCTTAACAAATGCTACCAAAAAAAGTTTTCACAATAAAAATAATGAGAAATGAACATAAAATAAATATAAATCTAGAAATTTAACTCACTCTAAAATTCTTACACATATAATTACGTACTATATATTTCAAAACCCTCAAATACTTGTGTGGAACTTCAACCGCACCACCGTCACACCACAAGGGAGTGAAAATGAACCTAAAACCACAATATTGGGCCAAAAAACTAAAAATAAAACCCTAGGTTCGAATACCAACATGATATACATTAGTAACTTCAAGAATAATAGAATAAACCCTAATAAAATAGAAGAAACCCTAAGAAAATTGGTGGAACATGAGAGGAAACTCACTTAATTGAGAAACTTTAAAGAAATATCCAAAATTACACCAGTAGATGAATCTCCAAACAGACAAAAATGAAAATAAGGTTTTAATAAGGTAGACTAGGTCTTGTAGGAACTAAAATGGGGGAAAATAGTGAAAAATGAAGCAGTTATAAAGGAAACAAATTACCTCTTCAAATCTGGACGATTTGAGAAATCTTGAGAGGTTTTCACTTATCTATGATGAAAATGAGCTCCAAAGAGGGAGACACGAACATGGGGGCGCTCCGAGTTCTTCTGGAATCAAGTGGGAGGTGGAATAACCAAAAAAAAGTAAAAAATGTGTGAGATATTAAAGAATTGATTTTTTTTAAAGCACAAAATGGGCTCACGGGTTGGCCTAATGCCTAACTAAATCACCCAAATAAAAAATGTTAATGAGTTACTAAGGGGTCCAAATGGATATGATGGTTTTAACAGGTTAGGGGAGGCCAAGTAGGAATTGGAATGGATGAAAAATTTTGAAAAATTAAGGAGTTATAAAAGAAACAATTTTTTTTTTAAATCTAGAAATGGGCTCACGGTTGGGCCCAAATCATGAAAACCTACCATTTCCTCCAAAAATGCATGAGAAAACCCCCCAAAAAAATAAATAATATAAATTAAATGAAAAACACCTTTAAAATAATTCATGGATGTGACATTAAGATCTGGCTTCCAATAGTGATATAATTTCTTCATTAGATTTTGCTGATGAAGTGGTGACCCGATGAAGTTATGGGGATGATGTTGAGGCATTTTCAATTGAGTTATTGCCACTAATGGGGAAATAAAAGTCTTATTCAGCACCCTTGAATCTAACTAACGTGAACAATATCACAAATACTGAAGATAATATCTATGAATATGATCTTATTCCTTCAACCTAATTGATGTTCATCACATATTCATCACCAAATGAGCTTATTTATAAGCCATTTGCGATGGTAACCTGAGTGACGCCATAAAATATGGATTGATTCCCATCTATCAGGTATAATACTACATAAATATATTGAGATTCACGAGATTAAAATTAATATTTCTCATAGTGTATCATACCAATATTCCCATTTCTATAGTATTTGAGGCATTGATGATATGATAAAGGGATCTCAGTATATTGGAGCAACCAAGGCCTTCTTAGAAAGAAATTAAAAGATGTATCTTGGATGACCAAGAACTCAGATTCAATCACCATATCCCCAAACTAAGATTCTAGATTAATGTGTTAGAGAGGTATCTAATTTATTTTAACATACTCTTAAATAATTAGAGTGGAAGGGGATATATCAGCTTTAGCCTATCCTGGTCGATGGAGTATTCTGACCAGATTGAGGTTGACCCCTGATCACCAAACTTTTTTTTATTTTCAAATAATATCACTCTATAGTTAAGTGGGAACTGGAACAATAAAAACCAAACCCAAAAAGGGACATAAGTGGGCTGGAAAAGGAACCTATCCCAAGACCAGACCCATCCAAAAATAAATACTAGGGGACCATGAAAAAACCATCCCATCACCACCCTAAATAACACCCGTTTCACCCATCACATCACTGAGCCTCAGGACTATAGCACATGCATCTCAGCGATGCTACACCAGAAGCCAAGGAAGAGATCTTCAAAGCAAGGACCATGGCAGATGCTAAATAATGGGAGCATAAAAGAACTATTGAAGCACTAGAAGAAACCCATAATAGGCCATCCGCAAACTTCAAAGAACCACCATCAGAGAAACACAAAAACGAAGAAAGAAAATAAACCACAAAAGATATACCTATTCGTAAGCCTCCAAAATAATCCAAAACATTCTGGAATCCATAACACCAAGCCAATGTAGGGTTATGAGTTAGTAATCATGGTGAAATGGAAGAGTAAAAAAAGAGAAGTAGAGTCATTCGAGCACAAAATTAGTCTACATAGGGATGAAATTAGAAATAGATACCTACCACCAAACCTTTGAAGGAGGATGAAAATGGTGAAAGATTCTTTGATAGAGCTCCAGAACATAGAACCATAGGACTAATGCACTATAAGCACCCCACACTGAATGAAATCCACCAAATAGAAATGAATAAGGTTCCATCGGACCTAGACCAAAAGTGAGAGAGGACCTAGTGGGGGGGAAAGAAATGACCTACAGACTGATTTCATTAGAGGAGGGTGAGATACAATGGATTTGTTGATAGAGCTCTAGAGATCATGCTAGTATGAAAAACTGTGAGGTAGTTGATAGGAACACCACACCACACCATCAACACCACACGACCCAACTCTCGTTCATTACATGCCTAGGAGAAGAGAAGGTGAGGAGGTGAGGAGGGGGGAGGGAGAATAACGGCATCATAGAAACCCTAAACCACTGATTTCAATTTCAACTAATCTACTAGATATGTAAAGGGGCATGATGTGTCCCTATATAACAACATCTCTATCTTGTTCTGTGAAAGATATAACCACATGACATTCTATAGGATTAATCTATGTATGATATATCACAATGGTATTAACATCAACTCCAAACTCTAAGGGCCTCAGTAGAGCCTCTATAAGTGATTTGAGTAGATCCTTTGATATGCTGAGAACATCCAAAATTGAATGTTTTTCTGGAACCAAGGACAAATTATTTAGGATGTCATATTTTTTAGTCAAAGGAAAATATTTTTCTATGGGTATATTATCCCTAGTAGGAACTGTATGGAATTAAATGCCTATGGTATATGATTAGGGTGTTTGAATACATGTTGAAGGAAACTTCGCTACTAGATTAGACCATTTTGGCCTTACTTCCTATCTGGGCTAATGAGACTGGTACACCCCTTCTAGTTGATCTTCAAAAATGATAGTTCTTGAAAGACCATTTTTGAAGGTGGGGGCCTTTACCTATTCATCATGTGCTCGCTGAAGGGTTTTTCCATGATTCTCAATATTATAAACTACCCTAGAGAGGATGTGTCTAGGATATTAGGACTGAATTCATAAAGTTTGATAGATTTAAGTCTATCTTTTTCCTCTGTGTAGGTTCATCTTTCTAAAACTGTTTTCTGATCTTCTATTCATGCCATTTCTAATAAAATTATACTTTAGAAGAATTTGTAATTAACAGATTCATCTTTTACATAGAAAAATAGAATGGGGGAACAATTAGTTTCATTAACTATGCTTAGTGGATAGTATATATTTTTTTGGTTATTTTTCTAGTCTTCCAATCACTAAACTTATATGAATTATTGTTGTTAAATTCCTTCCATTCACCTTATTCCTCTAGAGTGGTGGTGGATACACACACTACTTGTTTTGGTGGTTTTCCTAGATTCACTTTACCATAATCAACCATCTATTACAATACATATTTGAAAACAAAACAGTCCTAGATGGTGTTCCCTACTGTTTGATTATTGGAGCATTAATTTGGGAAGCCTTCAAGGGAAATATTCTTGGGTCTCTTGGGCTCTGATAGTTTTAGAAAGTTATTTCTATAGCCACTAAAAAGTAATTGAGAAGTTTCTCATCTTATAAGGAATAAACTTTATTCTTATGGATCTAAAACTAGGAATGTTTATGTTTCTTTATCTCATCCTAATGGGTATATTTTTTATGACACTTCCATTTAGTAGAAGGTGTTTCATGAGAAGTTGAAATCTTTGGAGTTGGATCTGGTGTAGAGTCTTGTTTTAAAGTAATTGTTACTATTTCCACTCCACCCATCTGTTTCCATTGAGACTCCAGCATAGGATAGGATTTATCCTTGTTTCTCAAGATGAAATCTTACACCCTTTGTGATAATTCAAAAATATCCCAATAGTCACTAGGATAATTTACTGGGATAAGCTATGTTTTTAGTTTTTCATGAAAATTCTCAATGCACAGACCCAAAAAAATTGAGGAAGTAGTCAGTTCAAGGAATTATTCAAACTCTTCCACTTAGAAATGAAATCTAAAGCTCTATCATTTTCTCATTTTCTATATTTTGAGATATAAAAGGATGTTTCCTTCTAAAAAATATAGAAAAACTGATATAGTAATTTTTGGTGAAGATATTACAACCCCTTGATTGATCTGGTTGGTAGACTAGTATACTAGGTGAATGTTGGTCCCTCTAAATCTTGCATGAAACATTTGAGCTTAGTTTCCTCTTTCTACTTGAGGGTCCCCATCATGGGGATAAAATAATAAATTAATTGATTCAGATACTATTCCAAATCCCCATAACCATCGAATTTTGGGAACTTAGGATTCCCAAATTTTTTTAGAGGAAGAGTTTCATCCACCTATTCATGGAAAGGCTTCCTCTCTAGTTGTATTGGTGCACATAATCCTTACACAAATTCAAATAAAGCTTTAAGTGTATCAATATTTTCAATTATATAGGGAGAAATAACCAACTAGGAAGGATCCTAAACAAGTGGAACAATAGGTTGGGTCATCTGTGGTAGTCCTTCTTATGCTCACGATGGGTAAATTATAGGGTATGGCCTATGAGGATATGTTTAAACTAACTTTGGTTGTATACCCAATAGAGGGAACTCCTGATATCCTACTGTTATGGGGTCCAAATATATTGCTTTTTATCACCCCACATTGATAAGATATTTCGGATCCATTTAATATTCTATGAAAAAACCTCTTTATTGAGGTACTTCATCTATGAGTGCAAGGTTAGAATCTTCTTTTAGAACATATCCAACAGGGACATTTCTTTGGAGTAGTTCTATATTATGTTTTATAAACTCCTTAATATCTTCCTTCTGCTAAGAAAATATTTCCTTAAGTGTCAGTATTTCATCCTCTTCGGGTGATGGGTGAGATATGTCCTCACCTTTAGCATTAATCATCGAATAGGTAGTAGTGGATTAGTTGACGGAATCCAAAAACTAATAGAAATCCGCTGGTTTTGGGTACACACACCTTATTTAATAATTTCAGTGTGTATCATATTACGAACAAAATCCCCATCCTCATATTATTTTGTGTCTACCTCATGTTCTATAGTGTCTATAGTGGTGGTGCTAACGACGTTCACTGATGAATAACACATTAAAGGTGTTTAATCAGCCTCTTCTTAGTGGGATAACCGTTTATCCCATTAGTTTTTATAGGAATATATGTGATTTCCAGGATTGTTTATGCCCTTGACATGTAATTTTTTTGAATTTCATGGGTCCTCATCATCTTCTTGAAGGATTCCTTTAGATCCATCTAGTGAATTGTGATATGAAGGGAATCTCTAGATAATTTTTTGTTTGCTTCCCTAAGGAGGAAATTGGTTCAGGGGATAGGATAAACTATGAGTATTCATTTTTAAATGCTCCCCTTAAACAGGAAAAGAATGACTTCCATTGAGGATGCGGTTAAAGTAAAAAAGTCCCCCAGCCCTAAGGACTGGGGTTGCTTTTGTATTGTCTTGGCTTTAGTGGTTTTGGATACTCTATTTATTTTATATAGATTTGTTCAAACATGGGTTGGGTGAATTGCATGATTTTTACCTGATCCATCTACTTCAAAATATATTGGTACTTCCTAATTACTGGATTCCTATCAGTGGGAGGCTTGCTCAATATTTTCATACGCTTGATGCAATAGTATTTTGATAGATCTTTATCTTCTATTTTAACAACTTTGAGAGTTTTTTTAGGTTGATTTTTTTAGAATTCAATATTTTGTGAGAAAAAAATGTTTCTTGAATATGGATTTAGGTATTTACATTACATGATGTCACCTTGGGTGGGTTAATTTGATCAGGGGTGAGGTGAAATGCAATTCCTTGTGTTTTCCCTATCCTTTAATATGAACACTAGATAGAGATTTAGATATCCATTGATGTAACTCTTTTAATGCATAAAGATATTCATATTGAAGGGGTCCTTTTTTTCAATATCAGGTTCTATGTAGCTATAAGGTCTACCAAGTCAATTTGATGACATATCTCTCCTATTACATTAACACGGATTTGATATTCATCATAAGTCAAGACTTCTATTTTCAGATAACAAAGAGTATTCCATAAATTTAGGAATATTTTTTGCACACATTATTCTGAAAAATCCTTTGGAATGATATATTAGGGAGTGGATAAAGGCTAGAACATGAATTATATATTGTGTTTATCCAATTTCCTCCTCATGAGAAATATGTATTATTCTTCTTTTAAAAGATGTTACTAAACCTGATCTAACGAAAGATAACATTTCCCCATTTCTTTATCATGAATATAAAAGTTTTTAGGGATTTATTATATCATATTGTGAAGAAAGAGATCCATTTGTGGTTTAGAGAATGATTGTTCACTTGGGTTGTCTTCCGAATGAGAAAGAATATCACTTATCAATGACAAGGCATCATGCATGACTAGCCTCATTTTCCCAATCGCCTCATGACAGGAGGTATTTTTCATAGTTGATTTGGTAAGGAGAGGACCTTCTTGATAAAATAAAGTTTCACTGTAGGGAGGACCTTCATAGTGAATTCCATCATGGTAAGGACCACCATCATGGCTTGAAATCCGACTACCAGAAGAATTTCTACAGTGTATAACCAGGGGAGGACCTTTAGGGAAGATGATAACAAGGGGAGAACCTTATTACTATTTAATCTTCTGGCCATGATAATGGATTTTGTGAAACTCATCACAATATGGGTTCTCATGATCAATCACATTGTGGACATGAAGTAATCATTTATGGTAAGATACTTGAGGAGGACTTCCAGAACTGTTGGCAGTAATGTTGTGGGGAGGACCTTCCTAATTGAAACTAATATCTTCATAATTTTTTAATGGATTAATAGCATATTGATCCACCATAGATAAAATTATTATGGTTTCAAGAACACCAACATTGAACAGGGTGGGATCATAGACCGAATCTTCACTTTCCATTCACCTTTAGTGTGACTTCTTTTTGGATGATATCCTATTGGTGATTGGGGCCACATACTGAGGATAATTAATTTCATATATGAGGGAATATTTGAGTATATCCCATGTTTCTATCAGAATTTAATGATATATTTTTTAAATTTTGGCTGAGATATATTCCTACCCAAGATTAGTCACTGGGGTGGACTGATGACCTCTAGTTGGAATGTAGATATGGGCCTGATATAGTTATATAGTTATCATGATATTTTTTCAATGAACCTATTGGATGATAGTAGGGATATGATTCTACTTCTAAGTAACTCTCATATTATGTTAATGATTAACCCTGATTACGGGGGTGAGGTTTTGTTCCCACACTTTAACCATTGGCGCTGCCGTCATTATATCTTGGAAAGTTTATAAGATGTGGACAAGGATTTGAATATTCCATTTCATCATTTTTAAGATATATTGAGTGACATCAGAATATGAAATGAGGATATATTCTCATTCCATGGTTGTAGAAAGGATGCAGGCATTCCCCTGTCCTCCATTTCCCATCAATATATACTGATAGTTTTCATGTACAGGGGAAGATATATGGGTCTTCCCTAGGTTTTCTATCAAAATTTTTCATATGGTTTCTTTGAGTGATTCCAGATTATGTTGGAATTATTGATATACATGAGCATGTATTTTCATCTACTCGTTGATTTTCTCCATGATTTTTAGTAGGCTTCTTTGGTTGTTGTTGAACTGTGTTGGCTAGTTTGATAGGTACATATAGGAATTTTTATCTACTCATAAGTTGATGACATGTTTTTTAGTGGTATTTTTTGGATGGAACATGGATGTGATACTATCCATAATTTTTTGATTTATACCCTCAACAGGATTCCTTGGGTGCCCAGGTTTGAATGACCTAAGCTGGAACCCGTGGGGTGATGTCCTCATCATGTATAGGACTTTGTGCCATGCGATGTTGACAGTGATGACTACAGGAAGAATCCCCTTGGTTGGACCACTATATTATTGGTATGATTCCATAAATTACCTCTTAATATGAATCCATATGATAAGGGAGGAATCTATTTCTTTGTTCTGGGTAGAGACTCCTAAAATGATTTTAAATGACCCCTGGTTCAACTTGATTATTCACCACCAATAATTGTTTTGTGGATGGTTGATGGGAATTCATTCATTAGAGGTAATCTTGTGTGTCATATAGTGTTAGGATGATACAATTGAGGTGGAACTCCTTGATTAATACATTTTATACCTGGTACTGAAGACACTGGTTAAGTGATGGGTTCCTTGGATTAGGCGAGGATTTTTCTTGAGTTGTTACAAATGCATACGTCTGAGCTAGTTGGAAGGATTCCATTTGTATTAATTGGAGTTATGATTATATCACATGAGTATACATGAAAAATATAAAACCATATCAAATAATTATATTAATAAACAAACATATGCATAATTAATTTTTTAAAATCCATGTTTGACCCACTTTCATTTTTTGAGAGCATGAAATGGACCCAACATGTGGGTGACACAATCATTTTGGTTAAGGAATCACTTTGGTTTCAGCATTTTTGTTTCATTTAGGAAATTAAAGTGGGTTTGTAATAGCATTTCGTGTTGGTGTTGGAAAACCCTTCACGTCAGACACATATTTTTATTTCTATGTTCATTTCGGGTTGTTTTTAATGGGGTTTATTCATAAAACTGGAAACACCCAAAAGTTCCATTATCCACGATGTTTATGAACCAACTTTCCCTTGGAAGGTGGTCATTAGTAAATGGTTCCAAAAACACTTAAGGACTCACATTTTTTGAGAGGATGGGATTTTGGGATCATCATACCATTTTGGGTGGAATTATTTCCTACTCCAAGACTCTCTTATAGATTTAAGAAATATTCAATAATCTTATATTAAATCACAAATATAGAACATGACACCCTTATATTAACAATCAATTATTATCATGTATAGGCTTAAAAATCATCTATATGTAACTGAGGTTCTTCATTGATGGAGACATATGTATGCATCTGAGGTTCTCTATCGATGCTACCATTTATACATATTAGAGATTCTTATATCATTTATTATCATAATGATACTTGCATTGGGAAAATATGGAATTTATCATTATCCAAAAATACGAGAGTAGTTTTAATGTTAGGATCAGACCTATAAGATGGGATTCCTATGTATCCTTATGAAATGAATTAGAATCCACATAGTTTAGTGCCACTTAAGGGGATGCATTATACCTTTTAAGGTCATGTGATGAGGTCTAGACCATCTAGTTTAACGTTTTATAGCAAGGAAGGCTAAGAGTAAGGTTCCCAAACAATGATGGTATGAGAATTATTAAGAAAATTGCCTCATAGAATGGGAAGGGATATATCCTCCCATATTGGATACAATCCTATTTGGAATATGGACCAGTGAAGATTATTTTGATTTTGGGGTGTTGGGTTTGAACCTCAGGGAGGCTTCCTATGTATCCCATTTGGATAGAAATCAAAACTCATGTAGTTCAAAAGGATTTAGTCTTACAACTATAGAGGAGGCCTAATGTTTCCTTATCAAGAATATAACCCTTTGGAAATTTTTCACATATGGAATATGGCCATTTGTGAGGATGGTAATATATTTTTGTGTATTATACCTAGTAGGAGGCCCATGGTGATGGTATTTGATTATTCTAATGACATGATCCTCACTAACCCAAAAGTCCATGTGATTCATTATCAGGGTGAGAAATAAGAGGAAGTGGAAGATATGTCAATTCGTACAATCTACTTAAACCACTAGTGGATGAGGGTGAGGATGTGAAAGGAATGAGAATGCCTCAAAAAAAGACTAGGGTCTTACTATGGGAGGGATTCCCTAAGTAGTAACTTGATTCTCATCTGTTGGTAGATGAGGATGGAGTCATGGTGGGGTAGTCAGGAAGAGATATGAGGCTTAAGTGTTCATATCTATTCTATTGTTTTCAAACCTTAGGGATTGGAGATTATGTATCCATACAGATAAAACCTGATTCTTTTCACATTTTGGGTAGTAGATGTTGCAGCCTAGCCCAAGAAGTCATTTTTCATCATCCGAAGGTTGGAATCCTTACTACCATGATAATTTATAATTGAGAAAACATCAAGCACTCAACCTATTAGGTAGGATAAATATAGGACTTACATTATCATGATAATGTAAAATTTAGAGGACATGCTAGTGTTCCTTGTGATTTGATCATACATATATGGAGGCTTTTGGGGAAGTCTTGGATTAGTTCCCCTCAGATGAGGGATATAAGGAAAGAGTTTCCCTACCATTGATGATATGAAAGAGGGATCAAAGGGTGGAACGCATAGGTGAGTCCTATGAAAATTGATGGTGGATCGTTTAGGGTGGGTCTGGGTGAGCCGGAGGTGCTTCATGTAGGGTAGACCTGGGAGAGATGAAGGTTCATTTTGGGTGATGAAAAACCTAGGAAACATCACTTAGATGAGGCCTTTCTCTAATTTTCAAGGGTTTCCTTAGGTATCTTTGGATGACTGGAAATCAAGTTTCAAGATATGGAAGGTACCTTATCCCTAGTTGTTTTGATTTGGGTGGTGATTCCTCTCGAGGTACTTGGAGTTATAGACCTTGAGGGGCCACAATCCATTGATCATTTCTAATTACTTATTCTTTTATAGGATTTGGTAACTACCTGAGGGTTTTAAGGACTTGGATGAGTGAATTGGTCCAATAGAGCTTCAAACAGTCTCTTTGTCTTCTAATTGTGTCAAATGAGGAGACCAAGGTTCCTATTTATAGGAAAAACTCAGGACCCTAGGTGAAGGATATCATCTACACAGGTCCATCATATAGGTGTCTCATGAAAATCCCTCATGTTGGTATTGCCTTCCCATGTTGGGTCGCATAGGTTGGGTATGCATGAGCCTCTTAGTGCGTAGGTGGGGTCCATGCAGGTTTACTTGTGTGAGATCTATGAATCCCTTTTCTCCTTTACTAATTGAATCAATTTCCCTTAAATATTTTCATCCCCATGTAATAAATTAGTGGCAACAGCTTCACGATTGTCTAAGGGAAACAAAGGTTCCTATCCACCAATCAAGTAAGAATCGCATAAGTCACATAACTTGATATTTATCATCAATTTTCTTCCCAAGTACATGTATCATGTTTATAATATCATTGAAATTGATATACATATCAAAAAATTGTTTCATTGAGTTTCATCTCAAATTTATCATATTTAATGGTATGATTTTTCAAACACATTTTGTTAAAATTTAAAGTTCCTTCATGAGAAAAATCAAGTGTGTCCTTAATTTCATATGTATTAAAAAGAGAAGAAAATCTATTAAACTCACCTTATCTAAAAGAAAAAATATAATACATTCATGGATTTATGATTATAGTCATAAAATCCATCAGTGTAATTACTCTAATTAGATTTATTATATTTTGTTTTTTTATATTTTCCCTCGATTACGGACTAAATATAAAATCGCATGCACTCTACATGGATTTTAATTTTTATCTTCCATTAAACATATCAGATATAATTAAAATAAGGAGGTTTTTTTATATAAATTCCCTCTAGATGATTATTTTCCATAAGGATATAAATTTAAAAATAAGCAGAATTTTGATCATCTGGGTAATAACTTGATCAAAGTTAAAAAAGACCTATTATACCAAATGTTGTTCAGAGTGGATAACTCAAGAGAGGTTGAATTTAGTTTCTAATTAAAATTTCAATTAAAAATTATTTAAAATTAAATCCCCTAATTTATAAAATTTTCTAATTTAACTAAAATAATATAACTACATAATTTGATCTTTCAAAATGGTTCTCCTAAGTTCGATCACAATTCAGTTAAAACAAGTTTTAAAACTATTATAGCTTTTTAAAAATATTTAATCATATCAAGAACCGTATATAAAACAAAGATTAATGTTAACTATCAAATAAATGTTTTGAAATTGAGTTTTTAAAACTAACAAGATTTAATTTAAAAACTGAGTAAACAAAATAGGAAAAAAAATGGAATAAATATAGGAGGTTCAGTCTCAAGATGATACTCAGTCCTCTCCACTTGTAAATCAACTATTTATAAGCTATTTATTATACAAATAAATTGATCCATAACATGGATTAGGATTTATATAAAAAAACTGCACATAGGTAGTCTAGGATATACAAATCCTCTTCTATAATTCTTCATGGGAGAATAAAAGAATAATAATTACATGCAATAAATACAGGATTCACAACCTCTTTCATAGTTCTTCATGGGATTATAGATGATATGAAATGAGTGAGATATTTTATACCGCTCTCTTATACAATACAAAAGTTTTTGTAAAAAATTAATAGATTAAAACAAGCGTAGCATGAAAAGTAAGGTAGAAGGGAAATATAAAATAATAGAAAATGAGAATATTTGATGAAAATTAGTCTGATCATATTTGGTTGATCCAATGACCTTGAATCAGTCATTGAAAAGGATCAACCAAGTCATCATAGAGAATTATGGAAAACAAAGTGTCATGGAATATTTTATATAAGTACTCCCTGAATCAATATATCTCAATCACATGTTTATTCACTAGCCTTTTTCCATGATTAGTTCTTCTTCTTAAAGAAAACATTTCCTTAACTAGCCATTCGAGGATATTCATAATTTAATCCTCATACTCATTACATTATTAAATGCATTGAAACCTTAATTAATGCTCCAAAATATATCCATTGGAGATTTGAGAATACTCCACTGGTTATGTTAGACACAGTCACTTATATTCACTTAAATAATGGTTACTTTGGATCATGGTTAATTATCATGGCTAGTAGGCACAAACACTTCATTTTCTCTCATGTACAGTTTTTTTCTTCTTATGTTTGGTTTATCTCTTCATGTGTTAGATTTGTAACTTCAAATGGTCACTTCATTACTTCACATGGTCACTTAACATGGTTACTTTTTTTCTTCATATGGAAGCTTCAGGACTTCACATGGTAACTTCATTGTTTTGCACTGTCACTTGATGTCTTCTCATAGTTACTCTTTTGTCTTCATCTGGTAACTTTATCTCTACTTGTGTTAGGTACTTTTTTTTTAAAGTCACTATAATAAAAACATATGGTTAGTTCAAGACATAGAGAAATTATACTCACCTATCACATTAAAACTTGGTTGTTCATGCAGTAGGTTAAATCCTTCATGCGATAGGTTGATCGTGAATGTGTGGTTGGTTAAGTACACATACAGTCACTTGAAATTCAATTTATGGTCACTGCATGACTTGAATAGGATTATCTCATCTGAAGTATAGTCACTTGAATGTACATGAGGTCAATTGAGTTCAACATGTGGTTAGTACCACATGTTCATTTGGCCTTCACGGTTAATTGAGCTTCTTCACATTTTGGGTTCATCACACGTGTGATAATTTGTCACAGTAACTTCAAGACTTATCAAATTTTATCATTTTTTCCAAAAGATATTTGACTATAATAATACAAGAAATTCATTTGAAACATAATAAATATGGTTTGGGATCATTAAAATAAAGAAGTTTCTAAATGAATCCAACACCAACCGTTATGATTTTTTTATATGTTTTTTCCATACATATTGTTTGACCTCACCCTTTCTTATTTTGTCATTCCCTATGTTATGAGGATTATTATAACTTATGATAATTCTAGAAGAGGCTTTAGTGTGGTTTTATTGTAAAGAAATGTTCATAAATAGTATAAAATAACTTTCTTATATAGATAATCCTCAAAGACATTAAACCATTGGTTCTTGAGATTGAGTGATTATTTAAAGATGTAATTTCTAATTAATGTTAAATGATATAAGTGTTTTTTGTTCATCTTAGTTTGTGTTAAAGAGGGTATGTAAAGTTTGTGTTTTAGAACCAGATCTAAGAGTGAAGTTTAGGGGAACCTCCTATATTAGGAAATAACTAATAGCCAAAAGTATATTAGATACCTATCTACACCTGGTAGGTATGTCATTATCCCCTCCCTCCAAAGATACCCCTCATATGTTGGTAATGAAGGAAGATAGATAATGACCCATGAGTCCCACCTTTAGTAGGCCCTGGGTTGGTCACAAGTACCAAGGGTTTAAAAATATCACATAAATTAAAGGAATTACCCTCTATAATATAGGATCGGTGGGTAGGATAAATAAAATGCAAGAAAATATATGATATAATATACAGGTAAACCAAAATTATCCCATAATTCACATATAAAGTAAATAGATAAAATAGTATCCCAATAAAGTTCTAAAAGAAAACCCTAAGGAAATGATACCTCAACAACTCTAGAGTCTAAGAAATAAATGCACATCATGGTCCATGAATTCCTCATGGACACTTGAAAAACAATTTGTATATATGTAGGGTGAGAACACAAGTATAATCAGTAAGATCATACCCAAAGTCTATTATGCACATGTGAAAATAGTATACTGATTCTCTAGTGAGAATATATTAGATCTAATAACACCTAAATAGGTCAACTAAAAAATTTCATCCCCACCATGGAATGATCACTAAATAATTCATCTGAGTATAGTAACATAATAATAAAAATATCAATAAAAGGGTACCCCACACCACTTTCCCACTAGTTTACCACTCTCACAACCTAACATCGTACATCTTGGCGCTCCCATATCTTATGTATAGAAACTATCCCATAAACACTAGGGCTATCACAACACATCACATATTTCCCAAAGACACATACGCTATCACATCACATCAAATCTCACTAGTAGACACCTGAGCCATCACATCACATCATATCTCACTCGTAGACACATGAGCCATCAAATTACATCTCAACTAAATCCACAACAAGGATAGTATGTTATTTTAAACATGAATGACATCAACCTCATTCCCTCCTACTACCATGAATGAACCCCAATATAATACATCTCATCATCTCATCAAACATCACCACAAAGAACTTTTGACTTCTAGACATCACAACCTATGCATATCAACACCGATTGGGAGAGAGATTGAGGAAGAGGGGGTATCCAACCATCTATCCTCACCATCATAATATTAAGAAAAACACCCCCCATAACATTTTATTATCAATATATAGTGCTTGAAATGAGTGGGGTGCATATATAAGTCACAAGGAAATAAAATACATTATAAGTACACACAATCCCAACCTATGGGTTCATAACAGGATTACCATACCATCTCACGGTGCCTCCATAAGGCCTCGCATAATTTTTCACTATCATTGCCACCTTTAAATGTGAATCACTATACAATAAATACACAAGACACAAGACACATTACACCTATATTTTCTTATTAATACAAATTATATATTTTCCCATTACTAATCAATTTAATTTTATTCTAGCCCATTAATTTCATATTTAATAAAAACCACTTCTATCCCCACTTCCACTTTTAATTCAAAGTGTTAATTATTCATTCCTACCAATTTAATTTCAACTTAATTATTAAAAAATTATTCCATTACTATCAAGAAACTACCACAACACTACACAACATAAAAACAACCCATCTTTATCATGTGAAAAAACCCACATTACTACCACTTCACATCAAAACCACTTCCCATAACAACCACTTCATAACGCAACCACGTCTCATTAAAACTGACACATCACAACCACTTCTAATTTCAAATTCCACACACACCATAACCACATGTCACAATCACACATCATAACCACACATCACAAATACCTTTTTTATATTTCATTCCAAATTTTGAAAGGGTATTTTAACCACATTAACTTATTTTTTCAAGGGTATTCTCACACAAGACATAATTTACATATAAAACCAATTCATTAGTTGAATATACATTCTTATCCAATTTCATTTAGGGTGATAACAAACAATCACATAATAAGGGATCCAAAATCATATTCACTAAAACACAAACATAGCCCCAAACAACTATGATTTTTATCAAGTCAACAATCATGTATAATAACAATAACAATAATATAAAAAGTGGTAAAATATTCATTTCATTACCCTTACCCTTTAATTTCAATTAATTCAAATCATTATATTCATTGGTCTAGTGGATACTATCCTCCAAACGGATGATAAAAAGAATTATCCCTTCTTGATGATACAACTAGAAGAGATATTATTGACCTCACCTGTTTTGATAATCTCAATCATGTATTTATTTGTGTTGAAAATCCCAATTATGTCTTCATTCTCTATGATATTGTTAAGTATTGTTGATCTATACTTTAATTCTTTTAAATCTATGATCAAACCAATAACACCTTTTTAAAATAAGTCTTTGGAATATGTTAATCATCATTTATCCATGTTCATACAAGTTATAAATTGTTTCTAACACAATCAGATGTGTTCTGCATAAAACAGATAAGTAATCTGTCTATAGCTACTGATAAAGAGCTACCGGTAACCAGTCTACCGATAGACTTAGTCTACCGACAGACAGCTACCGATAGACTTAACACAGAGTTACCGATGTACTTATAAATACAGCTACCGATACAAATGTAGAGCTACCGGAGTAAGTAAATAGCTACCGATGGAATAAGTCACCGATGGACGAAGCTACCGATAGACTCGCATGGAGCTACCGATGCATGTACCAACCGACGCATAGAGCCACCGATAGAGTCAAAGCAACTAATGACATTAAGCTACCGATGTTCAAGCTACTGATGTTCAAGCCACCGATGTTCAAGCTACCGATGCTGATTACCTACCGATCACTCAACTCACTGTTTGAATTTCTTTATTTCCTATATTTAATCTATCTAACGGTCATATCATGTACATTTTAATGATTTGTCAAATACCTGATAAAGGTTGTCGGATGTCAGGAACCCGTACCTCGTACCTGCTGAAAAGAAATCTCTTCTGTCCCCTGATGGGAGATAAATACGAGAAGACTACATACCAGAAAAAAATGCGAACGTGTGAAGAAAACAAGAAGCGAACCAGAAAAGTGCGGTGCATCCATTATACCAAAAACGACACAAGCACAAGAGGAACACAGAGAAGCTCATAGACAATCAAGCATACTCGAGGAGTGTTCTGTGCTTACAAGAAGACTTCATCGACTACATTCTCACCACCTGTGAACCTGGAGCATACGACACTCTGTTTCTCAACAGAAACAAGAAGAGGACTCAGACTCACTTCTAATCGAATCCAAAGGAGTCCAGAGCTATACTGAAATCACCAGAACCATCTCTAAACTCTACATCTCTTGTTCTGTGATTTATTACCATTCATTTCGAGCAGTGTGTGTTATCTTCTATATCTAACACATACACTGTCTCCTGTACTCAAACTGAAGGATCTGTAAATCCTTACAAAACTCTTTCATTCTTTCTTTCCCACGAAGAACTGTGGTAGAGGTCGTGTGTGACCTGGACAGCTGGTTGCTGTTGTACCGTTTCCCACGAAGAACAGTGGTAGAGGTCTTGGACCTGGACAGTTGTAAACTGTTGAACCCCGATCCAGGGTGTGGATCATTTTTATATAAACTTTTGAGAGGACTAAGTCTCGGCTTGAGACTGAACCTCTTGGTTACATTGTTGTGCCATCTATTTCAAAGTTTTATTCCGCTGCTAATCACTTTAAAACCAATACTGTTTTTAAAGTTACTTTGATAATTAAATTAGCAAGTGTTTATGTTAAGTGTAGATTAGTAAGTTAGTTTCAAAAGATAATCACACACTCCTGTGTTGATTACCTGGGAATTAATCAATCCCTTGAGAACCTAACAGAATCTCTACATTAATATAAATTCACTACAGTTTAATTTATTATTTTATTTGGGGATCTTTAAGACACTGCTTTTAAATATAGAAATTTTAATTGGTACTCAATTCACCCCCCTCTTGAGTAAACCACTCCGACCAACACTTGGTATCAGAGGTTGAAAATACTTTCTAAAAGTACTCTGCTTTTGAACTGTGATTTTAGTTGTATTTTAAAGTTCTTAAAATTTCTGTTATTTCTAATTTTTATCTCTTTAAAATTTTCTCATCATGGACAATAGACTTGAGGGTGCTGCTACTAACCGGCCACCTTACTTCAATGGAACTAATTATGCTCAGTGGAAGCTGAAAATGAAAATCCATCTAGAAAGCATAGGTTTTGATATTTGGACTGCTATTGAATCAGAATACAAAATTCCTACTACTGCTAGATCTACTTGGGATGAACCTACAAAGACTGCCTACAATAACAACTGTAAAGCTATGAATGCCTTGTACTGTGCTCTAGGAGATGAAGAGTTTAATAGAATTTCTGCATGTAAAACTGCATATGAAATTTGGGATACCTTAGCTGTTTCTCATGAAGGAACAACTAATGTTAAAGAAATGAGATTGAACACTTATACTATCAAGTATGATAATTTTAAAATGAAGCCTGACGAACCCATTTCTGACATGTATCTCAGGTTCAACGAAATTGTCAATACAATGATCTCGCTGGGAAAGGATGTCTCATCGAAGGAACAAATTATGAGAATTTTGAGATGTCTACCTGATAGATGGAGAGGCACGTCTGTCTCAATCAGAGAATCCTGTGACATAGCTGCTCTACCTGTCAAGGAACTAATTGGCAAGCTGATGATGTATGAAGAAGAGCTTAAAGTGAACAAAGAGGAAGACAATGAACCTGCAAGAAAGTCTGTTGCTTTCAAATCCTCAACCTCAAAGAATAAGGACAAGGAAAAGCTTCAAGCTGTAGTTGAAAGTTCAAGCTGTGAAGACAGTGGAAGTGATTCTGACAGTGATGCTGAGATGGCTCACATTGCTAGAATATTTAAGAAATTTTATAGGAAAAAGAAGTTCTTCAGAAAAACAAATTATAAGGGTAAGTATGATCACCAAGGCAAATGGAAAAAGGACTGGAAGAAGAATGACAAGTCAGATGATGTTGTCTGCTATGAGTGCAAGAGAAAAGGACACATTAAAGCCGACTGTCCAAAGCTGAAATATAAAAAGAAATATGAATATAAGGACAATAAGTTTAAGAAAGCTATGAAGGCTACTTGGAGTGCTTCAGAAGACAGCACAAGTGAAGCTGAATCTTCAGAATCTGAAAGGAATTGAGCCAACATGTGCTTTATGGCAAACACTTCTGAGGTAACTGCTGAAACTCCTGCTTCAAAGTCATATTATTCTGGAGATGATTCTGAAGGTGATAACATGTCTAAATCTGAACTGTTTGAATACTGTGATATGCTGGAAGAGACATGTAATGAACTTAAGGATAAATACAAGTCATTAAAGAAACAGCATGCTCTCACCACTACAGTTAAAACCGAACTTACTATTGAAAGAGAGAAAAATGCTCAACTGTTAAAAGAAAATACAGAACTGAAACTGTCAAATGAGCAACTTAGAAAAGACTTAGAGAAGTTCACCAATGGCAAGAATGCTCTAACACAGATTCTAGGAAAGCAAGTAGCACCTAAATACACTACTGGTATAGGATACCAACCTGGACAAAGGAAAATTGCTAAAACTAGATTCATTTCTAAATCTGGACAGAATGAAGGTAATTCTGGAACTTCATATGCTTCAACCAGTTATATACATAGCTATGGATCTAATAAAGTTCATCTTTCAAAGCATGTCAATTCTACAAATTATATGAGACCCATTAGACAAATATGGGTACCTAAAGTGTTATTGGCTAACCTGTCTGGACCCAAGAAGATCTGGGTACCAAAATCATCTCCCATCTAAATCTGTTTTGTAGGGAACTTGCTTAAAGAGCTCCTGTAAAGAGACGTGGTATTTGGACAGTGGATGTTCAAGACATATGTCAGGAGACTTCTCTTGTTTCAAGAGTTTAATAAAAGTTGATGGAGGCTTTGTCACCTTTGGTGATAACTCAAAAGGGAAAATCATCGGCCTAGGCCAGATTGGTAACACTGATTCAATTTTGATTTCTAAAGTTTTATTTGTTGATGGCCTTAAATACAATTTATTAAGTATTTCTCAGTTATGTGATGATGGTTTTCATGTTAAATTTGAAAATGATTCTTGCAAAGTTTTTGATTCTAAGAATGTTTTGGTATTTTCTGCCTTAAGAAATGAAAATGTTTATGCTGTTAATCTGAATTCTTTAGCTAAGCAGAATATTAATTGTTTGAATGCTTTTCATAAAGAATCTTGGCTATGGCACAGAAGATTAGGACATTGCAACATTCACTCACTTAGAAAACTTTCTAGGAAAAACCTAGTTAGAGACCTACCTAAGTTAGAATTCCCAAATGATAGAGTGTGTAACCCCTGTCAAAAGGGAAAACAACACAAAGTTTCTTTTAAATCAAAGAAAGAAGTTTCAACTTCTCAACCACTTGAATTGGTTCACATGGATTTGTTTGGAACATCAAGAGTTTCTAGTTTAAATGGGAAGCACTATGTTTATGTTCTTGTAGATGACTTTTCTAGATATACTTGGGTATATTTTCTAGCTCACAAAAGTGAAGCTTGTTCTTACTTTGTTAAATACTCCAAGTCTGTAGAAAATCTTAGTGGACTCAAGATTAAGACCCTGAGAAGTGATCATGGTCGTGAGTTTGAAAATCAAGATTTTGAATCTTATTGCTCACACAATGGCTATACTCATAACTTCTCTGCCCCTAGAACACCCCAACAGAATGGTGTAGTAGAAAGAAGAAACCGAACTCTTCAAGAAATTGCTAGAACCATGCTCAATGAATATGACCTGCCTATTTATTTTTGGGCTGAAGCTGTAAATACAGCTTGTTATGTTATTAATAGAGTCTTGATTAGACCTGTTCTTAAGAAAACCCCTTATGAATTGTGGAACAATAGAAAGCCTAAGGTTAATTACTTTAAAGTTTTTGGTTGCAAAGTATTTATTCTGAATACTAAAGATAATCTGGATAAGTTTGCTTCCAAAAGTGATGAAGGAATTTTTCTGGGTTACTCTATTTCAAGTAAAGCCTATAGAGTATTCAATAAGAAAACCAAATGTGTGGAAGAATCTGTTCACATCAAGTTTGATGAAACTGATCCACATGAGCCTAAAACCTCTCTTGAAAATCTTGAAGAAGACTTATCTATTCTGGACCTTAATGATAAATCTAAAGAACCTGTTATAAAAGTATCCAGTTCTGGACTTTCTCCAGAATCTGCTTCTGTTGAACCCGAACCTATAGATGAACCTGAAATTTCTAGTCCAACCTTTACTAGATCAACGAGGATTCTAAAGAATCATCCTTTAGAAGCTGTTGTTGGTAATCTGGATAGAGGAACACAAACTAGAGCTTCTCTAAGAAATCAGGTTGAACATCAAGCCTTTCTTTCACAGCTGGAACCCAAAAATATCACTGATGCTATCAATGATGAATTCTGGGTAATAGCTATGCAGGAAGAATTAAATCAGTTTGAAAGAAACAAAGTCTGGGAATTAGTTGACAGACCCAAGGACACTTTGACAATAGGCACAAAATGGGTTTTTAGAAATAAAGTAGATGAATCTGGAAATATAGTTAGAAATAAAGCTAGACTAGTTGCACAAGGATATAGTCAAGAAGAAGGCATAGACTATGAGGAAACTTTTGCACCTGTAGCTAGACTAGAAGCCATTAGGATCTTACTTGCATATGCTGCACATCTGGATTTCAAGTTATATCAAATGGATGTAAAAAGTGCATTTCTAAATGGTTTTATAATTGAAGATGTTTTTGTGGAACAACCACCTGGATTTGCTAACCCCCATTTTCCAAATCAAGTTTTTAACTAAAGCTTTGTATGGTTTAAAACAAGCACCAAGAGCTTGGTATGATAGACTTAGCAATTTCCTTATTTCAAAAGGTTTTACTAAAGGGATTGCTGATCCAACTCTTTTCATTAAAAGAATTTCTAAAGATGTTTTAGTTGTACAAATATATGTTGATGATATTATTTTTGGATCTTCTAAACACTCTTTATGTACTGATTTTTCAAAAAGTATGCAAAATGAATTTGAAATGAGCTTAATGGGAGAGCTTAAGTACTTTCTTGGATTTCAAGTATTTCAAAATGAAAATGGTATTATTTTGAATCAAAGTAAATATACAAAGGATCTTTTAAAACGTTTTGGTCTGGATAGTATCAAGGAAAGTGAAACTCCTATGAGTACTACCTGTAAATTGGACACAGATGAAACTGGGAAACCAGTTGATCAAACAAATTACAGAGGTATGATTGGTAGTTTACTTTATCTTACTGCTAGTCGACCTGATATTATGTTTAGTGTGTGTATATGTGCTAGATTTCAAGCTAACCCAAAAGAATCTCATTTGCTTGCTGTTAAAAGAATTTTTAAATATCTCAAACACACGGTTAACTTAGGTTTGTTTTACCCAAAAGGACAATCCTTTGAGTTAATGAGTTATTCAGATGCTGACTTTGCTGGTTGTAAGCTAGATAGAAAAAGCACATCAGGAACATGTCATTTGCTTGGAAAATCCTTAGTTTCCTGGTGTAGTAAGAAACAGAACTCGGTTGCATTATCTACTGCTGAAGCAGAATATATAGCTGCTGGTAGTTGCTGTGCACAAATTCTGTGGATGAAACACACTCTTTTGGACTATGGATACGTTTTTAAACATGTTTCAATCAACTGTGATAACACCAGTGCAATAAACATCTCTAAGAATCCTGTATCTCACTCTAGAACCAAACACATAGATGTAAGATACCATTTCCTAAGAGATCACTATCAAAAAGGTGATATTTCTCTTGAATTTATTGGCACTGAACATCAATTGGCTGATATTTTCACTAAACCTTTAAGTTCGGATAGGCTAAGTTTCATAAGACATGAACTGGGAATGTTTAATCACAACCGGTGTGAAAATTCTCACTGATGTGAAAATTCTCACCGATGTGAAAATTCTCACCGATGTGAACATTCTCACCGATGTGAAAATTCTCACCGATGTGAAAATTCTCACCGATGTGAAAATTCTCACTGATGTAAAATTCTCACTGATGTGAAATTCTCACTGGTGTGAACATTCTCACCGATGTGAAAATTCTCACCGACGTAGAAATTCTCACCGATGTACAACGCTCACCGATTTGTTTTTCTCACCGATGATTAACTCACACCGATGCAAAGTTTAAAACTTCTGTCTGCCGCCAAGAATACGAATCGTTTTATTTTATTACTCTATTTTAATCGTTTATTTGGAATTCCTAAATGATAAAACTAAGTCTAAGCCACTTCTTACCTCACCGAGCTCAAAATCTCTCACCTTCGAACCTTAGCATCCAAATCGACCAAGAACCCTAAACCCGCGATGGCAAAAACCAAGCTTCCTATCGTCAGAGATGAAAGTGCAGAACCAAATGCTAAGAAGCAGAAGACACAGCATAAAGCCAGTGTTAGTGAAGTCAAAACTAGATCGGGAAGGCGACCAGTGAATCCTCACTTGCAGAATAGAGATATAGTAATCGAGAAGGAACTGTGCGTGGAATGGCTACTGCCTAGCAAATACTTAGTGCTCGAGATTCTGGAAGACCAGAAATGGGTGGATTGTTTCTCGAATAACAATGGCCCATACTACCCGAAATTGGTAAAGCAGTTCTATGAGTTTGTAACCTTTGAGAAGTCTGAGAATGAGAATCGGGTAAGCTCTTTTGTAAATGGAAAAGAGATGTCTTTTTCTTCAGTAGAGTGGGCTGAGAGTTTAAAAGTACCACATGAAGGTGTCTCTGGGTATGTATCAAGAGCAATGCCACCTAGTAGTGACATTTTTGATTATGAGACCGCCTTACAAGAGGTGACTGGGAATGGAAATCAAAGGCAAGTGGTAGCTGCTGAAATGGATAGAGAGAATCGACTTCTTTTCAAATTTGTTCAGCATGTGTTGATACCGAGGAGAGGAGATTTTGCAAATCTGAGATATCAAGATATCTATCTTCTTCATTTGCTAAGACATGGTGTAAAAGTCAATCTGTGCAGATTGTTGATGCTTCAAATGGAAGACATGATTAGACCAAAGTCAAAGACCAATGCTTTGTTCTTTGCCAAGCTGATTTCAGTGATGATAAAAGTGAAAGAAATCGCTGAGTCTCAGGATGAGACAGTTGTAGTCAAGAACAATTTCTGCATCACCTCGACTGTTTGCAAGTATATGAAAATTAACTGGAACCCATGGAAGGGAGAATGGGTCAGTGATGATCAGAAAATCTATGATAGGTTTAATCCTGTGGATTATCCCTCAAGACCAAAGGATATGAGAGATCCGAGTCTAAGACCTGATGAAGAGGAACCTGCTTATAGTGATGAGACAGAAGAAGAAGAAGAAGAAGAAACTCCTATGGATGTTGGAGGAGATCCAGACTTGCCCCCAAGTCCTGTTGCAGAACTGGTTTATTCTAGGAAAGGAAAAGTAGAGGAAGTTTTGCCTACTTATGAGGAAGACCAGTCTGTACCTCACCAAGAAGAAGAGGAAAAGGAGAATGCAGTTGAATCGCCTGCTTCTGGTAGGTTAAGTATGAGTCCCTTAATTGGAAACTCAGCTATACCTGCTGCTGAAGAAGAAAGAGATAGAGAAGAAGCTGTACCTGTATCAGAAGATCTTCTAAATGCTACACCTGTAGAACTTGTGGTAGAAGATTCTGATGAAGAACGGCCAGCAGAAAAGGCTGTTGTGATACATGAGAATGCACCCATTGAGGGGGAGCATCGGTCTGTGCTTGGGAATGTTACAGTAGCTGTTGAGATTGGAGACTGGGTAGAAGACCCAGGGTTTATAGTCTGTGGATTAGATTATCCAGATTCTGACAATGAGATGTCTGTGGATAGACCAAAGACCAATTATGATCTTGCTGCTGAGTTGTTTCCAGACGATGTGGTCAGATTTCATGATTTGACTAAGCTGAAAGAGGACCTCAAATCTAGTTTTGTTGAAGAAGTGAAGCTAATGGAAACCTCTCTTGCATCCTCAATTAATTCAATAATGACTACTTCTGTAGTTAATTTGGCCTCAGCAAGGGAATCTGCTGCAGTTGTCTCAAGTGATTTTGTCTCCAAATCAGATCTTGAATCCATGAAGGATGAGATAAAAGAATCATTCAGTGCTTCAGTTGCTGAGATGAAGGAAAGCTTTTATGAAGAAATGAAAGTGCTAGAGAGATCCTTCGAGCTATCTCTGGCTTGTAATTTATCTTCCTTTATGTCTGAGCTTATGGAAGAAGTGAAAGAATGCCAGACTCAGTCTTCAAGAATCGAAGCTGATCTGGAAGCTCTCAAGACATCAGTGGTTGCTTTGGATTCCTATATGAGCTCCAAGTCTCAAGCTGACAAGGATCTAGCCTATGTGAAGAGTGTAGTCAGCCAGTTTGTCTCAGTGTTTGAAAGTTTCAAAACCTCAGTGAAGGATCATGTTCAATTACAAGACTCTCAAGTTCAAAGCCTAATCAGTGGTTTGTCAAAGAGTTTTAAAGAAACTGTTTCCTTCTCTCTTGGCCCTCTCACATCCCAACCATCAGTTGATATGAACTCAGTTCGAGCAATATTGAAGGAGGAGATTGGTTCTATTCCTACCAGTGGCTCTGGGGACTCATCAGAGTTAAGCCGAGTGGTGCTTTCTACAAGGGATTCTGCCAGAGAAATCATGAAGATAGTTCAAGATTTTATGAGAGAAGCCTCTGCCTCTCAAGAAGCCATAAAAAGCAAAGTGGACTACTACTTCTCCAAGATTTTCACCAAGCATCAACTCGAACACCACTTCAAGCTCATGTTGGAGCACATGAAGCTCCCTCCGGTCACCCAAGCTTTCAAAGAACAAGTGAGCAAGCTGAGAGAACTGACTCCTGCCTTAGAGAAATTCATGGAGAACAAAGATGATTTCCTCTCTGATATGGAAAGAGGAGGAGGAATTATTATGGATTTTAGAAATCTGCTGCTGCCCTTCTTGCATGTTGATGCTAGACCAGTCATCATCCCTCCTGCTTTACCTGCTTCTGCCTCAGCTGCTCCCTCAGTCCAGCTGACTCCTGCTCAAGCCATTCAAAGCCTCAAACCAATGATTACCCAAAAATATTCAACTTACAAGCCTGACTCTGTGTCAGTGGCCCAGCCTCCTTTGATCTTTTCTGGCATTCCCAAACCTTCACCTGAATCCTCACCACCCGAGCATCCTTCTGCTCCTAAAGGAAAATCTCACATTGCAGATGCGGAGTGAACCAGTGGCCAAGCTTTTTGATAGGAATTCCTTTGTAATCTGTTTTTGTTGTACTTTTTGACTAACTATAATACAGACCACTTTTTACTTCTCTTTGTTTTATTTCTCTCCTATATATATATCTATATATATGCTTTCCCACTTTTTGATTATCACAAAGGGGGAGAACAATAAGAGAGGGGGAGAAACTTTTTATGCGAGAATAAGGAGGAGAACAAAATGAGAAATATTTTCAATGGAGAAAAATAAGGCATAAGGGGAAACACATTATCCTTTGTTTTGTTTCCATTTTTATCTCTGATACCTTATGTCTATATAGTACCTTATTATTTTTTACCTCTGATAACTTATGTCTATATCATACTATTTCTATTATCTATGATGCTGTTTTCTCTGAGAAAATTGAATTCAATATTATACTCTTTACTATTATATTTTCACTATGTTAAATGCCAATATCATAAATTGTGATTATCAAAAAGGGGGAGATTATTGACCTCACCTGTTTTGATAATCTCAATCATGTATTTATTTGTGTTGAAAATCCCAATTATGTCTTCATTCTCTATGATATTGTTAAGTATTGTTGATCTATACTTTAATTCTTTTAAATCTATGATCAAACCAATAACACCTTTTTAAAATAAGTCTTTGGAATATGTTAATCATCATTTATCCATGTTCATACAAGTTATAAATTGTTTCTAACACAATCAGATGTGTTCTGCATAAAACAGATAAGTAATCTGTCTATAGCTACTGATAAAGAGCTACCGGTAACCAGTCTACCGATAGACTTAGTCTACCGACAGACAGCTACCGATAGACTTAACACAGAGTTACCGATGTACTTATAAATACAGCTACCGATACAAATGTAGAGCTACCGGAGTAAGTAAATAGCTACCGATGGAATAAGTCACCGATGGACGAAGCTACCGATAGACTCGCATGGAGCTACCGATGCATGTACCAACCGACGCATAGAGCCACCGATAGAGTCAAAGCAACTAATGACATTAAGCTACCGATGTTCAAGCTACCGATGTTCAAGCCACCGATGTTCAAGCTACCGATGCTGATTACCTACCGATCACTCAACTCACTGTTTGAATTTCTTTATTTCCTATATTTAATCTATCTAACGGTCATATCATGTACATTTTAATGATTTGTCAAATACCTGATAAAGGTTGTCGGATGTCAGGAACCCGTACCTCGTACCTGCTGAAAAGAAATCTCTTCTGTCCCCTGATGGGAGATAAATACGAGAAGACTACATACCAGAAAAAAATGCGAACGTGTGAAGAAAACAAGAAGCGAACCAGAAAAGTGTGGTGCATCCATTATACCAAAAACGACACAAGCACAAGAGGAACACAGAGAAGCTCATAGACAATCAAGCATACTCGAGGAGTGTTCTGTGCTTACAAGAAGACTTCATCGACTACATTCTCACCACCTGTGAACCTGGAGCATACGACACTCTGTTTCTCAACAGAAACAAGAAGAGGACTCAGACTCACTTCTAATCGAATCCAAAGGAGTCCAGAGCTATACTGAAATCACCAGAACCATCTCTAAACTCTACATCTCTTGTTCTGTGATTTATTACCATTCATTTCGAGCAGTGTGTGTTATCTTCTATATCTAACACATACACTGTCTCCTGTACTCAAACTGAAGGATCTGTAAATCCTTACAAAACTCTTTCATTCTTTCTTTCCCACGAAGAACTGTGGTAGAGGTCGTGTGTGACCTGGACAGCTGGTTGCTGTTGTACCGTTTCCCACGAAGAACAGTGGTAGAGGTCTTGGACCTGGACAGTTGTAAACTGTTGAACCCCGATCCAGGGTGTGGATCATTTTTATATAAACTTTTGAGAGGACTAAGTCTCGGCTTGAGACTGAACCTCTTGGTTACATTGTTGTGCCATCTATTTCAAAGTTTTATTCCGCTGCTAATCACTTTAAAACCAATACTGTTTTTAAAGTTACTTTGATAATTAAATTAGCAAGTGTTTATGTTAAGTGTAGATTAGTAAGTTAGTTTCAAAAGATAATCACACACTCCTGTGTTGATTACCTGGGAATTAATCAATCCCTTGAGAACCTAACAGAATCTCTACATTAATATAAATTCACTACAGTTTAATTTATTATTTTATTTGGGGGTCTTTAAGACACTGCTTTTAAATATAGAAATTTTAATTGGTACTCAATTCACCCCCCTCTTGAGTAAACCACTCCGACCAACAGATATGAAGGTCCCATTACCTCAAGCAATGCTTTTTGAACATTTTTTCAAGGTTGGAACAAGATGGAATTGACCAGCATGAAATAAAACAAAGGAAAACACTAGGATCAATCAATAATGAAACAAATCACATCATTCTATTACTAAAATAATAATAACACCACTGGTTTTCTTTACAACAGCCCTTCCTAGACAAAGAACAGGTAGAAATTATGAATTAGGAAAAATTTAACTCACTTGGAACCTCCAAGGATTGATCTCCTAAGGATGGAGTTGAAATTTAATGAATAGTGGATGATATTCATCCTTGGGATGCACTTGGGTTTCCCAAGAACAAATAAGAATTCTAGAAGAATGATGGGGTTTTAGGGGGTTTGGTGTTTTATAGGTAGTTTAGAAAACCTAATACTATGGTGTAGCACTACCCACCATGCCACAAATTTTCTGAAAATGGAAGGGACTAAGATGGAAGGGAAGGGACCACATCACAACCTAGCTAGTAAAAACCACATTTTAGAAACATGATGATATCTATGTATCAGATCTGAAAAACCAGATAAATACCACGACTTAATCGAAACCACCACGCCATAGATGGTAATAGCTAAGAAAGGTCCTATGAAACAACCCTTCTTCATAGAATTTTCATGCCAAAAATGGTAGAATTGTGGAAAACCGCACAAGGAAAACATTCCAAAGCCTCTATCCCTACTCCATATCTAGGTAGAAAATGGGAAAACCATAAAACTTCTCTTTAGAGCCAATATATCATGGCCAACACCTCTATAGAACAAAATTGAAAAGGTTATATCATATCCCTACTCCACAACATAGGTATTAAAAAAATTAAAGAACCTCCAAAAAGCTCAACCCTGAGTCTCTACACCATAGCCAGCCTCTATATCCCGCAGCGACCACAATTATAGTATAGAATGAGCCTCTGCTCCATAGAAACCAACATAGCTAAAATCCAACTGAATCCATTCAATTTACCCTCCAAACTCCTTAGGACTTCCCCCAGACACCACCACCACTAAAACTATCACATATTAATGGGTTGGAAAGTTCATACAATTACATCAGATACCCCTAAAACTCCACTTGTCCTTGAGAAAAAAAATCCAAAATTGATAAAAGAAAGAGGGAAAGATGTCTAAAAAAACAACTCTTAAGATACCTCTCATATATCTCATCATAACTGAAACACCCCCACCATATCACACCAATATTAAGCCACCTCTATTGAACAACCATATGCACCATCATTGAAAACTCCAAAAATCCCAACCAATGATCATGAAAACCAATACACAATATGAACCCAAGAACAAAAATCAAGAAAATCCACTTATTATACCAAGTTATTATCCTCTTTGGGTGGTACTGAATCCCCCGTTTGATTTTAAAATGTGTCAAAATATAATTTTTCTTGATTAGGAAAGGGTTCTACCCTATTTATATGCTTAAATATTTAATCACACACCACATTACTAAGGTAAAATCACATAACATAAAACAACAAGGTTCAAAAATCACATAAAAAAAGTAAAACATGAAAAGGAGAAACTCAAAAGAATCTGGGTACTAGGCATGAATCTATATCTCATGCCCCTAAGTACTCTATTCTAAGACACCATGCCTCCATAACAAACGAACTAAAGGAATGTTCCATTCATACAATACCTTCTCCCAAAGATCCTATATCTCCACAGAATGCTCCATGAATTTCATTCCATCCTCTATATCTAACTCTCCCTGGTCATTGACATGGGAGTCATCATGAATATATCAATGGAGCTAAGAGATGTAGAAGATTTCATGGATCCTTTCTTTCCATGGCAAGAGAACCAACCAAAAATCCACCTCACCAACATGATCAAACACCACGAAAATCCCTAAAAACTGAGGAAATAACTTAATCCCCTACCAAACCTCCACTGACCATGATGAGAAGAAAAATTTAGAAACACATAGTCTCCTACCAAAAACTCTAAGGGCCTCCTTCTAAGATCAGCATATGACTTATTTTGGTCATTTTTCAACTTTATCCTCTCACAAATAATGTAAACCTTGTTTTTTGGTTTATACACCACATTAGGATTGAGAAATAATGACTCCCCAATCTCACCCCAACATAATAGATAATGACATGTCCACCCATATAAATCCTCAAAAAGGGCCATGCCAATGGATGAGTGGTATATATTTTTGTAAGTAACCTCAACCAAGGAAAATTTTTTTCCAATATACACTAAGTTCTAAGATACATTCTCGAAATATATCCTCCAATGTCAGGATAGTTTGCTTTATTTGTCCGCTATCTAGGGGTTGAAAGAAGTACCAAGGCATAACTTAGTGAAAAAAGAGTGTTAAAATCCTCTCTAGAATCTCAATGTAAAACAACCATCCTAATATGATACAATGGATCTCAGAACTCCATGTATTTGCACAACCTTGTCTATGTACCTCTTTTAGAAGATATGCCTGACTCCTTAATTGTTAGGAAGTTATCCAACTTCATTAGTCGATCCATGATTACCCAGATGGAATCATATACTCCCTGATCTTTGGGTAATATAAAGATAAATTCTATAAATATTTCATCCAACTTCCACTCAAAAACATACAAGGGATAAAATAAACTGCCAAAAACATAATGTTGAGCCTTTACTTTACTGGAAAACCAAACATCAAGACACAAACTCTAACACCACATTTTTTATCCCAGCCCACCAAAACTGCATCCACAAATCATGATACATCTTAGATATACCCAGTTGTACCAATAAATTTGATCTATGAATCACATAAAGGACTCCCTCATACATCACCACCATAACAAATGACTTCCCTTGAAACAACATCCAGTTTTGACCATCCTCCAATCATCCCTTTGAAGAATCACTTTGTCGAACACAGTCATGAATCACCTCCACATCTAATTCTCCCCACTAAGACTCCTCTACCTGCTATATTATAAAAGAATTAACTATTATCTGAATCAATAAACCTCCTCCATCAACTACCCTTTCATTTAGGTATAGGGATATCAACTCCTCCATTGCTTTCCAAACATCTTCTGACTCTGAAACAACATCCCTTTGATAATTCCTTACTAACATTTCATCCATTGAATTCCATTTTCCTATGGTATAGGAGATATCAAATTCAAAATCTTGGAGAAAATATATCCACATATTCCACCATAGATTTAGGTAATTCAAAGAAAAGATATACCTCAAACTCTTATGAATGGTGAAGACCACAAAGCATTCTCAAATGAGGTAATGTTACCAAATATTTAGCGCAAACACAACCACATCTAGTTCCAGATCATGGGTGGAATAATTATGCTCATGGGGGTGCATCTGCCTAGAACCATAAGTGACCACTTTATTCTTTTATATCAATATTAATCCCAATAATAATCAAGAACTGTCATATAAAACATCAAAAATCACCCTCTCCATTAGAAACTGAATCATTGAAGCAATGATAAATCTCCCCTTCATGTAGTTAAACACTGCTTGACACTAATCAGTCTAGATAAAATCCTAGTAATTCCTAGTTAAGGCTATCAACATGGACAAAATTAATGAGAAATCAGACATGAAACTCTGATAATATCCCATGAGACTAAGGTAACTATTAACCTATAACACAATCTTGAGTGCTTCCTAAGAAACAACAGCCTAGATCTTTGATGGTTCTATGATCACACCCTACTAGGAAGCTGCATTCCTAAGGAAATTCACCCCTCAAGTCCAAATCTTACAGTTGGAAAAAATTTCAAAAATTTGGTTGTGTCAATGGACTTGCAAGTCAAATCTGAGATGATCGACATGTTCCTTATTTGACTTCAAGTAGATCAATATATCATCAATGAAAACAACTATGAATTGGTCCTGGAACCCACAAAAACAGATTTCATGAACTTTATAAACAAATTAGGTGCATTTGTAACACCTAACAACATGACCATGAACTCAAAGTGTCTATACCTACATCGGAAGGCAGTCTTCAGGATATCCTCTAACTTTACTCTAAACTGGTGATAATCATACTAATAATAAATCTTGGAGAACCAACTAGATCCTCTCAATTTTTTTAGAAGATCATAAATACTTGGAAGAGGGTATTGATTATTAATCATCGCCTAATTTGGACTCTAGTAGTCTATACAAAACCTTATAATACCATCTTCATTCTTGAAGAAAAATACTAGAGCATCCCATGGTGACACACTAGGCTGAATGAAACCTTTATGCATCAAATCATTTATCTAGATAAAAAACTCTCATAACATAGAGGATGAAAGTTGATAAGGATCCATCATAATCTAAGTATCATTGGGTTGAAAATCTATCCCAAAATTAATATCATGTTGAGGGGATAATGCCACGAACTCCTCAAGAAAAACATTCAAAAACTCCCCAATGACCCTAGGAACCACCACTATCCCAGCATCTGTTGATTCCTTGTAAATATCATCCAACAAGGAAAGAAGGGGATCCACACATCTACTAACCAAATAATAAAAATGCTCTCTAATTAAAATTGCACATCTACCATCAACATATGAGAACACAACTCTTTTCTGGAAGCATCTAATAACAAAAAGCATGAAATACAACCATTCGATGATAAGGATGAAATATTATGACCATATATGTATCAATAAAATATATGCACATGACTTATGTGGTCCCATAATCAGTCTGCACCCCCCACACACATTAAATAAGTTGGTTTGGACTAAGACTAGCATAGTCAACACCAGGGGCATAGAAAACCTTTCTATGTCTAGTACCAAATCACAAACTAGAGATTGTGAAACAAAGTATTGAAAATACCATAAATAAAAAAAATCACAAAAAGGTAATATGATAAGATAATCACATGTCTAATGATCTCTGGAACTTCTAGTACTGGCACTTACATAGCATGTAACTATCCATACCTAGCTCCCTTGCCTCACTACTGATGACCACCTCCACAGACATGCTTAGGTCGGGGTCCCAAAAGATAAGGAGCACCCTTAGGTCGGCCTCTACATTTCCCATACCCTCTAAGTGAATAATAATATTGGTTCCCCTACTACTAAAATATACTAGATGGAAATTTCTGTTGAGGATGACATAGAACAAACAAACCTCCACTATATTAAGCTTTGAGAACTACTGTAAATTGATTCTAAAAATGTCTACAGACCCCACAAATGATGAACACTAGAACAAGGTCCACAATAAAATTATGAAAACCACTGGCCCTAGAATACTGAAAAGAGATATTTTAAGGTCAAATGCATACTGGTCAAAACATCGAAGTCCCTAATTCCTAGGACCTTCCACTGAAAACACTGCTCCTTAAGGAACCCAACTAGTTCCCCTCTCATGATAAACCTCCTTGTGAGTGTATATGCTCAATAACCTCCACCATATTCTAAACCTATAGGTACTTTGGAAACATAAAAGGAGTAACTACATATTGGATATAAGGATAGAGTGTATCCTCAAGGCATCGTGCATGGGAATCCTCACAAGGAAAAATATTGGGGGAGAAATACAAAATATCCTTGAACTTGATCCCAAGATCCCACAAAGACATGCTCCCCTACTAAATAGAAACTAGATACTTCCTCTTCACTTCCTTTATGTTTGATGATAGGAACTCTGAATAGAAGTAATTCTAAAATTATGACCACAACACATATTTCTCTACATGGTTTCCAAGATAAAGTATCCACCACTAATGCACAAATCCTCACATTTGAAAAACTAATATTGGGAATCGATACTGTGGTTGAGAATGTATCAAACTGAATATGATATTAAGATCCACCAACTAGTACTCTATCTCTATGTCATAGATTCTATGCTCATACTTTTCCAAATATTTCCACTAGAAGGCATGCAAGGTCTTCTTCCACTAATTATCATCCTCAATCAAATCAACCCTCTGGCGATCAACTGGGTCAACCTGATAGACCTCAATAACCTAAAAAAAGGTATACAATATCTAAGATACATAGATAAAAAGATAAACAAGGATATCCTAAGCCTAGTAGTATGTAATTTTATCAAAATCCATTAAATTAATTCATTTTAACTTCCCAGAACCTCCCAATTCAGATAAGAACCCAAAAAAACAAGATGTATGTACCACTCTTGGGTATATACCCTGCAAAAAATTTCACCTCACTTAGTCATTAGTAGTATTAGAGTCCTTACATAAGATCATGGGGGACATAATTTTTTTTGTCCTAATCGGTCCTCCGTGAACTATGTCATGCACAAAAATCAACTGAAATTGTTTCCCTACCAACCCATGTAATCCTCATAGTGTCTAACTCCATACTCCATCATATCTCTCAACTAAAAAATTTGAAACCACTCTTCCACAATATCCTCACTCGAAGGGTACCCCTTCTAGCATGATAATAAAGTAAGAGAGATAATGACCCTCAATTATTTCCTTTAGTAGGTCCTATGTTGGTAACAAGCACTAAGGGTATAAAAATCTCACAAAAATGGAAGGAATTTCCCTCTATAATATAGTATTGGAAGATAGGATAAATCATATGAAATTAATTCCATGAAATCATATAGAAGTAAACCAAAACCATCCAATGATACATTTATAAATTAAATAGACACAAAGAGACTAAAAATAAAGTACCAAAAGAAAACCCTAAGGAAGCAACACCATAAAAACTCCAAAGTCTAAGATATTAATGTTTAACATAGTCTACAATGTCCACATGGAAACTTATAAAATAGTTTTTATAAATGTAGGGTGATCATACAAGTATACTTAGTAGGATCATACCCAAGGTATCTCATGAACATGAAAAAAAACATACTAATACACTAGTGAGAAAACAATAGAACCAAAAACACCTAAACATGTAAACTAACTAATCTCATCCTCACCATGGCACACTCAAAAAATAATACATCCAAGTATAATAATAAAAAGTATATTAACAAAAGGGTACTACACACTACCTTCTCATTGGTTTTTCACTTTCACACCCCAATGTCGTATATCCCGGTGCACCCATCTCTTCTATATAGATACCTTCTTGTAAAAACCATATCATAACTCATCACATATCACCCGCAAAAACTTGGGATATCACATCACATCACATCTCATTTGTAGAAACCTAGGACATCACGTCACATCACATCTATCCTATAGACACCTGATCCATCACATCACATCTCAACCAGAACCACAACTAGGATAATAGGGTATCATGAAAATGAAGGACATGAGCCTCATGCTCTTCTCCAACCATAAACGACCCACACTATAATCCATATCCTCATCTCATCAAGTATCACTATAGTGAACGTTTGACTTCTTTCAATCAAATATCATACATATCAACATCTTATGGAAGATATATTAGGGAAGAGGGGGTAGTCAGGCATCCATCCTCACCATTAGGATGTTGGAAAAAACATCCCCAACACATTTGGTAGTTATCACATAGTGATCGTCATGGGTGGGGTGAATATTGAAATCCCAATAAAATATAATATATAATAGTTACACACAATCCCAACCTATGGGTTCATGAAAATATTACCATCCCAACTATAATTCTACCACACGATCTCACATCCCCTTCCACTTTCACTCCCATATCTAAATGCAAATAACCAAAAAAGTAAACCCCAAACTTAAGCTGCATTTCACCTTTATTTTAAAGGTAATAAAATTTTAAGAATTACATATTAACATCCATTTTCAATTTATTCCAACCCATTCAATTCATATTTAACAATAAACACTTCTAACTATACTTCCTATTTTAATTCAAGGTGATCATCATTCATTTAAACTCATTCCATTTCAACTTCATTATTAACAAATTATTCCATAAATACCAAGTAAATACCACAACATTACACAACACAAAATAACCCATATTCTCATAACAAAAAGCCCCACATTACTACCACTTCACATCACAACCACTTCCCATAAAAACCACCTTATACCAAAACCTCATCTCATTGAAACTATTGCATTACAACCACTTTCCATTTCAACTACCACACACACCATAACCATTCATCACAACCGCGCATCACATACACTCTTTTACATATTTTATTTTAGATTTAGAATGGGGATTTTCATCATATTCACTTCTAAATTTCAAGTGAATTCTCACACAATCCATAATTTCCATGTGCAACTAATTCATTATTTGAATACACGTTCTTACTAATTTAATTTTGGGTGATAATAAACAATCACACAACAAGGTCTCCACAATAATATTCAATATGACATAAATATATCCCCCAATGGTCGTGATTTTTAGTAATGTATCAACCATGTACAATCTCAATAATAATAATAATATAAAAAGTGATAAAACATGAATTTCATTCCAATTCCCCTTAAATATAAAGTAATCCAATTCATTATCTTCTTTAGGATAGTGTATACTATCCTAAAAAAGGATGAAAAAAAGCATTACCACTCCCTCGAGATATAACTAGAAGAGATAAAAAAGGATCCCCTACCTCAAATTAATCTTTCTAAATTTCTACCCAAAGTTGGAATAAGAGGTGGGTAACCGACGTGCGCCACAATGAAGGAAACACTAGGATCAACCTATAACTTAATATCCCACATCATTCTCTTACCAAAAATACACCAAAACTAATGGTTTTCCTGAATTTATCCCTTCACTGATGAAGAATAGGGTAAAATGGGGAAGAGGGAAGAAGAAAACTCACTTAGAACCTATAAGGATTGATCTCCCAAGGATAGGGTTGAAATAAAATTAATAAGGGCCAAAATGACTCCTTGGGGCGCACTTGTGTTTACCAAGAACCAAAAAGAAAGCTTATGAAATGATTGAGATCAAGGGGTTTTGGTATTTTATAGGTAGTCTAGAAAATATAAGACCATGGCACAACAATTCCCACCATGATATAGAATTGATGACTAAAGAAGGGAACATGGTGTAAGGGGATGGACCACATTATAGCATGGTTGGTCAAAGCCACATCTTAGAAAAAAGGTAAGATCTATGTCGCAGATCCAAAAAACCTGGGAGAAGAACATAGTGTAGCCACAAATACCATGCAATAGAAAGAAATAACCAATAAAGGGCCTATGTTTCATCCTTGCTCCATGGTGCATCCTTGAAAAAAATGAAAAACTCCTAAAAACCTTCCCAAGTCTCCATGTCGTAGCCTCTATCTCCATGTCGCATACATTATAAAAATTTTAGAACCACCAAACTCCTTATTCAAGCCTCTATTCCCTAGCCAACACCTCCACCTGCTCTGAATCCTTTTATGGGGCTACTTCTTTTTTTTAGAGTCTGTCTGGGGAAATTTCATGTGGCCCGAAGTCCTTGAGGTGGTCTGAAGGCCTTAAAGGTGTCCTAAAATCCCTAATGACATGAAGGGTCGGGTGGCCCGAAGGCCTTAAGGACTCCAAGCCCAAACCAGGGCCCAAGGTGAATAGTTTGGTTGTTACAATACTAAACAGTACCTGCTATAGTAACTGCTACTGTACCCGCACAGTTACTGCTATAGTCCTGCACCAATAACCTAGAAATATGCCTCTGCCTGGTTTCAAACCTAGGTCTCGTGGATTCACTTGAGGATACCTCACCAACTGGGATGAGGCTCATGTTCCCTAGCCAACACCTTCGCACTATAAAACACAAAAGGATATGCTACAACCCTAATCCATGGATTAGCTATTCCAAAAAAATATAAGAACCTCTAAAAATATTCACCCTAAGTATTGACACCATATCTAACCTCTCTATGTTGCAATAAATAGCATTACAATGCAACATGATCCTCCACACCGCATAAACCTACTCATATGAAATTCACTAGAATCCCCTCTTTTTACTCTCTAAACTCCTCAAGACTTCCCTTAAACACCTCCACCACTAGAACTCTCAAAAATTAATGGTTCGGAAAGTATAGACTATTACAAGGTAAAATAGGGATCACATTTAGAGATAATCATCCTAGTAACCCCTTTGATCCTCACAATATTCTCTGAATACTACATTGAATAGACATCCACTACGCTCAACTCATTAATATCCAAGAAGTGATATTAATTCATTAAAAGACCTAAGATCACTCATGTAGCATTATAACCACCCTAAGCTCGAGATAAAACAATCACGAAAACCATAATGATTTACTCTCACTTCCACTTATGAAAATCTTACAACTAAATAAACCCACCAGGAACATCATGTTTTTCTTTCACCTTCTGGACGACTAAACACATTGATACAAACTTTGTAGCTGATCTCTTTATCCCTGTCCACTAGAACTAAACCCTTAAGGAATTATACATCTTAGACACACTAGGATACAATACCAAGGGATTGTTATGAAACTTGTGATGAACCACCTTTATTATCACTGGGGGGAAATCCTCCCCTAGAACAACATCCAATAACGATCATCCTTAGGCTATCCCTCGAGGGAATCCCCATAAATAACATGATCCTGAAAAAACTCCACCTCATACTCCCCCAATTAATATTCTTCCACATAATGCACCAAGTATGAATACACAATCATCTAGTAGATACACACTCTACCCTCAAATTCCTTGATAACAATATGCATTATTTCAAGCTCATCCATCACTCTCCAAGAATCCCTAGACTCATGAAAATCATTACCATGTGACTTCCTTCTCAATGTATCAGTAATAATATCCCATTTACCTTGTTTATAAGAAATCATGAATAAATAATCATGTATTAATTCCATCCACCACTATTGTTGTAAGTTCAAATAATGATGATAGAGGACAAATATCAAACTATTATGATCCATGAAAACCAAAAAGCACCCATCAATGAGATATTGTTTCCATAACTTCATGTAAAACACTACTGTATAAAGATCAAGATCATAGATGGTGTATTTACATTAATGGGGTTGTAACTATTAATACCCATAGGACATTATTTCTCTCTACTACATCAGAAAACAACCCAATCCAAGGCACAAAGTATCACAGAAACCCTCATACGCAACTCTTTCCTCTAGAAAATAAAAAATATGAGAACATACCAAATTATTCTATAGATACTCAAATGTATCCTAATAATTATTATTTCACATGAAAACCTAATCCTTCTTGGTCAAAGATGTTAGGTGAGCCATATTTTGAGAAACAATGAGCACAATACTCATGTAATATCTTATGAAACCATGGAAACTTTGAACCCATGTAACATTCATATGGGTTAAACAAGATACATCTACCTCGATATTCAAAGGATCTATAGATAATCCCTATTGAGACACAAAAATTTCAAATAAATCCACCCCACATGTACAAAAATTACACTTAGATAGATTCCAAAACAACTAATGGAATTGAAAAACATCTAAAATGACTCATAAATGCCTTGAAATATCTTCCTCAGACTTGGAATACATGAGGATTCCTCTAATGAACACCACCAAGAACTAGTAAAGAAATTCATAGAGCACAAATTTCATCTTCCCCGTGAACATTTTTGGTATCCTCGTGATTCTAAAGGACATTATCATGAACTCATAGTGACCATAAAGACACTTAAAGGAAGTATTTGATATATTTTTATCCTTCACTAGAATATAATGATATCATAACCACAAATAAATATTTGATAAACATTTAGATCCTTTTACCAAATCAAGTAGGTCCTTAATCCACATAAGGGGATAATGATTCTTCACTTTCACCTGGTTCAAGCAATGATAATTGATACGCAGTCACAGACTACCATCCGCCTTCTTTATGAAAAGACCAGATTACCTAAAGGAAACACACTAGGATGACTAAAACCTCTATGTATAATATCATCAATTTGAACTCATAGATCATGTAACTTAGATAGAATTATCCTATACAGAGACATAAATACCAGAGATACACCCTTCTATAACTCTATCCCAAACTCATTATCTCCCTAAGGCATTAGTATTACAAAAATATTATGGAAAAAATAATGGTACTCTTATAGAACCCTTGAAAACACCATTGGTTAAAGATTTGAGAAAATCAACATAAACTCCATCACAATAAAAGATAAAGACTCAACACGTCACTAGCCCATCTAAAGGTCCCACTCACTGATAAACATGGCATACTCTCCTCTAGCATCAAATAATATAACTCTCTATTTGAATAAATGAAGAATTTTATACACTAAATATAGACACTCCATTCCATGGATAACATCATATGAATATATATATATAAACATAGTAAGTCTCTTGAATACTTATGTTTCCCTAGCTTCAAGTCATAATCCCAACATACATCATATAAGCTAACTCAGCATCCAACTAGAAAAGTCAATACTAAGGACACTAGAATCCTCTCTATCTCATGCCTTAGATCTTAGACTATGGTGGGTTCAATAAAGGAGTGAATATATTATGAATCAAACAAAGCATACACCTAGTTAGAATATAGAAAAATTGTATCTCATACAACACCTAGAATTTCTAGAATTGGAAAAATTATCACAGGATACAGATCAAGTCCTATCCCATAACATTTCTGGCCATGATGTTGACTAATTTTATGCCCATAATCTACCCTATGCCCCTAAAGAAAATGGGATCATAAGTTTATTATCTTCCCTCTTTATATCATTATTATTTACCAAATCCTAGAACATCATTTTGTTTTTGTTTCCTCATAGGATACTGTTACAACTATTACACCTGAAGTAGGCCTCCAGCTCCATGATAATTATTAATAAATGCCAAACAATCAAGACTACAATGTTTGTGACCTCTATAAGAAAAGTAAGAAATTTATGATCTCTAGATAAAGGTCTAAAAAATTATATCCTCCATGAAATTTTATGAAGGTAGCTAAAGATGAATCCCCAATTTCTAAAACATTAATTGAACTGGGAACTGATAACCTCTTCTCATAGATCTGCCCCTTGGGGAGTACTAATTACTTCCCTCCCATAATG